>CM069857.1:284041616-284144116 GCA_036172795.1 Pelodytes ibericus
TTTGTGTAGTGAAACATGGTTTCCTAACCCCTGTGTGGAATCTTTTAAGAAGTAAAACATTATTTTCAAGTTATTAATTAGACCTCAACCTATTTATTTGTTTTAAATCAGTTCCTGATACTTTGCTCTGTAGTTTGCCCCCAACAGAGCTTGAAAGGAGCCAGCAGGCTCCTGACTTGGTCTGCCTGGCTCAGAAAATGTACATATATTTCAAGCACTAATGCTGCCCCCTCCTCAGCACCTAGATGTCACCTCACTGTATTAATATGGTAATGTTCTGGAGTACTTACATTATTACTATGCTGAACTGTTTGGGGTTTTTTATTAGTATTGATGCTTTAAAGGAAGAGAGTATATTTAAAGGAAGAAAAACTACCACAACTAGAGGACATAGTCTAAAATTAGAGGGGCAACGATTTAAAAGTGATATCAGGAAGTGTTACTTTACTGAGAGGGTAGTGGATGTATGGAATAGTCTTCCAGCTGAAGTGGTAGAGGTAAACACAGTGAAGGTTTTTAAGCATGCGTGTGATAGGCACAAGGCTATCCTAGATATAAGATAGGGAACTGGGGACTAATAAAAGTGTTTAGAACATTGGGCAGACTAGATGGACCGAATGGTTCTTATCTGCCGACATTCAATGTTTCTATGTTTAGCAAACATCATACTATATCCCCATATACATTCATATAACTTCCTACAAGATGAATACGTTTTATATTCAATTTTAGGTTTGTTTATAAACTAGTCACTAAATATTATTTTATTTTTTTCTCCCACCAGGTTAGGACTGAAAGAAACCTATCAATGGTAAGGAAAAAGAAAAGAATCTACTATTGTTCAACCTCCCTGTAAAACGTATAGTAAAGCTAATCCAAAAAAATCATTGTATAAATGCAATAAGGTGACTAAATGACATTATGAAGCTGTGACTTTATTATACATAATCGTATTCCTGCGAGAGATCGTGAAAGATCAGGGATTAGAGACTTCAAAAAGTATGTGCATGACAGTGACATCACAGGAAGTTCTGACTTTTTGCTTCCTCCCAAATGTATCTCTGTGTTCTAAAAGTTTTCAAATAAATAATCTGAATCCCGAGTCCGTCAGTCCGCATTATGCGACTTTTTTGTTCAGCGCAGATAATGCCAGATTAAGACTGATGGAGTATTGTAATCGACTACAGTGATCAAAATAGGTGCCATTTTGCGACAGAATTCTTACACATTAATTAGATCACTTTTTTTTTTATCTTGGCGCAAGTGGTTTTTTTCTGTTGGAAATCATTTCATACATAAAGGTAGACATTTAATTATGGTGTAATTGCACAAGCTTTCCGACACAAACACCATTATACATAGTCCCCATTGTGTTAACAAAGCTGCAAACCACTGCATAAATGAATAGAAATCTGTGTGATAAATATGTCTGTCGGAGTCTCCTGTTTGTGACATCATCTGTGGCTTGATATGCAAATGACCGGCAAATCTGTCATTTGCATATAAAGTCACAGGTGATGTCATAAACAGAAGACTCATTTAAAACGTATTTCTCTCCCAATGTATACATTTGCTAGCATTTCTGGTAAGCCCATATATAGTTGGATTTTTATTGAATGAATTCACAGTATAAACATTTTGACAGAGTTATCTTAAAGGAGAATAAATACTCTGCATGGAAGGAAGTTAAAGTATTACAAAATCTGATAGATGATCTGTGAATAATAATTAATCTCTTAAAACAGGTATTTAGACATTCGGAAGTTTGGTTCTGTCCCCCATGGGGGCTTTGGAATGGGATTTGAACGCTACCTCCAGTGCATCCTGGGTATCGACAACATCAAAGATGTCATTGCCTTCCCTCGATTTCCTCACTCCTGTCTTCTATAAAGAGCTACAAGGCTGGACTATGGATATTCAAAGAGTCGGCAGGCCGGCCTAGCCAGGAGCATGACTGACAACCCACGAAGCAATGGCTTCTGGGGAGGAAACGGGGATTTCCAGAGGCCTTCAAGAAACAAACTTATTCAACAACAACAAAAAATAACACAATGTGAAAAATGCAGGTTTACACCAAAGAACGGGTACAAGAGGAGGATGGACGTCGTCTCTTGTCAATTAAACGGAACGCTCGGCGAATCCTCTTCAGGAGGGTTGGCATTGTTTTCGATAAATTGTTGTTGTTTCTTTATTACATTAGAAGAACTGTTTGATCACGATCCGGTGGGGTAAATGCTTTATCGAGATGCAATTGATTTCTACTTTTTAATAAGCTATCCTAGGAGAGTGACTGTTTAGGTTTTACTCTTACTTTCATTAAAAAAATTAGGAGGAAAATAATTTATATCCTCTAGAGAAGGGATTCCCAAACCACTGGAATGTTGGGTCTACTGGAATGTTGGATCCGTTGGATCCACTAGACTGTTGGAATGGTGGATCCACTGGACTGTTGGAATGGTGGATCCACTGGACTGTTGGAATGGTGGATCCACTGGACTGTTGGAATGGTGGATCCACTGGACTGTTGGAATGGTGGATCCACTGGACTGTTGGAATGGTGGATCCACTAGACTGTTGGAATGGTGGATCCACTAGACTGTTGGAATGGTGGATCCACTAGACTGTTGGAATGGTGGATCCACTAGACTGTTGGAATGGTGGATCCACTAGACTGTTGGAATGGTGGATCCACTAGACTGTTGGAATTGGATCCACTAGACTGTTGGAATGGTGGATCCACTGGACTGGTGGATCCACTGGACTGGTGGATCCACTGGACTGGTGGATCCACTGGACTGTAGGAATGGTGGATCCACTGGAATGTTGAATCCACTGGACTGTTGTAAGGCCCACCCAACAATCAAGGATTTAGGGATTTTCTAGTTGTGTCTACGGTGTTTTTAAAAAATAAAAAACCTTTGACACAACTGGGTAATCCCTAAATCTGGGGCTGTTGGATGGGCCTTAAAGACTGTTTTGGGAAACGCTGCTCTAGACTAGACCTGTATTTTACAGAGGGCTTAAAATCAATATTTGTTTGTGGCCAGGCCTGTCAGTCTGATAGACAAACACTTGTTCACTAAGCTCTGTTTGCTTCACGCATCTAGGACAGTTCAGCGCGGCTGATTCACCGCTGACAGTTCAGCGCGGCAGTTTTAATGCTGAACTGTCAGCGGTGAAGATGAATTCGGCCACTTCATCGCGGCTATGTAAGGGCTGACAGTTCAGTGCTGAACTGTCAGCTCTTACAAACGTACACCCCCAAATAAATTACCCCCCTAATAAATGAAACCCCCCAAAAGTGACCCCCAAACCCTAATACTAAAATTAACCCTCAAACTCTAATACTAAAATTAACCCTAATACTAATGCTACCCCCAAACCCTAATACTAAAATTAACCCTAATACTAATGCTACCTCCAAACCCTAATACTAAAATGACTTCTCGCGCGATGAACTGGCCATTGCACCAGAGGGGGCGGTGAAGCGGTCGCGTTAATGCAGCCGCAATGAACTGTCCCATCCTCTGCTTCACTGTACTGTTTTAATAGTGGGCTATTGCTGCCCCTCCTTTAATTTTGGTATTTCAAAATCAGCTACTTGGGCTACAGGAATCCCCTTCATATGTGAAATAATGGGTGTTATCGATAAAGGAATATTCTGGTGCAAATTTTCAAAAGTGGAGCAGTCACCATAGAAACCAATAAAATATTAATTTGCTTTAAAACTGACCTTTAGAAATAACTTCCCAAAGTCCTTCTGGTTTCGCTAAACACCAGAATTGCTGTATTTAATGTTTATTACATTTATTTCAACACGTGTTCCGGTTGAGATTACACACACACGGACATCTTACAAACATATTTATATATACAGCGATCAGCCATAACATTATTATATATACAGCGATCAGCCATAACATTATTATATATACACACACACAGGCATCTTACATACATATTATATATACAGCGATCAGCCATAACATTATTATATATACAGTGATCAGCCATAACATTATTATATATACACACACACAGGCATCTTCCATACATATTATATATACAACGATCAGCCATAACATTATTATATATACAGCGATCAGCCATAACATTATTATATATACACACACATAGGCATCTTACATACATATTATATATACAGCGATCAGCCATAACATTATTATATATACAGCGATCAGCCATAACATTATTATATATACACACACATAGGCATCTTACATACATATTATATATACAGCGATCAGCCATAACATTATTATATATAGAGCGATCAGCCATAACATTGTTATATATACACACACACAGGCATCTTACATACATATTATATATACAGCGATCAGCCATAACATTATTATATATACAGCGATCAGCCATAACATTATTATATATACAGCGATCAGCCATAACATTATTATATATACAGCGATCAGCCATAACATTGTTATATATACACACACACAGGCATCTTACATACATATTATATATACAACGATCAGCCATAACATTATTATATAAACAGCGATCAGCCATAACATTATTATAAATATATATATATATATATATATATATATATATATATATAAATGTATACACCGATCAGCCATAACATTATTATATATACACACACACTAATCAGCCATAACATTATTATAAATATATATATATATATATATATATATATATATATATATACACACAGATCAGCCATAACATTATATATACAGCGATTAGCCATATTATATATATATATATATATATATATATATATATATATATATATAGATAGATATATATATATTATATATATACACACACACACTAATCAGCCATAATATTATTATATAATATATATATATATATATATATATATACACACAGATCAGCCATAACATTATTATATACACACCGATCAGCCATAACACTATTATATATACACACACACACACACACCAATCAGCCATAACATTATGACCTGTTATGACATTATGAAGCCGGCTGAGGCAGTGTGATGCTTTGGGTAATGTTCTGCTGGGAAACCTTGGGTCCTGCCATTCATGTGGATGTTACTTTGACACGTACCACCTCCCTAAGTATTGTTACAGACCATGTACACCCTTTCATGGAAATGGTATTCCCTGATTGGCCTCTTTCAGCAGGATAATGCTCCCTGCCACAAAGCAAAAATGATCCAGGAATGGTTTGAGGAACATGACAACGAGTTCAAGGTGATGACTTGGCCTATAAATTACCCAGATCTCAATCCAATCGAGCATCTGTGGGACGTGCTGGACAAACAAGTCCGATCCATGGAGGCCCCACCTCGCAACTTACAGGACTTAAAGGATCTGCTGCTAACGTCTTGGTGCCAGTTACCCCAGCACACCTTCAGAGGTCAAGTGGAGTCCATGCCTCGACGGGTCAGGGCTGACTATTGGGATCTACACAATATTAGGCAGGTAGTCATACAGTTATGGCTGATCAGTGTATATAAAGTACCATATGAAACAAGGACAAAGGATTGCAGCTGCAGTGTCACCTGCTTATGACATTAATATGCAAATGAACTGCTTTTCCATGTGAAATATGTTATTTGCCTATCAAGCCACAGGTGATGTCATAAGCAGTTGACACATTTAAAAACACATTTTTCTCCAAGTTGAGACATTTTCATGTAATTGTGCTAACACAATGTTGTTGTAATCATTTTGTCATTTTCCATCATTTGTTTTATTCTGTTTTTACAGTAAAAGCAATGCGTAGGTGATACAGTCCCTTTAAGAGATAATGCAGAGGGCAGATTTCTCACATACTGCCTATGCTAAATCTCAGACACTGTGCGGTGGATAGACTATTGTGCTTATACAGAGTATCCTTGCTGTGTCAGTTGAATCAGATTATTTTCTGTGTAATCTACTTGTGATCCTATTAGAGGCTAATCGTCATGTATAAAAAATCTACTCCGAGCAAACATCGCCGCCAAATTAAAGGCGCCCCGTCGACTGAGCTTTGCTAATACAGTGACTGTAGAGAATAACAACAATCAGACATGATCTATACATTGGGCTTCATTGATGAGAGAGAGAATTAGGGGGAAAAGTCAGATGAATTCTGAATCCCTTCTCAATTCTCACTCTAATGAATAAAGCCCAGTGTGCAAACGAATGCATAGATCGAGAGAAAGACATGTTTTCAGCCTGTCTGTGGTGTCTCCTGTTTATGACATCACCTTGTAGTTTACTGCACCTGTATTGAAAGTAGTTCATTTGCATATCAAGCCACAAGTGAGGTCATCAACAGGAAACCCCACACACATTTAAAACTTTTTTCTCTAAACCTATGCATTGGCTCCATGCTGCTCTGCCACAAAGTACAGAGATCATCTCTCATATTTGTGTTGTTTTTTACATTCATTGCATTCGATCTTATTATCACCCAATTGCTGGTACTCATTTATTAACCTTGGAAAGGATGAAGGGCCATGATTCAAACCTGCATTGACCCTGCCATGGATCAAACCTGCAACTTGGAGTTTTGAACAGGCTCTGTGCTCAGGGAATTTACCAACCGTGCTATGTGCACAGCAAGAATAGAGATAGGACTCATACTGTGATGTGCATGCGCATTGGGCCTCACGGTACATCTCTATGGGGAGCTTCTTGATTGGCTACCAAGGCGGTTTTGCAGTGATGTACTCTGGGAGAATCACTTTCCACCTATGTTTTCAAGGTAAGTATTTCAAAAACCACTGAAAACAAACCAACCAAAAAAAAAGAAAGTACATTTTAAACAGTCAACTAATATTTATTTATTATTCATATTTATTTTTTTCTTTCTATACACTATATTCCCATTCACAGCAAGAGATACTGGGATGCTCCCGTCTGCAGCTGTATAAACCTAGTTATGTCATGCAGACCAGCTGAGATCACCGCCCACAAAATACTAAAACTTTCCCAGTTTCACCCTCCATCCCAACAATACAAATATTTGCGGACACAGAGGAGGGGTTCTAGGGATGGTGATTCGCTGCATAGCACTTGAGTGAGCACTGCCTTGAGGGAGACTTTTTTCCTACCATGAGCAGTTGTAGAGAAGTAACCCCCTCCATGAACTGACTTGAGCACTTGCAGAGACTTAAGCCCTCCATGAGCAGTTGCAGAGAATTTGAACCTTCCATTAGCAGACCTGAGCAGGTGAAGATAATTAATCCCTCCATGAGCAGAACTGGGCAGTTGCAGAGAATTAACCCATCCATTAGCAGACCTGAGCAGTTGCAGAGAATTAGCTGCCCTATTATCATCAAACACATTCACACACACACACTCTCCTACCTGATGCAGGCTCAGGCTGCTGCAGCTGCCATAAAGGATGGACTCAGGTGAGGTGTCTGAGAAGTCTCTTCTGATTGGCTGAAACCTCCTTCACTCAGAGCCCACAATCCGGGACTTTGCATTGGCCCCAGCGTGGGCGATTTTCATGCCAACATTTTGGAACATGAACTCCTCCGGGGGTAGAGCGGCTTATTGGGGGCCATTGCGCGAGCACCTTAGCGAATACAGAAAGAGCTCCCATAGGAGTCGATGAAATCCATAGGATCACTGTCCAACGGCAAAAAGTTACCTTATGTTTAATTGAAAGATTACATCAAGTACAAAGCATTTTAAAATAGAAATACTTGAATGGGAGCATAGAAAACAAAGTACCTGATTAAGCCCTCTCTGCTCCCACTAGCTCTATCAGACAGACATGTTACTGAGAATCTTGGGTCAGATCTTTATCAGGCCCCTGATGGAGGTAAATGGAGCAATCAGGCCTCTGTTCTTCTTTAACCAGACATATATCACATCCCTTATACATGTTTTCTTTGAATTAAGATGACTTAAAGCTGGGCAATGTCTCTTAATCTGAGCGGCCATTTTTTTTTATTTTTATAATTTGTTTCTTGGCGCCTCTGACCCCATTGACTTTGACATGGGCGGCAAACAAGCGGTGGGATTCATGATCCAAGCAGGCTCGTTTATAGGCCGATATTTACATACACATCCTTTTGGCACAACAAGTTAATACATGTTCATGTATAGAAAACACGGATAGAAAACATGTTAACTAGAAAATTATACATGTTATTTTTGCAGAAAAGGTACATGTTACGTTTTTGATTTTTTTCCCCTTTTGGCTTCGGAAAAAAAAAAAATCCTGTACATAATTATGTTACGATGTGTTTGTTTGCTGTTATTTGCTGATAATTATCTAAATATGCAGCCCCGTGCTTGCTTATTGATTTACACTAATTTCTGTCCTATTTATAGCCGTGGACCATACCGCAACATGTGGCATCTTCAAAGGAAATATGTGGAGCTATTTAGTGGGGAACGCCCCAATGCTGTTTGCAAAATCTACACCAGGGCGTGGGGAACTTGTGGCCCAGCTGCTGATGAACTACATCTCCCATAATGCTCTTTCGGCTAAGAGACTAGCAGGGGAGTATGGGAAATGATGGTTATGAATTTTTTTTTTTTTTTTTTTTTTACTAAGGTTAGTTTTTTTTTTTAAAGCTCTGTGTACCGCACACCGAGTACGGAGCCGCGCTGTGTATTTCTGGGCTTTGTGTGATCCGAACAGAGAGCCCAGAAATACATTCAGGAGACAGCCGGTGTTCTGTAAAATTTCTGGAGCAAATTCTCCTGCGCAATCGCAGGAGAATTTGCTCATTGCGCATGCGCATAAAGTTACAGCTGATAACTCAGCTGTAACTTTGTGACCACCGCCCATGCGCCAGCTGCGCAACCCACCTCCCGCCCCCCTCACACCCCCCGCACACCCCTTCTCACCAGATCATCGACCACAGCGATACACAGCGCATGTGCACGCCTATCCAGCCGTTTGGGAATCCGCGCGTCCGTTGTTGTGTTCTTAAGGTGGTAAGTAACACGGGGCGTCGGGACATAAGGGGGCAAGCATCCTGGTGAGGGCTGCCTCATCTTGATGGGATTTGTGATCCTCCTGCAGCAGGACGCGCGGATTCCCAAACGGCTGGATAGGCGTGCGCATGCGCTGTGTATCGCTGTGGTCGATGATCTGGTGAGAAGGGGTGTGCGGGGGGTGTGAGGGGGGCGGGAGGTGGGTTGCGCAGCTGGCGCATGCGCGGTGGTCACAAAGTTACAGCTGAGTTATCAGCTGTAACTTTATGCGCATGCGCAATGAGCAAATTCTCCTGCGATTGCTCCAGAAATTTGCTCCAGAAATTTGTCAGAACACCGGCAGCGGTGAATTCGGCAACAGAGTCGCTCACTCTGATGCCAATTCGACAAGAACGAACAGTAGACGAAAATTCGTATTTTTTTTTCGTGCTGGTGAGACACAGGGGCGTATCGTGCCCCTGAGTGCCAGGCGTGCTCCGGGCTGGCAGCACACCTCTCACTCAGGGGCACGATACGCCCCTGTGTCTCAGGCCTTCATCCCTCTGAGGTACATAAAATGAGTACCATTACCTTGTGCAATACTAACATTACAAGGACAACGAGCCTTTCCTTTCTAACACCTTCGTGATGCATGGTGCTTACGTCCCAAACGACGCAAGCACCAAAACGTCACTCTTTGTTCCTGGCCATCGATCACAAGGTGATTGGTAGATAGGAACACTATGGCAGAGACCCTATAGGGTCTTTATAGACCGTGTGGGTCCCTGCCAAAAATCGTGATTTAGAGAAATGTAGCCAGTGTTCGCTTTAAGCACCAGCTTCATTTTCCCTGTCAGACTGTGGCCACTCAAAGTGGCCTCATTTGACAGGTGGGATCCCGCTGCAAGCCCCTGCAGTGGGATCCAAGCACAGCCATGATGGGGTGTTTAACGCTGGACGTTCTATGCCGTCTGTCATGAACCACCGTGACTCTGGGAGCCGACCGGAAAAAGTTAAACTTTGAATGTAGTAGCCAGTGTGTCCCCATGTTTCCCCGGTTTTAATACTTCCCCAAAAGGGCATATCACTGTTTTTACCTGCCCCCTGGTGCCAGACCCTCCAGACCAAGGGGAAAAGGTAGGCACCCCTTTTATTGGCCAGGAGTTTAAAGGTCCCCAAAGTTAACAGGATTAAAGGGATCCAACTCTGGCCTCAGCCCCGATTGGTCGCTACTTTTCCTAGTGTACTCTCATTGGTTTCCTCCCCAGACTGGCACCAGGTTTAATTGTATTATCCTTTTTTTAAAGTTAATCCCTTTAAGTGTATTGTTCAATCTCCCCTGTTCTCAGGATGTTTTACTGTATAAATGTGCTGTCTTGTCCACAATACATTCTTCTCGCTGTGAAATCCTTGCTAGCCGTGTCTACTTCTGGGAATTTCTACGAATGACTTATTACTAGGGGGTGCTGACCAGGGAGCTGACAATCGGTTGGGAAAGATAGAGGGCTGAGGAGATATTGAACCCGCAAACGAGAATGAACATCTGGCTACTGACCATTCTCGTTACACCGTCCTAGCGTCTTTTAGGCACTAAAAATCGTCCTAACGTCACGAAGGGGTTAAAACCATTGTTGTTATGGCTTTGTTATTATTATGTTACACTGTTTTCATTTTATTTATTTTTTACCAAAATCAACAGGTTTTACATTCCATAGGAAACAGGCAAATCGCTGAATATACAAATATATACAACTTTTTGCATTTATTTATTTTGTGCCCTGACCTGAGACAATGCCATATGCACTGATTACAAACTGCAGTCTGTGGTTTAAACCCTTCCCGACGCTAGGACGTTCTATGCCTTTCCTAATCTTAGTGGACCTATAGACGCATAGAACATGCAGCGTTAAACGGCTCATCGCGGCTCCTCCTGCAGGCACTCGCAGCGGGATCCTACCTGTCAGATGAGGCCCCTTTGAGTGGCCTCAGTCTGACAGGTGAAATGTAGCCGGTGCTCAAAGCGAACACCGGCGACATTTAATTTTCATTAAAATTCCTGGTTGGGGCACGCCTCCGTGATGTCACACGTGACGTCGGGAGGTGTATCGATTTTTTAGGGGGGGCATGGACCCCACAGGGTCTATTAAGACCCTGATCGGGTCTCTGCCATAGTGTTCCTGGCTAGACAAGGTGATCGGTGGCCAGGAACAAATCATGACGCTTTAGTGCTTGTTTAAAGGGGTTAAACACCTAAGGATCTACTCAATAAAGAGGGAATTGAGATGGGAATATCACTCAAACTGGAGCCCCCTGATAAACAAATGTATGTTTCATGGGAAGCCAGCAGTGGAACCAATATAGCAAGCTGTAGCTAGGTTCCTCAATGTTAATTGTAGCCGCACTTCCAGTCCCCGCCCCGCGCCTCGCTGTAAGTCACATGTCCAGGCATGGATCACTGGGAGATGCAGATGTCACCACTCATTCTGCTCTTCACAGAGGGCTGTCCCATCGTATGAAAGGCCCCAGTGCTGTATTTACCGCGAGGCATCCTAGGCGGATGCCTAGGGCGGCAAATTTTGGGGGGCGGCAGCGACCCCCGGCACTGAAAAAAAAAATGAAAAAAAAACGGCCCTTTAAAAAAAAAAAAAAAGACCGCACTTGCAGGCAGAGACGGAGGTGAGAGGGGATCAGAAGATCCCCCCTCACCATCGCTCTGCCTGCCAGGCTGCACGGGGAGCCGAACAGGCAGCACAGAGAAACCTCCGTGCTGCCTGTTCGGCTCCCCGTGCAGTCTGACACGGAAGTGCCGACAGTCCCGTGACTGAGGGACCATGCTGCCTGCCACTAGCCACCAGGGAAAGGTAAGTGCTGATGGGAGACAGTGTGTGTGTGATGGGAGACAGTGTGTGTGTGACTGCGTGTGATGGGAGTCAGAGTGTGTGTGATGGGAGTATGAGCTTGATGTGAGTCTGAATGTTATGTGTGATGTGGGGTCATGAAATGGAGGTGATGGGGCATGTCTTAGGTGTGTAACGTGGGTGTGCAGCTTGGGTAGGGGGGTGCCCGGATTTTGTCTGCCTAGGGCAGCACAAAATCAAGATACACCACTGAAAGGCCCTGAGACTTTCCCTGAGTTCCCAGAGCTTTAAAAAAATAAAAAAAAACCTTAGTAAAAAAACAAATTCTTAACCATCTTTCTGGCTAAACCCTGCAGGTACGGTTGAGCCACCCCTGTTCTTATTTACCGGCCACATATACATTTTGCAGGCCGCCTTGCAGTGTATAGTCACAAGTGACCAGAAGGAAATCATTTAACTAATCAAGGATCGGATCCTACAGACCCACACTAATTAGTTAATTGATTTCCTACTGTTGACATATGACTTCTACACACTGCAAGGCAGCCTGCAAACATCATATGTGGCCAGTAAAAGATGGCTGTGGTGGCAACGCTATGTGGCATATGCATTAAGTGGGAAAAAATGGTTGGGTGTTACATTGTTGCCAACACCGGCCATGTTTCCAAGGACACATATTTGTTCCACATGCTGCAGAAAGAGCATGCAAAGCATCCAATTAATTAATCAGGGTGGAGATCTCATAGGACCTACCATGATTAATTAATTGGATTGTGTCTGTGCGTATATCCATCCTACATACTGCCGGGCTGCACTTTGCATGCTCTTTCTGCAGCATGTGGAACAAATATGTGTCCCTGGATACATGGCCGATGTTGGCAACCATGGGGATTGGTCTGATATGCTAATGGAGTGGTTCCTCTGCAATGGAGTAAGCAGGCAAAAAACGGAGTTGCTCTCCCGAGTAGGTATTATCCTACAGGACAGACTATTGCAGTGCTGTCTAAACCTATGGTTAAGGTTTTGATGAACTCTAACCGTTAGCACAAAAAAAAAAAGGTGTTTTATTTATTAATAAAATCCCGGGGTGGAGTTGTTGGGGGACCAGAGGCAGACTGCTAGCCCTGTACTTAGTTACTCCCAGCCCCCCAATCACTGTGGAGCAGGGAGAGACTATAGCTGTCAAAGCAGGCACTGTGATTGGCTGTAAAAGTGACCGGATGCTTCTGGGAGGCCTCGGTACCGAGGCACTTAGCCATAGAATCTATATCACGAATGTAGTATGTCAGCGTGCATACCGCAATCAGATCTGCATGGCGGTCCAATGTGTTTGTGGTGTCTACTGTTTATGACATCACCTTGTAGGTTGTTATATCACATTTCCCATTGAAAAGTAGATTTTTGTATATCAAGCCACAGATACTTCTTTGAAACACATTGGGGGTTTTGTATAAAAACTCCCGGACTGCAAAGTGTCGGGAGTTTTATTAAAATACACAATCGCCGTTTGTTCTGTATAATGGCGATTCCATATTTATTTTTTAAACACACTGTGCGGCTGAGGTTCTCGCTTACACTGGCGCACACGCCGATAGAGCCGCTATTTGCCTGTATCGGCGCGTGCGCCATCTCTATACATAACCCCCAATTTCTCTTAATTTAGGCATTTCCTTGGAATTCTGGTAACACAATGTAAAGATCATCTTTCATCATTTTTTATTCTCTACGTTTTTTTTTACCCATGGATTATTTTTTTTGTTTTCTACAATTGCAGTATTTATAACATCCAGGGGTCCCTTTAAATAAAGCGTGATTCAGGATGCTGTTCTACCAACAGATGTCATCAGTAGGTTCCAGTAAGATTTCACAGACTCTCATCCTCTGGCCAAAGCACTGAACGCCGGTGCTGATGTCTAAGGACACAGGTGCAGCCTGGGAATGACTTCCTATGGATTTTTATTTGAGGATCTACACCATAAAGAGAGCAGAAAGAAAAGTCCTGCGCTCACTCCCATCACTGGGCGGCTGCAATGACTACAGTACACATCAGCCCCAATATATAGTAAATAACATTGGCGTGCGTACGGGGTGTGCCGGGTGTGCCTGGGCACACCCTAATCAAGCCTCAAAATTGAGGCTCTCTCACCTCCGTGCTGCACTGCCGTCTGCCGCCCGAGTTTGTCTCTGCGCTGCTTACCTTTTTTTTTTTTTTTCAGGCGGCCGAATCCTCTGGATGCGGCCGCCGGGTTTAAAAAAAAAAAAAAATCATAGCGACCGGATGTGACGATACGTCACATCCGGCGACTGTGTTTCCCTCCTCCGTGCAGGAGGGAAGAGAAGACTGCACGGAGGAGGCGTCGCGGTCCACAGACAGCCTGCTTCGGTAAGTGATGGGGAAGGGGGGGAGGAGGGTGGGTTTAAACGAGCACAATATTCCTGGGCTCTGAGTGGCACACTATTACTGGGCACTGACTGGCTTAATATTACTGGACTGTGACTGGCATAATATTACTGGGCTCTGACTGGCATAATATTACTGGGCTCTGACTGGCATAATATTACTGGGCACTGACTGGCATAATATTACTGGGCTCTGGCTGGCACTATATTACTGGGTATCTGACTGGCACTATATTACTGGGCTCAGGCTGGCACTATATTACTGGGCACTGACTGGCACATTATTACTGGGCACTGACAGGCACACTATTACTGGGCACAGACTGGCTTAATATTACTGGACTGTGACTGGCATAATATTACTGGGCTCTGACTGGCATAATATTACTGGGTATCTGACTGGCACTATATTACTGGGCTCAGGCTGGCACTATATTACTGGGCACTGACTGGCACACTATTACTGGGCACTGACTGGCTTAATATTACTGGACTGTGACTGGCATAATATTACTGGGCTCTGACTGGCATAATATTACTGGGTATCTGACTGGCACTATATTACTGGGCTCAGGCTGGCACTATATTACTGGGCACTGACTGGCACATTATTACTGGGCACTGACAGGCACACTATTACTGGGCACAGACTGGCACACTATTACTGGGCTCTGACTGGCATAATTTTACTGGGCTCTGACTGGCATAATATTACTGGGCACTGACTGGCATAATATTACTGGGCTCTGGCTGGCACTATATTACTGGGTATCTGACTGGCACTATATTACTGGGCTCAGGCTGGCACTATATTACTGGGCACTGACTGGCACATTATTACTGGGCACTGACTGGCATAATATTACTGGGCACTGACTGGCACACTATTAGTGGGCACTGATTGGCACACTATTGCTGGGCACAGACTATCACACTATTACTGGGCACTGACTGGCACACTATTACTGGGCACTGACTGGCACAATATTACTGGGCTCTGACTGGCATATTACTGGGCTCTGACTGGCACTATATTACTGGGCACTGACTGGCACAATATTACTGGGCACTGAGTGGCACACTATTGCTGGGCACTGACTGGCATAATATTACTGGGTTCTGAGTGGCACACTATTACTGGGTTCTGACTGGCACAATATTACAGGCATCTGACTGGCACACTATTACTGGGCTCTTACTGACACAATATTCCTGGTATCTGACTGGCACAATATTCCTGGGCTCTGACTGGCACAATATTCCTGGTATCTGACTGGCACAATATTCCTGGTATCTGACTGGCACACTATTCCTGGTATCTATAATTGTACAATTTTAAAACATTGAAAAAATTGTGGGTGTTTTCTTACATTTTTATTATTGGCGGGGGGGGGGGGGTGCCACACTCAGGGTCCGCCCCGGGTGCCAAATGCTCTAGGTACGCCCCTGGGTGAGGCCCAGCCGCAGTGCCAGAGGAGAGGGTGCAGAGCGGAGCACAGGCACATCGTTTTTTCCCAGGAGGGGTTCTGGGGCGGCCGGCTGGCTGGTAAACTTTAAGTAAGTTTAAATTTGATTGATTGATTTCTGTTTACATTGCTAAATGCTTAATTAATAAAAAAAAAAGTTTTAATACAGTTTTTAAATGTTTGTTTATATTGATAATTATATGAATGCGGGTCTGTATGTAAGTATGCAGAGTGCATTTGTGTATAGATATATAGATAGATAGATATCTATCTATATATCTATACACACACACGTGTGCGGCGTGTGTGTTTGTGCTTTAGGGTGCACACCCTAATGCAATAGGCTGCGCACGCCTATGGTAAAAAACAAAGAAAAACAAGTTACCTGCGCTCTCTCCTTTATCCCTATGTATTTTTAAAACAAATGGAGGTTTTTTAGTTACCTCCAATGGCCATGAGAGGATGAGCCCACCTGCCAACGTCAAGGCAGACCCCCCTAGGTGGGTCCTAACTTTAACCATTCACCTTGCTTCTTTGAGCCTCTTTGAGCCTTCTTTGAGCCTCTGGGATAAAGGAGAGCGCAGGTAACTTGTTTTTCTTTTGTTTTTACTTCCTACCTACTTGCAGATTCCCACCTAATGGGTTTGCTCCGTTGGCTGACAGAAGTGCGCCCCTAGTGGTCAGCCGGTCTTCATCGATTCATTTTGTGGGGGCAGACGTCCCCTTGTAATGGGGATCACATCATAGTTTTATTCAAAGATGCTTGTAGGAAATGCATACCTCAGGGCTGCGTTGGCTAACCTGAACACTGTTGACTGAGCCACTTTTGCACTGGGACTTTTCTCCTGGAGATTTACTATAGGTAGCCACGTTTACAGTGGTGTATCTTGGTTTTGTGCTGCCCTAGGCAGACAATTTCGAGCACCCCCCCCCCCCCCATCACCCACGTTGCACACCCACCACATGCCCCATCACCCCATTACATGCTCTATCACCAACATTGCACACACATTAAATGCCCAGTCACCCCATTACATGCCCCCATCACCCACATTGCATACACACTAAATGCCCCATCACCCCCATTACATGCCACCCTCACCCTGATTAATTGGAAGGAGCTAAAGCTTTCTGATGGGTGGGGGAGGGAGCGAAATGTTTGAAGCACCAGACGTGTGCTTTAACACCCTCTGGCAAAATGCCGCCCTCTGGCAAAGTGCCGCCCTAGGCGAGTGCCTTGTTTGCCTTGTGGAAGTTACACTACTGCCTGTACACTGTACATTTACTCCCCTTACCCAGGCTAACTGAGATTTGTGCAGTCATTCATATACTGGTCAGCTATGAACTGCAAACGGCATGTATAGGGTTAAGTAGCCAAGCTTTACTTTCACAAGCCTCCTAAACTCGCCACCGGCCACAAATCATTTTTTGCTTGCTGCCTTGCAGTGTGAAGAATTAGTCGTAGGTTTACAGAATGTGCCACTAAATCAAAGTGCCACTAAATCTAAATTTCACTTGTGTTTCTCATGCAAGTGCAAAGTAGCACTAGTATGAGGATAAGCTGGAATGTGCAGTTCAATGTGTATGCCAGCTTATCTTCTGACCGGCACCCATGATGTTTCTATAGGATGGATCTGTACTGCGCCTCTTGCTGACCAACAGAGGGCACTAGCAGAGACTTGGCACCCTCATAGACCCCAATCAGAGGGTGATGGGCAAGCCCCTGCGCTAAGTGACTGAGCACCAGCATCCAGCTGAGCTCTGCCTCAGCTGAGAGGCAGATCTCCGAATAAATCCACGTCAGCGCACTATGTTTCCTATATGGAAGCAAGGGTTAAAAAAATGTTTAGTTGTCCTTTAACTAATGTGGGTTTGTGGCATCCCCTCGTTGATTACTTAATTGATGGCCTTCTGGACACATGATTTGTGTATACCCCAAGCCAGCATGCGGCCAGTAAACGAATAACTCATGCGGTAAATGTAATTACCCCCAGTAATTGCCCCCTATTACGGTACTTTGCAAAAAAATCAAATAGAACAATCAACTTGGAAGTTTTAAATAGAAATAAAATCCTGTTCTAGACACTTTCACAAGGCAGGTGTGTTTGGAACTCTTATCTAGTATTATTTTACTGTGTAAATAAATGTTATTAGGCGATACTGCATCTCACCTGGACAGCAGTATCTTACATTATTATTATTATTATTATTATTATTATACTGTCCGGTGAAAGGTTTGTTTTGCAATATAATAAATGGTGTGTTCATTTTTTTTTTTTTTATGTACTGTTTACAACTCTAATTTTTTTTTACTGTTGCTCTATAAATTAGTTGCTGGACCTGGGTGAGGTGGGCAGAGCTGGTGGGATACAGATTTTATTAAACCTTTTTCAATAAGCTGCCCAGGTTTACATTATTAAAGGCACCTGGTCTTTTCAGGCATTTGTGGTCTTGGATAAAGTGTGGAATATTTATATAGCGCCCCCCCCCCTAAATAGATTCTTCCTTATGTTTAGATCACGTTAAGAACTTTGCCCCACATTGCTCCCAGCTCGCCTCCTCTGTGGCACACGAGTGGTTAATTTAAGGCTAATTACTATTCTAGTGTTTATTAAGTCACATTGGCTGCACCTGTCCTGTGCAGAGGCACCAGACCTCCCAAAACTGCTACAGCCTCAGGTTTACTGTTCATTATCAGCCTTGCACCGCATCTGGCACTGCTGTGGGCTCTGCAACTCCCATCACGCTGAGCCATCCACCCTTCCCATTAAGCCCGTGAAGGTGTGGTTTTTTTTTTATTTTTTTTTTATTTCCTCTGGTCTTTTTTTGTTTGTTTTTTTGCTAAGGTGAGAAACTGTACATTTTCTGTAGCATCTCAATCAGGTTATGCAACAGGTGCATTAAAGGTATCAGATACAAAATAATGTTGAAACTTTTTTTTTCTTTTGTTTCCTGGCCTTTATTTAACTTTTTTCTTTTTTTGCCATTTGATAAAACACCTATTTTGAATACTGTTTTGCAGCAAATGCAACTTTTTTTTTTTTTAAACAATTTTTTTTTTTTTTTAACGTTTTCCACTTTTGTGTTGGAGGTCCCCTTTTTAAAAAAAAAAAAAAAAATAAAATAACTTTTTGGTGCTTGTGCATCCAACTAATACACATGCATGCGGGGATGCAGGGGTTAATGTCCTTCCCCTCTGCCACGCCCACTTTAGGAGATGGGGGTGTGGCCAGCCTGGGAAAGCTCAGTTTCCTGCTTGTTAAGGCAGCTGCAGGTTGGGACTGGAGCAAAGCTGGGGGAATGACTGAGCTGTCAGCATAGACAGAGGGGGGCAGCACTGTGCAGCCCCTGCATGTCACACTGCTCATGTCACACTGCTCATGGCATTGGACTGGCAGGCAGACCCCCACTCTCCTGGCTGGCAGGCAGACCCCCACTCTCCTGGCTGGCAGGCAGACCCCCACTCTCCTGGCTGGCAGGCAGACCCCCACTGTCTGTCTGTAACATTATTGGATTTATTTTGGCTGGTGGGAGAGACAATTAGAGAGCATCACCTCCTGAATGACAGATCTGGAACAAGCAGCCCCCTTCTTATCGCACAGGATGAGTGGAGGAGAGGTGGTCTACGCTGGCTGGCTCAGGAAATCTCCCCCGGAGAAAAAGTTAAGGCGATATGTAAGTACATCCCGTCTTACTGCTCGGAGTCCCTTTGACTCGGGGGGTGCTGTGCATCGCATGGCTGAGAGAAGGTTACGGGATCTGCATTGAAGAAGGACGCTGTGTGTGTGTTGCAAGGGCTGGGCACATTGGCTCGTCATGATGGGAGTCTTTGCTCACCAGACATTGGGGTAACTCAGTTTGCTCACCCTGTTGTGTGTTTGGGGGGGGGATGGGGGGATATTTAGACAAAGGATTCATTTAGGAATTAATGTGGTGTATCTGGTGGCCGGTGATGATGGGAGTGGGGCGTCTGGAGTCTCCCGCGGTCTGTTGTGTTGGCTGAGGGTGATTGGGGAGCTGGATCTCTTGTAGCTGGACGTGGCTGAGGCGTGATGGGAGTTGTAGGCTGGGTATAGTGTTGGTGGATACAGCTCGCACCTGTCACAGGTGCACAGGCTGCGATAGTAAACACAGGGAGGTGCCTCGCTTAACCCCTCCCCTGCCACGGGCTGACCGGTGTAATCAGGACCTGGATTTATGGGGGGGCTGCCCCCATTATACTGATTTTGGGATTTATAAAGGGGGGGGGGGGGGGTCTGGTGTGGGTCCTGTTCCTCACTGTGATGGGGTAGTTAGTTAATGCTGCATTCAGGGTGGGGTTTCTAACCCTCCCTCAGCCGGCAAGATGCATTAACTCCTTGTTTGCTCTGCTCAGGGGTCTCTAAAGCGCAGACTGCACAGCCATCATCACCCCCCCCCCCCCCCCCCTACATAAACTTGGATTGTAACCCTTTGTGACAAGTTTAATTGCCGCTCTCTCTGTGCTTCACTGACCGGACTGTGGATACAGTGATGGAGAGATGCTGCGGGAATAACTTTTTATCTTTGTTCTCTTGGAAATGACTCCATTAACCCTCTGTGCCCTAGGGAGGGAGTGGACACCACTCTGCATAATTCCCATTAAGCGCAGCCGGCCGCGTGGCTGCGCGTTATGGGAGTGGTAATCCTCCCAGGGGGACTGTTAGAGGGGGACTTTCTAATGTATTAACCCTTTGTCTGTGCTAACACAAGTCAGTACATATGACCAAGCGTTCCTGAAGGTTGAATTAATAACCTATGTACTATGCTATGTACTATGCTATGTACTATGCTATGCACCTGTAAAACAGTTTTTGTGTTTTTTTTATTTTTATTTCTTCTCTGAATATTTTAGAGGTAAGAGAGCCAATAACCCACCCCAGATAACCTTCACAATCCGGCCTGTGGCTTCTTATTACATTGCCTTATCCTTTCCTTAGTCCTGCCAAGCTGCAATTTCACAAACACTCTAGCTGTGGATCACTGCAACTCCCATCAACCTCAGCTGGGCTGGTTGAAGGTCGTTGGGGTGGTAAACCTCAGCTAGGCCGGCTGAGGGTGATGGGTGCCAATGTAATGCACAACCTCCCTCTGCTGATTTTTTTTTTAATTTTTTTTTTTTTAGGGAAGATGATGATGGTTCAGCAGCTGTAGAGTTAATACTGTTAATGCTGTTACTGCTGCTCTGCAGTATGTATAGGAGTTGTATTGACCTGGTGACAGATGAGGTCCACCCTCTTTCATGGAGTATAAATAACCCTTTAAAGTGAAAGTGGGTGTGTGATGTAATGGGAGGTACATGGGGCACTTGTGCATGCTTGATGGCATCTGCTGTGTGTTGCACTGAGGGTATCGCATATCTCAGCTTATCATTAATGTAAGGGGGCAGTGGGGTTGGTTATAGATATTGCTGCTGAGAGCAGATGAACTGATGACCTTCAAGCTGAATGAATCTGGGGGGAGGAGAGGGAAATGGATCTTAATAAATATCCTGGGTGAGCCCTTACTTGGGCCCCAGTTAGGGTTGCCACCTTTTCTTCAAAAAAATACCGGCCTTGGTACTGTCTCCATAGACTTAACATTGGCTTGATGCCAATACTATACCGACCAGGTGGCAACCCTAGCCCCAGTACTGTCATATTGTCCCAGGTATTTATATATATATATATATATATATATATATATATATTTTTTTTTTTTTTTTGTCTGCTGTTTACCTGTGGAAATGCAGCAATACAAAACTTTTTCTGATTTTTATCTTCTGTTTTTGTTTTACTGTGATGATATCTGATAAGTCTATATATCTGCAAGCGTACTGTTCTAGAAATACTTGCATGTTCTATGACAAACTTCACCACAAAGTATTTTGGAATAATCGACACTAGAATTTTCTTTTTCTTTTGCTGGTGTGTTAAATATATATCTACCCATTGTCACGTTTAGAAGTGGCCTTTTACAGGACACTGGTGCATCTTGGGAGGGGATGCCTTGTGATGTCATTACCATGTGACCTCATCCCAGTCCACTGTAAGCCAGACAATCGAATGTCCTAGCTGCATGGACGAGCCAAATGTTAGTTCTTCCACCTCAATGACATTTACTGTTCAATCTGATCAATTAATCCATAGATGTACTGTTGTGATGAGGGCACAGCGCCCTTGTGTCTATTGTTTTTTTTCCGATCCATAATCCCCATAATAATATCATTTTGCACAGGACGGTTTGTTTCTGTCGTCCGCGTCCCAAAATGCACAAATAATGAGATCTCATCCACGTTCGACCAATTCATGGATAAAATGTGTCTTCTAGGCTAGCTGTAATCCAAAACAGTCTAAACAGATACTATTACTTCTGGTCACAACCCCGTGGACGCCTCCTGAAAGTTCTGACACGGCACGTCCTGGTTTAACATATACATAACATATATGTAACTGGCACTCACGGTGAACGATGGCTTTACCTTTTTTAGCTGGTCAGACTGAGGCCACGGAAAGTGGCCTGCTCTGACGGATGCCATGCTAGGGTGACCACATCTCTGTTGTGTTCCTGGGCTGTACTGGGCAGAATAAAGATGGCAGATCAGTCTATAGCTTTACTGGCTACAGCCCTGGAGCGTAGGGTTGCCACCGGCAGGCCGGTAAAAAAAAAAAAAAAAAAAAAGGGCATTGATGCCAATGTTAAGTCTATGGAGGCAATAGCAAGGCGGTTTTTTTTTTTTTTTTTTTTTGTGCTGGTTAGATGAGCTGTTGAATATAGGACTTTTTATGCGGTCTTGTGTGGTTTTTAAGCTCAATATTTAGGACGGCAAAGAATGTCCTAGGGGCAAGGGTTAACAGATACTTGACTGTGCGTAGTTGGCAAGAAAAACTTTTTAAACAAAAGTAAAAAAAGGAATTTTTTTTTTTTCCCTGGGATTTTTAGGTAGGGTTGACACCTGGCCGGTAAAACATTGGCTTGAGTCTAATGGAGGCAGTAACATGGCTGGTTATTTTTGTAGGAAAGGTGTCAGCCCTATTATCAGGTAACCAGGTAACTGTGCGACATGCTGTTGTCACCATGACAGTCAAACCAGCCAAAGCTGCTCAACCACAATTTAACCTGCAGACCATTAACGGGTAGAAAGTTACCTGGGTAATCCGTGTGGCGCACGTGTCAGTGCTGCTTTTTGTATTTTTCTAGTAACTGGACTCTTGCGGAACCCATTCACCCTATATAAATCTATACTGGCAGATCTCGGCGTGCTGGGTCCCTTTTCTATAGAAATCTGACCTGCAGGGAACAATCGAGATATGTTTAACCCCTTCATGACAGGCGGTTTTTAAGTTACCGAGGTGTCCGTGTTTTGGGCAGTCATTTTCCCCATTTAATGTACCCACGCGTTATATACTGTTTTTGCAATATATTGGACTTTAGATGCCATTATTGTCATATGACATTTTCTAACTTTTTTTAAAAAAATCTTTTGCACACATTTTCTGTAAATAGTCTGTCCTGAGTTCAGAAGCTTTCCATGTTTTTTGCAAGTTATATTTCAGTAAATAGAAGTAGTCTGTCCCCCCCCCCCCCCCCCCCCCCCGTCAGCGCACTAAACTTCCTTAGTTGCTAACCCTAGATCTTTAGCCCCACCCCCTTGTAATGTTGCTTACTGCCTCTAGAGGCAGTCTAGTGGTGGAAGGTATCACTGATCCTTTCCAAGGCTTTTGCCCCTAACAGGACAGTGCCATATTGAAATGGCATGTAGTGCTGTCTGGAGCAACAATGGCTAACGTCACAAAGGGATTGATTGAACACTTGCGCCTTGTGTAGGCATTTTACACAGGCTTTAGTGAAGGAATACAAAATAAAGTCCCCCATTGAGCCCTGCTTGCATGTGTAGTTCTGGGGTGGATATGTTTAGAATCTTGGGTCAAATATATTCCTTCCTCTCGAACCATATGACCCAAGATTCTACACACGTCTGTGCCATCCTAGAGCTGTACAAGTAAATGGGGCCCAATAAGGTACCTTTATATTTATTTAAAAAGAATACACTTGTTGCAATATTTCAACTCATTTTTTAATTTTGTTCTGACGCTATCATTTTAATAAGTATTTCCCAAATCTCCTTCTCCCATGAACGTCCTCCCTCTGGATGCCATGTCCTCTCGCTCCTCCTCTAATTCTCCTTTCCATTAGTTCCTCTTTACCAGGGGTGTCAAGCTGTTGGTGGCCCAGAGCTCCAATATTCCCCTGTCAATCCTGCATGGTGACAGTGATGGGTGACACTGGGATTTATTTATAAAGGTTATGTATTTATGCTTAGGCCTATTAGGACAACGGGCTGGAGTGGGCAGCAGAGACCCCGGATGGGGGGGGGGGGGGGGGGTAGCTGGTTAGCAGGTTCCCAAAACCAACCCCCTCCGTGCACGTGGCAAGTGTGGTAGCTGGTGGTCTGCGTGATCTACAGTCCTGGTCCTCCGGTTGCTGCCTGTTTGCCATCTGACCTATCCACCCCCACATTAAGTAGTAGTTGTGATTGCACTGTGCAACTCATTTGGGGGGCCTGGGGCCAACCCCAATATTGTTTTCGGTGGACATCTTATTGGTGATGGATAATTTTTAATATTATATGGACCTCTACCGACCTTGCCCCAGACACGTTACCTATACCAGTTAGGGGCGTGCTATAATGGAGAGGAAGGTGCGGTGCCTAAAGAGGAAGGGGTCCATGAGTTTAGTGCCGCCTAGGGCAGAACAAAACCCAAACACCACTGTGCACACGGTATAACTACTAATAGTGCCGCTATTCATTGTGCCTGACGGACACCCCTCCGATTATAGAGTAGTGGTAGGCCGAAGCCATTCGCCTCCATAATCCAGCCAGTCTGTCTGCAGTGTGTATCTGTCGCATGGAGGTGGTAACACCCCCTGTGTATCCAGTTTGTGTAAATTCCTGGCGCTGTGTATCCATAAAAGATGATAATGATAAATAGGGCACTTTGTTAGCTTGAATTTACTTTCAGGAAATAAATCCTGGAAATCTTTTCTCGTTCTTTCCGATCTGCATATTGGTGGCAAATGAGAAAGTATTAGTGAATTATTTAGTATCCGGCCTTCATTTAATTTCTCAGAATCACATCTTCAGGAAGCAGTGTGGGCCCAGGTTCGGGTGGAATATCCTCATTTGATAGATCTCTGAAATAAATGTATTCTGTTTAATAGTCTGACCCAGGCAGGGCCGGTTTAAGGCGATGGGCAAAGACTTTAGCAGTGGGCCCCCCTTAACCCAATTTTTCTAAAGCTGCAATGTAAAACTATGTAAATGTAAACTTTTTAATATTAAATGCAACTATTTTCCTATCTCATTCAATTATTTGTATATGTAATAAAAATGTTATCGAAAAATGTCATTTCTTGTTTGTATTCCCTTTTTCTGCACCCACATTACACCTAAAGGGCTTAACACAGTACCCACAGATCTTGCCATGCACTCATAGTGTAGCAAAAAAAATGCTACGCTTTTCTCAGGATGTTAGAAATGCCATAAAAAAAAACTTTAAGAAAAATCACATAAAGAAGAAATTGTTCATTTTTATTATGGCATATCTAACACCCTGAGCAGCTTGTTCGTATTTTTTGCTGTATCTGTTTTGGCGTTCTATGACGGAGCCTTCAGATGGTCTATCTCCCTGCTATCCTCTATGGACTCGTGTGGAGTTACCTGTGGTTGAAGTCTGATGCTGTGCATTTACTGAGCTCTCTTGCCTGTATCCCAATTGCACCCACATGAAATTTGGCATTCCACAGTGTCAAATGCAGAACATGCCACTGTCACTTTGCCCCATAGTACATGGTTTGTTTGTTTTTTTGCCCCACAGAACATGCAGGTACCAATTAACATGCCACAATCACTTTTCCATTAACATATGAACAGCCAGTCCATGAATATGCCACTGCCCCATCCCCAGTACTCTCCTTGTCTCCTCCGCAGTCATCCCTCCACACATACACATGTGAGTTAACTAGTGACATACAGCTGCCAGATATCACTTGTTTTCATATCTGGTGAATCAGATGGAGGAGTATCCTCTTCCTCTGCAGTCTGCAGGGCATTGTTCCAGGGAGCCAATCCAGCTACAGATAGTCAGGGGACTGGGCTTTGGCAAAGATCCATGGGAACCAGAACCAGAAGTCCAAATAGGTAAATTCATTTTTTTTTCTCTCCTGTTCACTTATTCCTGTAACATTTATTTGCCCTGAATAAAGAATCAGAATCCTAAGGGTTCCCCCCCCCCCCCATAATTTTAAAGTAATTACTAGCCTTTGTGAATAAAGACTGAATGAATTAAAAAAAAATAAAATAAAACAGGTGAAATATAAAATACAGTATTATCAAAACAGTCTTGTTTAGAGGTACGGTACACATGGGTGGGTCTTGGGAGAACTTTTGACAGGTAGGTGGCGGTTGGTGGAATATTACAAGTATTTAATCTCTGTATGTATTCCATAACCTTGGTACTGAGGAGGCATTGCGAACCCATTACCCCCCCCTCCCCCCATGGTTATTTGTAACACAGGAAATAATTTGGCAATTTAGACTACAAAAGAGACTTTCTGCTGTGTGTTAATTTGTAATTGTGTTATCATAATCCAGTATCCTGTTGGACCCTGTAGATATAATTTTACAATAAATACTTTGAGTTCTCCCCCCCCCCCCAATATGGGCACCAAATACCAGCCATGCTACTGACCCTATAGAAATGGCATTGGTCTTAAGCCAACTTTTTTTTTTTTTTTTTTTACGGACTTGGTGGCAACCCTAACTCCCAATTGTGACACCGGCATCCCACATAGTCTAGTGACCTCCCAGATTTAAGGATGCGCACTCATCCATGTGGTCGGCCATCTTTGTGGTTTTTACGGCTTGTCCTCGGCATACAGATAGCTGAAAACTCTAACAAAGTTTCGCGATTATTTATAAAGTTAAAGTTGTGGGGCAAAGTGTTAGAAGTGGTCTAGTTACCGTGGAAACGAATTGTAGTTAGACCAATTTTAGAACTTTTCCCCAAAATACATTTTGGTACTGAACCAACTGAGATGAATGGCATGAACTGATCTTAAGACACCTGGGTGCTACGCATAGCTGGTATTTTATTTTTTATTTAATCTTTATTTTAACAAAAGGTTGGCAACCCTAGGTTTCACGGAATAAGGAGCCAGACCTTTTGTGGTGTACGAGGCTAATTCTAGCCCTCCACCTGCTGGTGGTTTTCTAATGCAACACTTTGCAGAGAATCATGGGAGCTGCGGGTCAGAGAAGGAGTGCTGCAGTTGGGCTCTTTCACATCTCTCTCTTGCCCCTTTCATTACTGTGTTTTAAAAAAAAAAAAAAAAATTAGAAAAAATATATTCACGTACATGCGCGCACACGCACTAATTGCTCAAATATATGATGACCCCCCCCCCTTTGGATATTCCTTTAGGAAAAAACAAAAAGCCTGAACATAAGTCTACCCAAAGGAAAAAAGTTTACCGTGTGTGTATATTCATATGTAAATTGCGATTTCATATTTAACAAATTATGTTTGTGTTTTTTAATTTCCTTTTTATTTGCCCACCAGACTCGTCCAATGCTGCCCCCCCCCCCCCGACTTGAGGTCTGATTATAAGACAACCTTACATGTAAGACGAGGGGACTTCTTCAGAGCATTTGCACTGGAAAAAAACCTTGTCTTATATTCGAGCAAATATGGATATATATATATATATATATAATATATATATATAATTTCCCCATATAATTTTTTTTTTAATAAATACAATTTTGGTTTTTAACTTTTTTTTCCTTTTTAAGAACTCTGCAAGGCAAAGGTTTCAGAAAGTAACTAAATCGCCAAGTTGTGAAACGACCCGAGACTCTACAATCTATTTGGTCTGCCCGGCCAGAGATCTCCACCCTGGTCTCCTGGATCCTGCCAGGGATTGAAACGTTGCTGCCTTGTAGAATATAGCCTCCTCAGTGAATGGGCCGAACGCTCTGTTATATTGTTCCGTTTGAGACCCTACAAGAGCCAAATTGGTGCTTGTTGACCATTGACAGGTCTACGCCATCCCTTCCCATTGTCCTGTTAATATATGGATGGACGGCTGTAAAATCTGAAGTTTAAAGGGACTCGCCAATACATTGTCTATACAAGGGCTGTCATATTATATTGATTGTAATGGTAAATCCATTGCTACCCATAGAAACTTGTCTATTTAGTGATAATACTAAATTATTATTTTTTTTTTTTTAATCTGCAGACCTCACACCTCTCCTGCTTTTATGGAGAATACATCCCCATTAGATTGGAAAGATACGTGAGATCTGTGTGCCGCCCCATGTAGTGCTGCCCCTGGCGGCTCTTCTCCAAGTAATAGAACCTGTACGTGTCCCTTTTCTCCTCTCTCTCTACCATAGCTTCCAAAGTCGGCCATGTTTCCAGGGACACATATTTGTTCCACATGCTGCAGAAAGAGCATGCAAAGTGCAGCCCGGCAGTATGTAGGATGGATATTCCAAACACAATCCTATTAATTTGGGTCGGTCCTATGAGATCTCCAATTAATTGGATTGTGTCTGTGTATATATCCATCCTACATACTGCCGGGCTGCACTTTGCATGCTCCTTCTGCAGCATGTAGAACAAAAATGTGTCCCTGGAAACATGGCCGATGTTGGCTACTATGCTGTGTATTACACATGTTCAAGGTGGAGAAAGGAAGGCATTATGAACCAGGCAACGGGCTCAAACTCTACTCACTGGCTCTTCACTGTCCTACTGTGTAGGGATTTTTTTGTGTGTATAATTTGAAAGAGATTAGAAGTTTTAGACATGGACCAAGGTTGTGGCAGACAATTTCCAAAGTACAGACCTTGGTGAAGGACAGCAAGGCACAGTTCCAATTAAAAAAAAAAAAAAAAAAAAAAAAAATCCCACTAACTTTATCTCCATTAATCAGCTCATTACTATAACGTAATGGTATGTTTTTCAGATAATAAAAACAAGGAATGCAATACTTTCAAAGAAGGTTTTATTTCCATCCTCTGCCTCCTTCCCTCAATTTCTCCTGCCCTGGCATTGGCAGCATGCAAAATGTATGTGGCTGGTAAAAATAATAAAAAAGCCGGCAGTGGCGACTACAAGAGGAGGGGTTGTACCGCAGAGTCTCCCGGTTTATATCTCCTGGAGATACTTCCCTTTGGTTGGTTTTAGTGGCAGTGCTTTTTCTGTGGGTCAGTTGTTCACTCGCCTCAGAATTGGGGGTTTCCTGCACTCTGTATGATCCATCTGCAGAAGGTGATCCTGTCGGTTAAGGTGGTTCATATTGGACCCACATGAGTTATTCATATTGCAGGGCGGCAGGTGAAAGCTATAGGTGCTCAGGATGAAGTGATCCATCTGGCAGTGCTACCCACAACCCCTATCTTTCAAAGACATGCGCGGGACATCCTGGGAATGCAGAATCCCCCCCCCCCCCCCCGCCGCCGCCATTATCTATACATTGTGCGAACAGGATTGCACACAGAATGTCCAGATTATTCAAACCTGTTGGAGAAACGCCGACCATTTGTTACTTGTAGGGAATTGACAAGAGACTTGCAAGGTTAAGGCCAAATTAGTAGTTGGAACAATTCTCCAACTCGGCTATACTTTAAACTCGGCTACTTTGGCCTTGAGCTGGAAACATTTTTTTTTTTTTTTTTAAATTGTTATGTATAAAACGCTTTTTCTTTTGTCATAGTAATTCCTCCGGCCGTGAAGGGGTTAAGTGTGGGTAAGTGCTCCCGCTGTTACTAGTTTAGATATTGGCAGATCCATTAGCTGCTGTTTTTAGGGGGGGGGGGTTGCTCTCTGCAAGTGTAAAGGGAATTGTTTTTTAATGCAGTAACAGGAGAGTATTAGAGCCTGTGCATTCCCCTGGGCCAGTAAATGCAGGAACTCTCCATCAATACAGGCTGCATCACATGTCTTATCTGATCAATATCAACCTGATCTGGTTTCATGACCTTCCCCCCCCTCCGCTGCCAAGAGGACTATTGTCATCCTCGGATACCAACACGGTGTTAACCAGCTGAGGGCTGAGTTATATAGAGCTTTATTTATTCAAAATTTGGGTCAACTGAATGGGAGGATTTGTATTTATTTATTTTTTAATTTTCTTTCCCAATTCTGCCTTTTAAAGCGACTGTCAACTTAAACATTGCAGTGAATATAAAGAATCAAACATGATCTATACATTTTCGTTGGCAATCTTGCGAAGAAATGCATAAAATAAGAGCAAGAAAACAAGTTTGACATCATCCGCTTATGACATCATCCTGCAGCTTGATATACAAATTACCCACCGCAAAATGGTTCATTTGCTTATAAAGCCACAGACTCGCTCAAAACATGTTTCTCCTAATTTTTTTTTTTTTGCGAACGCATTGTATAGATCAATTTTCATTATTTTTACCTACGTTTACCGCATAAATAATGTAGGTTGACGGAGGATCTTTTTAAGTTTTGAAATTTCTTTTCTCAAAAATATGCTGGTCTCTTCTTCATGAATAAAGCCCCCCCAGTCTGCTGGACCTTGCGGACCCTACTCTGTACAATGTAAATGGAAGCTTGGCTGATCACATGTACTCTTATGTTTTGATCACTTAAAAAAAAAACTAAAATTATATATACATATATATATTTATATTTATAAAAAGTTCAGGTTGCCATTCATCGCACACATGTCTAAGATGGCTTTATCTTAGTATTGTTCCATTAAAAGAAAACTTTAATAGACTCATTGCCCAGGCACAAATATCTGCAGGTTTGTTATTATTTCTTCTGTCTGATATACGTAATATAAAATGCCTTTTTTTTGAATGGACTTGTTTGTTATTGATACAGCTGTGCATTACATTATGATAGGTTTTAATGGGCCATCGAATTGTATGTTAACCTCCCAAGTTTACATTTTGGTTTATTTCCCACTGCTCTTTGAGCCAGCGACGGAACCGATACTTTACTGACCATGTTTCCTTTTTTTCCGTTAACCCAGATAATTGTCGATTGGCGGATCACAATCTACGCAGGGGTTTGTTTTTTGTTTTTTTTTTATCCTAGAATAGAGTAGAAATTCCTGGTGTGGAAATTCTATCAATAGAAGAATCTAAAGCCCTGGACGCTGTATTAATCCTAATAAAGCTCGACGGCAGGGACTTCCTGGCGGTCCAGTGGAAGGTAACGGAGCGGTATCCTACCTCCCAACATCTCCCAGAATTCTGTGTTTTCCGTGGGATGATGATGAAGTCTGAGTGTTTATAGCCTGAGGAAGGGACTTGGCAATTTGAAAGTTTGCAATTAAACTCCTGTTGGCCAATAAATATTATCATTTTGATGCTAACTTGTTTACGGTTAGGAGTGTATCACTGAGCAATAAAGCATCACTTAATGTTTTAAAATGCAGGGTGAGTGAAATTATATACATATTTTTGTAAATTATTTTTCTGTAAATAAAATACTTTTTTGATTTTTAAGGACCTACCAAACTACATAATCCAATATAAATTGGTCATCAAACCTTCCAGTAATGCCCTGTCCATTGCTACACTTTCAGCCTCTTACCCCAAAAACCAGTGTCCCTCTGTGGACATTTCAAATGTATGACTTGATCCTTTTTAGATCTTTTGTTAGCATTATCTGTGTAGTTCTCCTTTAAGAGATCTTTTCTGCTTAATTTTTAATTAGGGGCTTCCCGTCCGCCCCCCCCTCAAAAGCTGTTATCCTGACACACCTGCCTGTCTGCTGTCGTCTGAGATACAGGAATTTAAGGTGATCTGGGAGATTTCTTGCAACAGATGGGAGTTGTGTGTTTTAAATTGGTAATTGTTCTGGCTGGATATCCATAATATTGGCATAGATTCTTTCCTCATCTGTTCAGTGTTTTACATGTAGCTGCTTCTTATGTCTGAACCTTGTGTAAGCCATCATGGGGTACAGAGAGGGCATACATGCACACAGTGGTGTATCTTGGTTTTGTGCTGCCCTAGACAAAATTCGAGCACCCCCCATCACCCACGTTGCACACCCACCACATGCCCCATCATCCCATTATATGCTCTGTCACCAACATTGCACACACATTAAATGCCCAGTCACCCGATTACATGCCCCCATCACCCACATTGCATACACACTAAATGCCCCATCACCCCTATTACATGCCACCATCACCCTGATTAATTGGAAGGAGTTAAAGCTTGCTGAAAGGTGGGGGAGGGAGCGAAGTGCCGCCCTCGGCGAGTGCCTTGTTTGCAGGGGCGGGCTGGGCCGGGGGGCAGGGTGGCAATTGCCCCCCAGGCCGCCTTAAGGTTTTTAAAACACGGCCGCTGGGCCAGTGTTATTAAAAAAAAAAAAAAAAACGCGCTTACAGGCAGAGACGGAGGTGAGAAGGGATCGGAAGATCCCCTCTCACCTCCGCTCTGCCTGCAAAGCTGCACGGGGAGCCGAACAGGCAGCACAGAGAAACCTCCGTGCTGCCTGTTTGGCTCCCAGTGCAGTGTGCCGACACGGAAGTGCCGACAGTCACGTGATCGGCGCTCTGACGTCAGACGCGCGCCGATCACGTGACCTGTCGGCACAACCGCCGGGAGGCCGAACAGGCAGCGTGGAGGGACCATGCTGCCTGCCACCAGTGAAGTCCTCCTGCCACTAGCCACCAGGGAAGTCCTGCCACTAGCCACCAGGGAAAAAGGTAAGGGGGGGGGCTGGGCAAAAAAAAACTGGCATATTATTCGGCAAATTGGCTGGGGCATATTACATGGCAAATAAGACTGGCATATTGGGCAAATTGGCTGGGGAATATAACATGGCAAATAAGACTGGCATATTATTGGGCAAATTGGCTGGGGCATATTACATGGCAAATAAGACTGGCATATTATTGGGCAAATTGGCTGGGGCATATTACATGGCAAATAAGACTGGCATATTATTGGGCAAATTGGCTGGGGAATATTACATGGCAAATAAGACTGGCATATTGGGCAAAATGGCTGGGGAATATTAAATGGCAATTAACTCTGGCATATTGGGCAAATTAGCAGGGGCATATTAAATTGCAGATAACCTTGGAATATTATTGGGCAAATTGGCTGGGGAATATTAATGGCAAATAATATTGGAAATGTGTATGTAATGGGGCGATGGAGGCATGTAAATGTGGTGATGGGGCATGTCCTGGTGTGCAACGTGGGTTATGGGTCATGTCGTAGGTGTGCAACGTGGGTAGGGGGGGGGGGGTGCCCAAATTTTGGGATATTGGGTGTCTAAATCCTGGCATATTGAGGGGCATAATCCTGGCATATTGAGGGGCATAATCCTGGCATATTGAGGGGCATAATCCTGGCATATTGAGGGGCATAATCCTGGCATATTTAGGGGGCATCATCTTGGCATATTGAGGGGAAAATCCTGGCATATTGAGGGGAAAATCCTGGCATATTGAGGGGCATAATCCTGGCATATTGAGGGGCATAATCCTGGCATATTTAGGGGAAAATCCTGGCATATTGAGGGGGCATCATCTTGGCATATTGAGGAGAAAATCCTGGCATATTGAGGGGCATAATCCTGGCATACTGAGGGGCATAATCCTGGCATTTTGTAAGGGAAAATTCTAGCATATTAAATGGCAAATCCTGGCATATTGTGGGGAAAATCCTGGCAATATTCGTTATAAAACAAGGAAAAGATGGCCGTGGATGGGGAGGCGATTCGATGGTGCAATGGGCCACTTGACTGGATTTGCCCCCCAGGCCTAAGGCTGCCAGCCCTCCCCTGCTTGTTTGCCTTGTGGAAGATACACTACTGCATGTACATAGTGCACTAGAGAAAAGCACCTTAAAAAAGAAATGCTAGAAAATGACCAACATATTGAATACCTGCCAGATAATCCTTATTTAGGAGGGGCCGTCCCTATTTTTAACCCAAATTCCTCTGTTTCCTCTCTTTTCTAGGAGCTTAGGATGTTTAGAATAAAAATGACTCATTTTACACACCAAATGACTTGCCAAATACCATAACTGGCACTGCAAGTCCAAGTAATGACTCCCTCTCCCCCCCCCCCCCCCCCCCCCCCACTAAAACAAGTGTCCCTCATTTGAAATGTTGGAAGGTATGCATTGTTAGCAGAACAGCAAACATAGGCTTTATGTCAGGGGAATAATGTATTTTTACATTTGGAGTCTATTGTTTGACATCACATAATGGCTTGATATGCAAATACTCAAATTTGCATATTGGGTCAAAGGGTGATGCAGTCCCGCCCACCACCAGTGTGTTGATTCGCCTGCGGCAGAAGTTGGGTGGGTGGGTTAGGTTTTTGAACATTTTGAGGGGAAAAAAATTCAGCCGGACCTCTAAATTCAGTGACCTTCAATTAAAGTGATGGGCAGGACAGTTGCTATAGAAACGACAAAAAAAATCTTAGTTATTTAAAAAAAATAAACATTTTTAGGAGATCGGGAAATGCTGAATTAAAAACTTTTTTTTTTCATCTTTACTTTGATACACCTTATCTTAAAAAATAAATAAAATAAAAATAAAAATAAATAAAAAATCAGAACCTGTAGGTCGGGCTGTCCCTTTAAAAGATGTACATGTTTCTTTGTTACAAGAGGCCCCTTTGCTGTAGCTCTCTGTGTTTGTGTGTGTGTGTGTGTGTGTGTGTGTGTGTGTGTGTGCGCTACGTGATTGAGCCATGCATCAAATGTAATTGTAGCAGGATGAGATTATGAAGAGCAGGGCTGCACATGGCGGACCGAGTCTGGCTTACGGCATTCGGGAAATGATAGAGCACATTCAATTTGTGTGATCGGTGGCATCCGACAGACCAGACTGTCCGTAGGGATTACACCCATGTACTAGCGGGACAGACACACACACACACACACACACACACACACACACTCTACTTGGCCATGCCACTGCCGGTTTTCTTTCATTTCAGTAGAGCAGAGAATACAGCTTTTGCAGGTTTTTAAGCTTTTATTAGAGGGCGCTATTTAAAAGTGTTTTCTTAGTTGGAGATGTGCGTCTTTAAGCTCTAGACGTAGCCGGGGCTGTTTCTTGGAACTGTGAGTGTTTTTGTGAACTCTGTATTCCACGGTACTCTGTCTCGTGAGCGGTGATGGAGTTTAGTGGCACCTAGAATCCGATCTGAATTCTGGCTGTTTGGGGGCGAATTCTGCAATCCGAGATGATCCAGTCAGTGTTTGGGAACAGATCTCTGCTCCATAGTAGTAGTACCGCTAATACTTGCTGCTTTAACACCAGCAGACCCCTTATCTGGACTGGACAGTTATGGAGACGGGCAAATGGCTGACACGGAGGCTCTTTTTTATTTTTACGCTTTTATTTTTGTGTCTTGTATTGTTTATGACCACATGTGGATACCTTCCTTGCGAGACAGGACACCAGGGTGGATTCTGGGAGATCTACTAACACAGTGTGCAGAATTTGTATTTATTTTTCATTCAGTACATTCAGAGTATAAACAGTGGGTGGGGGGGGGGGGGGGGATTTGGCTGTGCACCCTTTTTAAAGAATGTCTAAAGAACTGATGAGTCTCATGCTGTGTTCTGGAGCCATCCTTCTCTCAATGTGTGCGGTTTTCCCCTGCTGCAAGAAGCAGTGTGTGTTTGTGTATGGGTTAGATTTATTTTTTAGGTCATTGGTGTGGGAGCAGATGTCAGGAGCATTGCTTTCCCACCTACCTCTATATGGCGAGTCTGTAATGTTTCTATGTCTATCCTGAAACCATAGGTTAAAACAAGTGACTGTGTGTTTGTTTTTGAGCCAGGGATATTTCTAGATAAGACAGCATGGTTCTGAGCTGTATTGGTTAAAATGTATCTACAATCTTACAATCCGTCTTCTTGCTGCAACAAGGTGACCTGTGAGTCTAGCCCCCAAACTCTCTTTGGTGCAAATTGAAGATTAGAAACATAGAAACATAGAATGTGTCGGCAGATAAGAACCATTCGGTCCATCTAGTCTGCCCAATTTTTTTTTTTTTGAGTACTTTTATTAGTCCCCCTTTCCCGGTCTTATAGCTAGGATAGCCTTGTGTCTATCCCACGCATGCTTAAAATCCTTGACTGTGTTTACCTCTACCACTTCTGCTGGCAGGCTATTCCATACATCCACTACCCTCTCAGTAAAGTAATACTTCCTGATATTACTTTTAAATCGTTGCCCCTCTAATTTAAGACTATGTCCTCTAGTTGTGGTAGTTTTTCTTCTTTTAAATATACTCTCTTCCTTTACTGTGTTGATTCCCTTTATGTATTTAAATGTTTCTATCATATCCCCCCTGTTGCGTCTTTCCTCCAAGCTATACATGTTAAGATGCTTTAACCTTTCCTGGTAAGTTTTATCCTTCAACCCATGAACCAGTTTAGTAGCCCTTCTCTGAACTCTCTCCAAAGTATCAATATCCTTCTGGAGATACGGTCTCCAGTACTGCGTACAATACTCCAAGTGAGGTCTCACCAGTGCTCTGTACAATGGCATGAGCACTTCCCTCTTCCTACTGCTAATACCTCTCCCTATGCAACCAAGCATTCTGCTAGCATTTCCTGCTGCTCTATTGCATTGCCTACCTACCTTCAAGTCCTCTGAAATTATTACTCCTAAATCCCTTTCCTCAGATGTTGAGGTTAGGACTGTACCAAATAGTCTATATTCTGCTTTTGGGTTTTTACGCCCAAGGTGCATAATCTTGCACTTGTCCACATTAAATGCCAGTTGCCACTGCTCTGACCATTTTTCTAGTTTAGCTAAATCATTTGCCATTTGGCTTATCCCTCCATGAATATCAACCCTGCTGCAAATCTTTGTATCATCGGCAAAAAGACATACTTATTGCTTGTATAGTGCATTTTTAATATTTGACTCAAGCCCTCCCCCAGAGATTACTCTGCATGTTTACTGCAGGTGCGGCAGCACTGATTATATAGACACTGAGCATATCAAGTTTTGTTTCATTTAGTTATTGCCTGTGCTGCTGCAATAGAATACATTGTGTGGAATGTAAAAAAAAAGCTTGCTCTTGTGCACAGTAGGTGGCCAATATGGATTAAACACGCACCACAGAACATTGCCCTCCTCCTAATGCACTTCAACAGAGACCCTCCCAGTTCTGCCACCATACTTCCATAGTACACCAAATGGTTTCTCTAGTGCCCCATCAGAGCTACTCGGTGCCACCACATTTCCATTAGTACCAAAGCTTCCCAGCGCTGTTCACCCTCTGTGCCCCAATAGCCCCTCTAATATTTAGATTTATTTTGATTGTGACTATAAACCCACCACCCCCGTCCTGGTTCTAGTTCAAGAATCTCCTCCCAAGTTCCAGTCTGACGCACGGGTTGGAGCATCACCATTCAACCAACCAATTAACCATAATTGAACAACGCTATTCCAGATCTATAAACCCAAGAGTAGTATTTTAATATTCCCCCTTGCTTTATATACAGAACAACCACTGGAACAGTTTACTATTCTTCAGTTGTTTTTTCTTAATTTTTCTATTACCGTAAATAGAGTTCCTTATAATATAAAAAAAACTGCAATGCTTTTTAATGCAACTTTAAGACCTAGAGGTTTAGTAAAACAAGGTCATTTCAGGGGCAAAGTTCTAAAAGTGATGTAATCAGCAGGAACATCCCATTGGTTTCCATGGTGACATGGCCACTTTTAAATCCCCCCCATAATGCAGTCTGGTTCACATTTGTCGTCTGCTTTGTAATACAGGGCATATTTCCTAGTTAATCAGGCCTGTCCTGATAGCATCAGCCGCTGAGCACCGGGATCTTCAGTTAAAATTGCTTTCCTGCTGCATAAATAAGATCTGTACAATTTGGTTTTTCCGCAGTAGGAATAACTTTTTAATTTACAAGTTGGAAGCGTTACACGGTTAGATTTGTCTACAACTGGAAATTTGTATTTTTTTTTTTAATGTTTGTTCCTCCGTAAATGTTTGGTGAATACTATATATTATGCCCCGTGGAGTTTTTATGTTTTTTTTATTTTTTATTTTTTTATGTTGGCAGTTTAACCCCTTTTGGTGACACATGGTGCTTGTGTGTCAAAACGCCACTTTTTGTTCCAGGCCACCGACCACAAGGTGATTGGTGGCCAGGAACACCATGACGATCATGGCCTTAATCGCCAGCCCTCCCAGCTCATCGTTTATTACTGTTGAGGGGAGTTAGGTATTAGTATTAGGGTTAGGGGAGGGTAGCATTAGTATAAGCTTAATGTTAGTATTGGGGTTTGTGTTGGGGGGGGGGGGGTTAGTATGGGGTTTCGGGGTGATTTATGTTTTTTTTTTTTTTTGGGGGGGGGGTTTGATTTTATTAGGGGGGTGTATGTTTGTAAGCGCTGATCTGTCAGCCCTTATATTGCTGCGATGAAGCAGCCGCGTCGATCTTCACCTCTGACAGTTCATCCTGCCGTGCTGAACTGTCATAGAAACATAGAAACATAGAATGTGTCGGCAGATAAGAACCATTCGGTCCATCTAGTCTGCCCAATTTTTTTTGGAGTACTTTTATTAGTCCCCCGTTCCCGGTCTTATAGCTAGGATAGCCTTGTGTCTATCCCACGCATGCTTAAAATCCTTGACTGTGTTTACCTCTACCACTTCTGCTGGCAGGCTATTCCATACATCCACTACCCTCTCAGTAAAGTAATACTTCCTGATATTACTTTTAAATCGTTGCCCCTCTAATTTAAGACTATGTCCTCTAGTTGTGGTAGTTTTTCTTCTTTTAAATATACTCTCTTCCTTTACTGTGTTGATTCCCTTTATGTATTTAAATGTTTCTATCATAGCGGTGAAGCAGCCGCTAGACGCGACTGAGTATCTTTTGGGATAATTAAAAAAAAAAAAAATGGAATGACCAACCGTCACAAAGGGGTTAAATAGGCTATTGACCCTCATCACTCATGAAGATCACTGTGAACCTTGGTCCTTATTTTGAAGATTGTCAGTAAGATTGAGGTGTGTTGAGAGTGGCACTTTTTTCAGGTTCCTCCTTCTTGACCAACTTACTGTGGGGTGCTGCTTATAGTCTCTAGTATTTGTATAGTATAGCGCTCTGTCCGGGGAGGGGTGGGGGGAGGGAAGCAATACTATATTTGCATAGCATCTATGGGCGGATGTTTTTTTTTTTTTTGGGGGGGGGGTCGGGGGTCATGATTTTTGCCAGAGCCATCCTAGATGTGTACCAGGCATAAAGTTGTGTAGGTTTGGGGACAAAGGGAAGGCATCATCATTTGTTCCAGGTAATTTAATGATGCTCTACAGACTGACCTTGCCATAGACACATAGGGGCTAAGTGCAGATAATGAGGTTGGTTGTCTGTATCTAACGCCAAACTCTTTGCATTTTTGGGGTCAGTTTTGAATGGCATGTTATAGAGGTTCATATAATGAAGGGATAAGCATTCGGCTATGCTGAACACACAGGAGATGATGGGAAGATTTTACAGCAGATCGAGCTATGGGCAGACTAGATGGGCTGATTGGTCTGGTTGTAATCTGTGGGCACCGTCTGTATCAGTCCTGCTCTGTGGCAATGATCTGTTCCATCAACTATTTCCCATTACCGCCTTAGTCCACAGAACTTCAGCCTGCACGCTATCTGTTTACACAGCTACAAATCCTCGTATTTGCCTTCCATATGGTCTCCTAAGGTACATCTGCCTGTGTTACGTACAAAGTATGTCAAGGAAAATCAGGTTAAACGTTGTGTAAACAGCGGCGGTGATTAGGAGCCCGCCGGGGGACAGCATGCGTCCTACTGACCGCCGACGTTCAATGGAAAATGTGCGCTTGTGACTTGAACAAAAGGACAGAACGTTTTATTGTATTTTTTAATTTTAAAACCAATGTTGAATGGGCGCTGGCAGGTAGTAATCCTGACCTTTGCTGCAATATGAATGCAGGGGACCAGGTGCTCAGTGTTGATTCTACGCTTCCTTTCCATCCCCCAAATAACAGTCAGGCTGGAAACTCTGATATTTGGTTTATTTAAAGCTAAATTAAAAACAGAGGCAGAGAGCGGGCAAGCTGCAATCCTTCTCATAACTGGCGTTTTAGAAAGTTTGGAGTAAAAAAAAAAAATTTTTTTTTTTTATTATGGCATATCATCCAACCTTCCAGTCCAACAACTGGAAGGGGTATTGTCATCGTACAAATGTCTGCTCATGTGCCGTATTAATTCTACGACACATGCCGGATCACCAGAGCCTGCTTACGCATCACTCTCCATGCATGGGCAGTGGTTCAAACGCCAACTAGGCTTGCCGCCTTGGCCGTTTCTTGGTATTTTATTTATTTTTGCTGGCCACGTGTAACTTATTTTTTTTTTTTTTTCCACGTGGCCTTGCAATGTGGGTTCTGTGGGATCCACATCTTGATTTTAGTTAATGGATTTCCTTCGGGTCACATGTGACTTCTACACAATGCAAATGTTTTATGTGACCGGTAACAAAATGGCCACAGCGGCCAAAACAATACGAACGTACATCTTGCACTGAACTAGGGTTCTGTGTTTGTGTATTAAATGTACATCCCCCCTCTATGCCTGAAAAATCAATAAAACTTTACATAGTTAAAGTGAGCCTTATACCTCCCAATGTTTTCTGAAGTGTGTAGAGGTCATTTTTATAATAGTCCCTTCAATTGGGGTTAAAACCTTACACACATGGGACGTTATATGTTTAGATTTCCGCAGAATGTAGTGTTCCCAGCTATCCCGCTACAAGCTCAGTCTCCTCATGCTCGGAGACAAAATGGTTTCCCATCATTTGGCTGGAAAAATCCCCACCGCACATGACATTATTGTATTGTTTGTCTATTTTGAGAACTTTTACACATGCATTTGTGATGCCTATGCTTTAAAGGGACAGTCTAGTCCCCAAACTCACTTTGGTGCAAGGTTTAGATTTCATGGTACTGCATTACAGGTGCGGCAACACTGATTATATAGACACTGAGCATATAAAGTTTTTGTTTCATTTAGTTACTGCCTGTGTTGCTGGAATAGAATACATTGTGGGGAATGTAATAGACTTGCTCTTGTACACCATAGTTGCCAACATCGGCCATGTTTCCAGGGATACATAATTGGATTTTGTCTGTGCCTATATCCATCCTACAGATTGCTGGGCTGCACTTTGCATGCTCTTTCTGCAGCATGTGGTACAAATATTTGTCCCTGGAAACATGGCCGATGTTGGCAACTATGGTACATAGTAGGATCTCTTAACAGTGCAACTGATAACATCACTAGAGAGACGGTACATTCCATTCCTTTGAATGAAATTATTGTCATTGGTTCCTGCAGCAAAAAATAATAAAAAATTGACTTTTACTCTTTTAGCTAGTGTGGGCAGTCCTGGTTTCTTGCAAACTGCTGTCATTTCACAATTTCATCTAGCTGTAAGTATTTTATATTTTAAGCAATGCAGATTGTAAAACATGCATCTTAAAGTGCATCTTACACGTGTTAAAGCACAGACTTGTCTGAGTCCCACACTGATCCATTGCAACCACTTTCTGTAATGCGCGGTTGTACCCTAGTTACACAGCCAGTGCACTCTGATACCCACCCTCAAACAATCCTAACATCTCTATTTTTAAATGATTAATTTGAGCCTGAATAATTACTGGCAGGGAAATAATCCGATGAGAGTTTTTCTCTTCTCCCCCCCCCCCCCCCCCCCCCCCCCCGTTTTGCTTTAGTTGGCAAATTGATGCCATTTTGAAGGTCTTCCAAGACATGTCAAAAACTGTCTGGGTCATTCAGACATCACATAACATCCTTAACTTATCTCTGGATACAGAGACAGAAAACAGACCTGGTGCTGCAAAGATGATAAACCCCACTGGCCTGATGACCCTGGGTGGTAGTATGGCGGTAATGCTCTCTGGTTGTCGATTAGAACATGGAGTTTAGCACTTGGTCTATCGCTAGAAATTGGCTTCAGATCAGTCCTTGCCTAACGTCTATCTAATTCTTCTAGCAGGGCTTGACAAATATTTCCTACTTGCCAACTCCCCCGGCACCCATTCCCCTGCCCTCCCGGGTTCATGGGATGTGAGGTGATGCTGATACATAAAACCACATGATGTCATGACCCCGGGAAGTTTAGTTTCTCTTGGACATGACCAGTATCTTAGACCAAATGCTTCTTTAGCATAGGCGGTGTTAACTGTACTCTAACAAGCTCAACTGCTGTCAGTGTAGAGAATAAAAAATATCTATACAAAGCAGAATTGCAATGAAGTACATGCACTTTAGAGAATTGTTTTTAAATGTGTCTAATGTCTTTCACCCATTGAAAACTGTGTGACGGACTACTTTTCAATGGAAATGTGTCATTTGCATATCGAGAGACAAGATGATGTTTGTATTCTCAACATTCACAGTGTAATCAATATGGAAGGGATGACAAGGAGGCCCTTTAATTTCATGACAGCACCCGCCCCCCCAAAAAACAGGTCTGTTGGCAACTATAATATGTATAGAAACAGCCTAGTTATATTTAGGAGCCAGGGAAATGGTACTTTTAAACGTAAAACAAACGGTAAGGTTAGGAGTCTGCAGTAGAGAGCCTTGGCTCCTGGGATTTGTCAAGCCCTGTCCTTATTAAGTTTAGCAAATATACAGCGATCTACTCTTACTTAGCGCTGGGCTTTGGGATGGAGAAGTGGACTGATTCGCATTTTTTTTTTTTTTTAAGGTTCATGTTTGGTTAGGAAAGAATAAAGATGAGCGGCAGTCCAAAATCCCTAAAATCAACAAAATTCTAGAAAAAGCAGCAAATCATGTGGGTACAGCAGGAATCTTGACCCATTTTAATGCTTATTCATGAATAAGAGGTTGTAAACCTGAAAAGCCTCACCCCACTTTAATTGGGGTGCTTCCCCCCCCCTTTTATTCCTTGCTCCCCCCCCCCTTTTATTCCTTGCTCCCCCCCCCCTTTTATTCCTTGCTCCCCCCCCCCTTTTATTTCTTGCTCCCCCCCCTTTTATTCCTTGCTCCCCCCCATTTTTATTCCTTGCCCACCTAAAACATTCCGATCAAATGAGCTCGCTGAAAAGTCGCTTTACAATTTATGTACGTTGAGCGTGGCTCAGGATACATTTCTTTCTTTTCGTTGGTGCGGTTAGGTTGTTGAATAGGCATGTGTAACGGAATGGCTACCCAAGTAGCACCTCTGCCTATTGAAGAAAATTGCCTCCTTAGCCCCTGATTATAGCTCAGCATCCACCCAGCAAGTCTTTCTGGACCCTTGCTCTTTGTACCCAAATAGCAGACAGGAGACCACTAGCTGTTGGTTACAGCAAGAATGAACAACAACTTTATTTGTCAAACAGACTTATATACACACAAACATGACATCAATTAGGGGGGAGGCACAGGGGAAACTAATTATAACATGTTAAGCCTCAAACAATAGAAAACCTAACTTAAAACAGACAGGCTGACATCCTGAGCGAGGCCTGTGTTGAATTCCAGCTGTATTGAAGCAGGGTGTCACTGATGCCCCCAAAGTATGCACCCCCCAAATATAGCACATCTATATATGCCTCAGGGCCCTCCAAGAACCCATTGGTGACCTGCCGGATTCTGAGGACTAGGAAAGATGTCGCTCATTTAGGGTTGCCACCTGGCCGGTATTTTACCGGCAGGCCGGTAAAATATTGGCATCAGGCCAATGTTAAGTCTATGAAGACAGTACCAAGGCCGGTATTTTTTTTTTTTTTTGAAGAAAAGGTGGCAACCCTACGCTCATATGATCTGTAATTTTCTGTAAACAATTTGCTCAAAGAAAAATATAAATTTATATATAGAAAAACATTCACATCGTGATCCACTAGGCGCTGAGATTTACTGCCGTCTGAAATACACAAACAGCAGCTACAAGTTACAAAAGGTAATGGAATACATTCTTTTATTAAAGGGGCAGTGCCACCTAGCTGAAAAATATGGCCACTTACAATATGTATCATGTTAAATAGAGAGATCTGTCCTCGTCTTTTTTTTTTTTTTACATTTTTTTATCCCTTCTCCTAAAAACTGCAAATAAACAGTCATCTTATTTTTAAATAATTGTTGGAAAGGATGGTACTGCACCTTTTTTATTTGAATGAACAAATGCATAATAAAACTTTATTTTTTTTTAATGCATTTTAATTTTCTTTTATTTCTTACAGCTGTCCTCTAGATTTTAAGCTTGCAATCCATGCTCTTTGCCTCATGCATCAGTCTGTTCTTGATCGTCACATATTGTATAACATAGTATGTATTCCCCCGCTATGCTCTGTACATGGCGCTACATTAATTGTTGGTGCTATATAAATAGTAATGTAATGACATGGGGAACATAAGGTAAGTTCAGTAAAAGGCTGGAGAGTTGTGGTGTATACTGATCTACTCGGTACCTGGTCAGTAGTGTATCTTCCACAAGGCACTTGCCTAGGGCGGCACTTTTCCAGAGGGTGTTAAAGCACACTTCTGGTGCTTCAAACATTTTCACTCCCTCCCCCACTGTTCAGCAAGCTATAGCTCCTTCCAATTAATGGAGGCATGTGATGGGGCATTTAGTGTATATGCAATGTGGGTTTTGGGGCATTTAATGTGGGTGATGGAGGCATGTGATGGGGCATGTCATGGGTCTGCAATGTGGGGCGTTTGCCCGAATTTTGTCTGCCTAGGGCAGCACAAAACCAAGATACACCACTGTACCTGGTACTCCCCCAGTGGAAGTTTACATTTAATATACTTCACAGCTACACTTGGTGGGAGATGTATTTGTTTGAGGATATATCCGCTCCTGAGTTCAGGTAAATTGCTATAAAACGATTTATAAAGTATATAAGTGTATAAACCGGGTTTAGAATGAGAGATTTTAGTTGTGATTTGGCCAAAGCTCAATCTCATGGCTCTCTCTCGCCACGTAGGGTAACTTATGTACCTATTTTTACCCAGTATCCAGCGGGCAGACGTGTGGACCCAATTCAGGTCAACTCGACAGAACTGCAGCAGTTCACCTGGAATTCACGTTTGTATTTAAACAATCTGTAGAATTTTGATGGTATTTGCAAGGATAAGGTAAACTGAAGTCTCTAAACATGGCCGCCTTTAGCTGAGGATGAAAGGCCTAGACATAGGGCAGGGGTCCAAAGCAGATCTTGCCTACTTTGCGGCTTTCCTTGCATTCCCCAGTAATTTATTAGGAAGCCGCCACAGTACCGCTGATAAGTAGGAATCGCTGCAGCCAATCGGGAAGCGGAGCTCATCCTCCCCCGCTATTGACTATTCTGCTCTCCATATCCACTCTTGCATCCGCCAGCTGCTGCTCTGCACAGGATACTGAATTACCATGTAGTCTTTACAGTTCTTAATTTCTAAATAAATCCTCTGTCCCTTATTTATTGCATTGTGCCTTGAAAAATAAAAGCTGGCCTACTAAATAATGTTTTAGATTTTTATATTGGATTTTGGCATCTCTTGTGCCTCCGGCAAGTACTTCAATGATTTTCCTTTAATTTGGGTCCGACCCAGTCTTTTAAAAGTCCCGCCCTCCTGTGCGCGATCTCGCATGATGTCACATGTGTAGTGGAACTTGAATACCTGTAACAGGCGTAAAAGCTCTGTGTGTGACGACAGGGCCATGACAATAGGCCCCAGAGCAAGCTAAACTTGAGGCTGAACTAGTTAGGTTGGTTCAAGATTTTTTTTTTTTATTTTTTTTTTTTATGTATACGCTGCTAAAGTGGTTTTTTTTTCCATAATATTTTTTTTTTTTTTTTTTTAACGAAACCTGGAGTTTATCAGAAACAGGAGATATTTTGTTCAAATTAAAACTCTTATTGTTTCGCTGCATTCTGTGGTAATGAAGTAATAAACGTCTGTTACTGCCTCTCTCCAAATGTACGCATGGGAAAATCTGAACCATGTGTGTAGACGTTGGAGCAGTGATGTGTCTCCAGCTTTGTTCATGGGGAAGACACGGTTTTATAGTAATACATACCGTATTTTTCGCCTCATAAGACGCACCTGACCATAAGACGCACCCAGTTTTTAGAGGAGGAAAACAAGAAAAAAACCCTCACTATGCCAGGATTTAGCCATTCAATATGCCAGGATTATGCCCCTCACTGTGCCAGGCTTTTGCCCCTCACTGTGCCAGGCTTTTGCCCCAGGAGTTAGCCACATATTATGCCAGGATTTGCTTGTTTGTGCCACCCTCCTCCCCCCTTCCCTAGCACTTACCTCCATGCTGCTCCGCGTTGTGTTCTCTCCGTTGCTTCCTCCGTGCAGTCTAATCTCCTGCACGGAGGAAGGAAGCTCCGGTCGCTTTATTTTTTCTTCTTAACTTTATTGAAGTCGCGCAACGTCAAAGTTAAGAAGGGGGAAAAAAAGCGCCCGGAGCTTCCTTCCTCCGTGCAGGAGGTTAGACTGCACGGAGGAAGCAACGGAGAGCACACAACGGAGAGCAGCATGGAGGTAAGTATTACATTCGCCTCATAAGACGCACAGACATTCCCCCTCACTTTTGAGGAGGAAAAAGTGTGTCGTATGAGGCGGAAAATACGGTATTAATTTTTTATTTTGTTTTTTTATTTTTTTTTTATTTCTAAACTAACATAAACATGACCGTTCCACGTTGGGAGGTATGCATACGCCACGGTCCTGGTCTGGTGGAGATGGGTGCCTGGACCTTCAGCTGTTCTCTCAGGCTGGTTGGGTATAGGCCACCGCTCATGCCCCAGGCCCTAGATATCCTTAGCGGGTTATAGGCCTCAGCTCATGTCCAGACATTGGCTCACGTCCCAGGCTCTATATGCCCTTGGGGGGGGGGGGGGGGGGTATTAAAGGCCTTCACGCCTATCTCAGGCCTTACAAAACCTTGATGGGGTGTAGCTACGGTTGCCACAGTTTCTTCAAAAAAAATACCGGCCTTGCTGATGCAGGTGTAGTCCTTAGATCATTGCCAAGCCCTACATAACCTTTATGGAGTAAATGCCTCTGCTCCTATCCCAGGCTCTTTGAACAACATTAAAGTCCCTTTAAATGGTATGTCCATTTGAGATAGTGAAACAAGGGAATAGGGCACACCATCCTGAAACAACCCTAAAATAATACATGCACATCCTATAATTGCTATATTAAAAGCACCCCTTGAGTCCACTATGGGGGACACCCAAGCTTAGCATTGCCACACATTGAGGTAATGAGTCCTTATTTATTGGCATTTAATGCACATTTATTGCTTTGTGTTTTTCTGTCGCCTGCAGTGGCCCTTTGTGTATGTTATACAGTCTGTTGCTCCAAGCTTAGTTGATCCCAGTTGGATTAACTGTACCAGTCTGGCACGTGTTTGTGATCAATGATGCGTAGAGAATTCCTTTATAACGTGTTTATAGGGTGACATCAGAAACTGTGCAGCCCGTGTGACAAAAACAGCATTTCACGAGGGAGCCATCGCGGATAATTAAATGCAGAGCGCTTTAACAATTAAAAAATGTGTATTTTTGTATTTAAACTTGGTTAACCCTTCTCACGGCTCCTCCTTCTCCTCAAGACCCTGATGTGTATGTACAGTGGTGTATCTGGGTTTTGTGCTGCCCTAGGCAGACAAAATTCAGGCACCCCACCCCCACTGCACGCACACTAAATGCCCCACTGCACGCACACTAAATGCCCCACTGCACGCACACTAAATGCCCCACTGCACGCACACTAAATGCCCCACTGCACGCACACTAAATGCCCCACTGCACGCACACTAAATGCCCCACTGCACGCACACTAAATGCCCCACTGCACGCACACTAAATGCCCCATCGCCTCCACTGCACGCACACTAAATGCCCCACTGCACGCACACTAAATGCCCCATCGCCTCCACTGCCCGCACACTAAATGCCCCATCGCCCCCACTGCCCGCACACTAAATGCCCCATCGCCCCCTGCCCGCACACTAAATGCCCCATTGCCCCCACTGCCCGCTCACTAAATGCCCCATAAACCCATGACATGCCCTCATCACCCCAATTAACTGAAAGGAGCTAAAGCTTGATAAATGGTGGGGGAGAGTGAAAATGTTTGAAGCACCAGAAGTGTGCTTTAACACCCTCTGGCAAAGTGCCGCCCTAGGCGAGAGGAAAGTGTCTTATGCTTCAGAAGTGCTTTGTTTTTGGAAAAATAGTCCACACTGCATACCTCCCAGCTCTTGCCCCCAGCTTGTCCATGCTACCGCGCAAAGTTGGGACATTTAGGTGGCATGCACACTCTCACCAAATTCATCTCTCAGGGTGTGGAAGTCACTTTGAGTGGGTCTGACAGGCTAAATCCCATTTATATTAATAAAACTGGGGGGGGGGGGGGGGATACTGCATTTATGTTATTTAACCAATTTATATAAACCACTTTTATTATTTAGAATCTTGGGGCAGATGAATGTAAGACCTGACCCAAGATGTCCGCCCCCCCCTTTCTGTTTGAAAGATTGCATCAAGTGTAGGCTTTTTAATTAAACCAAACTTAATTTGTTGCCACCCATTGGCCTTTAAAACAGTTGAACCTTTTGGGAGGTGCAGAGTTTGACCGCAACATGCACTTTAATTCCAATATTAATCAGCCTTTCTCCACATTTTCTTCTGCTGCCCCCTCTAATGAAATGGGTAAGATTCCCTGACAGGTGTAAATTTATTGCATTTACCTTAATAAAGCCAATATCTCCCCCCCCCCCCCCCCCCCTCCAGCCATCCGTGCGTTAGTGTAACAAATTAATATTATTTAACAGATTGAATAGTTGCTCGGAGAATCATAAAGCATGACTTGTAAGAGAGACGTCTTCATTAGCTTAAGTGGTTCATTAGCTGCATCTCCCCTTGATTCTTTTTGGCAGCACTCTCCAACACAAGGGAACCAAGCCAGGCAAATAAAACAATGAGCTGGGGAGACTCGGCACCACTATGTGACAGCTGGCAGCAGCATACACACCCCCCCCCCCCCCCCCCCCCCACACACACACACACACACACACACACCTAAAAGACCCTGAGCTGTTAAATTTTAATAAAATCCACCCTTAAAGGACAACTGGGGAAAAAAATGACTTGTGTTTAATTGAAAGATTGTAGATTATTTATAACTAAATTCTTTAATTAAAGAATACAAATGAAGAGCCTTACTGGGCCTTCATTACTCAATATTGTTCTCTCAGGGGGCGGACATCTTGTTTAGAATCTTGGGTCAGATCTTCACTCACATTGGTTCAGATGAACAAATATCTGACCAAAGATTCTACACAAAATGTCTGCCTCCTGGTGGAGCTACATGAGGTAAAGATGGCTCAATAAGGTACTTTATTTGTATTCTTTCATTAAAGCATTTCTATATAAAAAGCCAATCTTTCAAGTAAACAGAACTTCATTATTCGCTACAGTTGTCCTTTTAATATGCTGGTGAATTCGCTTTATGTTGCAGATACTTAAGAGTGCAAACTCATGTAGGAGAATTCCCTGACTGCAAACCAGTCTACATATTTGATTCAAGCCCTGGAGTGTGCATTTTTCACAAGTCGATTAATAAAACCACTGATGTGGTCACCTCACATTAGCCAAATGCCTTTTTGTATTCTCCCCTGTGCAGTTTTGTTTGGACAGTGTCACTGATAGTAGGGTAGAAACCCAGCAGTGATACACTTTCTATCCATAATTATTTTACCCTGTATATTCTCCTCCCAACTGGTATTAATGTATGTTTGTGTATGTAACGGGACATCTAACCAAGGCCGGTAGCACCTCTGTCCATTGTAGGAAACCACCTCCTTAGCCCCCTGATTAAAGCTCAGCATCCACCCAGCAAGTCTTTCCTAGAGCCTTGCTCTTTGTACCCAAATAGCAGACAGGACCACTAGCAGTTAGGTACAGACACACAAACATGACATCTACTAGGGGGGAGGCACAGGGAACTAATAATAACATGTAAGCCTCAAACAATAGAAAACCTAGTCTAAAACGGGTAACTAAACACAGTATAACTTAAACTAATTAAACAAGACACCTTGAGATACAGACATCCAGACTACTAAGAGACAATACATGGCTCACAGGACAGTAAACCCTTATTGATTTAGATAAGAACACATTTTCAACACTAATTATATAATAACCTTGCACACACTACTTGGAATAACTTTGCCTGGGCACCTTGTGTTGAATTCCTTGCTGCTCTGAATGGGTGCCTCAGGTGCCTACCGAAGTGTGTACAGGGTCAAGGCCCTGGGACAAGCTCCTAGGCCTCCTTCCTTGAGCCTATGAGGGTCCATAGTCTGTAGGCATGTGTTTGGCCCTCAGGGCCCTTCAAGAACCCCAGTCATGCAGGCGGTCATGATTCACTTTTGTAACAGTGTATTTTTTTTAAATCTACTGTTAAATGTGAAACTCTGTGTAATACTGGACTTGGTCCCCAGGATATACTTGAAAACAAAGGAAATCTCAATGTAGATTTAAAAAAAAAAAATTAAGAATCCCAACCCCCCCCCCCCCCATGTTCTCTAAACAATCGCACTTTCTGAATTTCTAAAATGTTCTTGCTATTAACCTGAATAATTATTTAAAGGACAATTAAACTTTTTAAATTTTTGTAAACCTTGCTTCTTTAACGGGACAGTCTAGCCCTCATGTGTGGGTTCCTTATGAGAGAAAGGTGACTGACTGACTGACTGACTGACTGCTAAACACAAACACCGCAGAACTGTTAAAACTGTCACGGTCACAAAAGGGTGCAACATTTTCAAGAGTCCCGTCCCTAAGGGGTTAAAGCCTGCGGTCACAATACTATTTCTTATGCAGTGTGGTCCCATTTTAAATTCGGCTCGGGGGACACACACCTGTGTGGCCCCTGGTAATAAGCAATGCCGACTTTGCTGTGACCAAGCAACAGAAAGAAAGTGAAATAGTTACGTTAAGATACAGACTATCGCAGAAAGAAAAACACCCTTGTGGTGACGAGCTTGGCGTGAGACAGAAAGTTGGCACGGCCTCCCTTCCCTAGTGCGCGCACGCGCTGTGCATATCCAGCAAATCCACGGCTCCGGCCTATTTCTGGGAACCAGAGCCTGTGTCACTAACACGTTCCCTCTTTGATCTTTTTTTGTTTTTGATGCTGAGGTAATGGGCAAAAGTTCATGGGAAGGAGTCCTTTTCTGAACTCTCCGTGTATGTTATGGTTTAACTTTTCTGAGATTACACTTCGAAGCCACAAATCTGGCTAAGAGATTTTCCTTGTCCCTGGGGCGTGTAGTACCAGTCAAAAGTTTGAGCGCACACGGATGATTTTTAACATATTTGTTTTACTCTGAATACACTTGTCTAGACACACTCAGCATCTCATTATACGATGCGTATTTATACAAGCCGATTTTAATTACAGGCATTTTTTGAAGTGGAATTTTTTTTTTAAAAAAATGACATTTTCGTGTGAGGCCTAGTTCTGTGTGATGTGTATGTAAAGACCTATTGGGTGATTTCCTGATGAAACCTTGTGTGTAAGAATGTTACTATTAAATATATTTTTGCCCCTTTTAGTTTAAACAAAAATGTTGTGTTTATTTTTTTTTTTAGGCTAGAATGGTCCCTTTTTAAGGCAACAAATCCAAGAATTAGACCATTTTCATTCTGTGCCGTACCTACAAGTGACTTCCCTGTGTGTGAAATGATGTATGTGTATGAGCAGTGCTGGAAAAAATGAATTATGAAGCGCGTCTGCACTTGCGTAATATCCTATGAAAGAGAGGCTATAAGCGCATGGAAGATCAATCCGTGTTGGTAATTATCCCGTACAGATTGTCTGATAACACACACTGGGAAAACTCTCCTGTTTAATGTGTTTTTCAGGAGCATGCAAATGTTACATCTGTGTCCAAATCTTCATTTTATATTACCCTCGTCATACGAAGTTTAGGGCATTTTTTTTTAGGTTATTTTACCGGAAGGCCAGTGATAATTGGATTGAGGCCAGCGTTAAGAGTATGGAGGCAATAGCTGGCCTTTTTTTCATTTTTTGATTAAGGAGGTGATCCTATATGATACGAAGAGTGCAGGAGCGAGCAGTGTACTGCCCACTGGGTCGGACTCCCCACTAGTGATTTTGAATTTGCCTCCGTCCCAGTCACTAGATAAAATGTTAGCTCTTCCTACTTCATACATGCCAACAGACCCGGATTTGATGAGTCAGTCTCTTTATGTTTGTGAGATTTTTTTTTTTTTTTTAGGGTCCTGTCCCAGCATTACTTTGGCCTTTTAATGCGTAACAGTCATAAGTGCAGGGCCACCATCAGCGCAGGTACAGTCAGTACCCCAGTAAGAGGCCTGGCTTTCCTGGGGGGGCCCCACAGCTGGAGGACATCCTTTTAATTAGGAAAATATATATTTACTAGCAAATAAATAAATAAATAAAATTTCTCTAAAGGGGCCTTGTTTTTAGGCATTTTTTCCCCCATATGTTTGAGAGATTGGGGTCTTAGAGTCTTCTAATAAGGGGTGCTTTATTTTCAAGCGCATAAAGGATCTGGTGCTGAGCACAGCTATGTCTATTTGTCGGTGGGGAGTGGAACCAGCGGTAAAGCATACGGAGCCAGGTGATGTGCTCATATACTTCCCCACAGCCGGGAGAGAGGTCTTCAAATAAGTGTGAGCCTCCTATAGATCAGCAATTCCCCAGACCACCAGCGGATAAATATTGGGAAGTGGGGGGGTATGTCATGGTACCCACCGTGACCAGTCATGTTCCCCAAGGAAATTTGTGGGATAAAGATTGTTGTGTGTTTCCCCCTGGAACCATTTGTTAAAGGCTCGATTCAAATCCCCCTGGTGCCACCAAGACTGTTCCTGACCACACCTTCCCCACCGAGGATTGGTCGCCACCTCCAGTGGCACCAATATTCAATTATCTGTTTCTTCTTGATGCTAAATTGAATCCTTTTGGTTTAATCCGGGTTATCTTGATGTTGTACAGTGTATATATTCTCTCTGTTGTGTGCTATTAAAGTGTGCATCTTGTTTTACAAACACGCCCGCTCTCGTCCGATGTGTTAGGGAATTGACTAGCGGGATAAACCGTGATCACAGCCTGGATGGGAAATTATATTGTTGCCGGACTTGAGGAGCATCGCTGAGGAACTGTAGCTGAAGCGAACAGTGAGCAACCCAGGATCTCAAGGGAGTCAATCTGTGATCTCCTATAGAAATGCATGGGAAGATTCACTGAAAAGGTGCCATGCTATCTTTTTCTGTCCACCCCCCAGAATTCTGTCTGGTTTGATTTTGTAGCACTGTTACTAACATTTGCACTGCTCCTCTTGCAAGTAACCAAAAGTAAATCACTGCTTTAATTCGTATGCTAAACTCCTGGTAAATGTACCAGTTATAAAAAAGCAAAATGTTAGTTTGCTGCCTTGTGTATCTAGGTAAAGTGTTGCCCAGTGTAAAAGAAAAAAAAATAAAAAAAAACCCCACAAAGAATAATACTTTTATATCCCAAAGACGATAATGTATCCTATTTAGAGTTGAGCGGACACCTGGATGTTCGGGTTCGAGCAAACTTTGGAAAAAGTCCGGGTCCGTGCTCGAACCTGAACCCTATTGAAGTCAATAGGGACACGGACTTTTGGCCACTAAAATGCCTCTAAAAAAAGTCCTGGAAAGGGCTAGAGGGCAGCAAAAGGAATTAAAATGTGGGTAAGAGTAGGACAAGTGCCCTGCAAACAAAAATGGATAGGGAAATGACTTAAAAAAAAAAAAAAACATAAAATACATACAAATTAAAAATACTGTACTATTTACCACCCAAAAAAATTAGAATTAGGTTCTATTTGACTCTCAGATGTAATGCTATTGCTATTCTATAAACCGAAATAGAGTCCCCATTCATAAGAATAGGTCAATTGACCTATTCGTATGAATGGGGACTCTATTTCGGTTTATAGAATAGCAATAGCATTACATGTATTCTATAAACCGAAAGTCTATAAACTGAATGTCTTTCGGCTTATAGAATACATGTAATGCTATTGGCTATTCTATAAACCGAATGACTTTCGGTTTAAAGACTTTCGGTTTATAGGCGAACCTCTAACTCCATCACGGACATACAGTGAAATGTTCGGGTTCGTGGCACAGACACCGTAATGTCCGGTACAAACCCGAAAAAAGTGCGGTCTGGGTTCGCTCAACACTAATCCTATTTGGTTCAAGTGAGTTGATGGTCTCAAAACTGGAATATTAGATACAAATAGTAAGTCACTGATTAAATCTGTATACACAAGTACAGTTGTCTATTGTATCATCTCACCAGGGAAAGCAAAAAGGAAACTGGATCCATGCATAAAGATGGACGAGATGATATTATTAGAGCTTCTGCGTTTGACCAGGGAGGATAATTTACTTTGAAATAAACCCAATTATAGCACCAACCAGACTCCGTATTACCCACACAAACTCATTTATACCCTCATAATGGCAAAACAGGTCTTTGTTTTGTAACTAGGGCTCTGACCCTGTATAACCTCCATCAGATATGAAGAGCTGTGTAGCAGTCATGTGAATGGGATTACATTGGGTTTCCAAGTTCAAAGGGTCCTCTGTCGCCTAAATATTGTTTACCTTATTGTACAATATTGTAAGTGTAGAGAATTCAAATAAAAATGATCTATACGTTGTATAAACGGAATTGCAGGCAAATGTATAAATTAGGAGACAAATATTTTTTTTTATTTTTTTTAAATGTCTGTGGTGTCATTTGTGACATCACCACCTGTAGCTTGATATCTAAATTACATCTACAGTCACAGGACAAACTATGTTTGTGTGTCCTTTAGAGAGGGGTTTATAAAAAAATAATAATGGTTCTAATAAAGAAGCACAAGTGAAATGTTTGTTGTCCCTAGTATGAGGATGAACTGGCAGCTACTTTTGATAGTTCACGCCAGTTTATCCTCTGACCGACAGCTGCCATGCTTCCATAAGAGTTTTTGCATGAGATCAGCAGGGGGGACCTTTTATTGCTAGCACAGCGAGAGACCCATTGGCATGACACACCAGGAACTACTGTGTCTCGCATGTGAGACAGCAGATAGTAAACCCGCGTGTATCAAAAAAACGCTGTGTAACAGCCTTCTCACACATGTTCCCTCACATCTCCCTAGCAAGTTAACTTAACACTATATAACAGCCTTCTCAGACCTGTTCCCTCCCATCTCCCTAGCAAGTTATCTTAACACTATGTAACAGCCTTCTCAGACCTGTTCCCTCCCATCTCCCCAGCAAGTTAACTTAACACGATGTAACAGCCTTCTCAGAACTGTTCCCTCCCATCACCCCAGCAAGTTAACTTAACACTGTATAACAGCCTTCTCAGACCTGTTCCCTCCCATCTCCCCAGCAAGTTAACTTAACACTATGTAACAGCCTTCTCAGACCTGTTCCCTCCCATCTCCCCAGCAAGTTAACTTAACACTATGTAACAGCCTTCTCAGACCTGTTCCCTCCCATCTCCCCAGCAAGTTAACTTAACACTATGTAACAGCCTTCTCTGACCTGTTCCCTCCCCTCACTGCTGGAGATTTAGTCGACTAAAAATCTACTGGAGATAAAAACTAGACTAAAAGTTAAGACCATTCTGATGACTGAAATACGAACAAACTAAAATGGCATGTGACTCCAGGAGAATACACGGATAGGTTTACCGGCTTGGTTACTGTAGCAGCAGAAATGGTTCCTTTTAAAAGTTTATGTATTTAAAATGAAGACTAAAGTCAGCCGTACTCTTTGCTAGACTGGATCAGTTAATGTCTTCCCTGTAATAGCTTTTGGGGGTTTAGGCAGCCCATGGATTGTTTTAGAGTTTTTTGTGGCACTGCCTGGCTGCAAAATATTTTAATGTTACACCTTTTTTTTTTTTTTTTTTTTATTTTTTTTTTACTTGTCTATTGATTTAGCCATTTATATGGATCTGAGGAACTGTCGTATGGTTATTGATGTAGATGTTATGACTCATTTATTGCCCATGAAACTGTCCTCTCAAGGTGAAGCAAGGTCATCGTTATCCAGACGACACTCCCCAATAACTACTAGATGGAATCAAAGCAGATCTCCGTTGTACAGCCCTCCAGAACACCCTGGCACTTTTTAAAAAAATTTTTTTTATAAATCTTTAAAAAATATTGGAATGTGACCCTTCTTGTGGCATCATTATTGTATAGAGTCAGGTTGCTGCTTCTATGGCTTTATTCCAGGAGTCACTCCAAATGGTGAGGATTTCTTTATTCCTTTCAGGATTATGGTCTTGCTGCATCTTGGCCACGAGGAAGTGTTTGATGACCTCACACGTTCTGACTTAAAATACTCTGCGCAGCGAGTGCCTCATCCAATCACTGGAGTAGTTTAGCGGTCCAGGCATCTCCATCTTTTTACTATTTTGTGCTATTGAGTCATCTATTGAAGACATCTCCTCCATGTCTCTCTTATTCAACCTTTTCACTGTTTAGAAGTCAGTTCCACCTTTTTCATGGACTTCCCTTCAGTAACACAATGGGCTAATGCACCATTTGTAGAATCTGTTTGTATGTCTAGGTTGCAGGTTCAGTTCCTGGGAGGGGATCGGCGAGGGGGGTTCTTAGCGCCGCATGGATGTTGTGAATATTTTGACAGTGGTGTGTACTGTGCGGCGTGTATGCTAGGATGGCACCCAGGGGTAGACCTCATACCTTCTACATCTAGGGTTGCCACCTTTTCTTCAAAAAAAAATAAAATACCGGCCTTGGTACTGTCTCCATAGACTTAACATTGGCCTGGTGCCAATTTTTTTTATTAGCCTGCCGGTAAAATACCGGCCAGGTGGCAACCCTATCTACATCTTGTTGACCAATGTCCACTTTTTGGTTTCTGATGTTGCCAGCTTTGCCCCTAAAGGATCTGACTTTGATGGGAAATTGTAAGGACTGTACATTTCCGAAATCATCGGAAGGGAGAAGTAATATTTGGCACTACCAACTCACTGTCCAGCTCTATGCTCAAACACGTAGTTGATTTGGTGATTTGGGGTTGGCCACGCCTTCTTTTTAGCCAGCCTTTCAAAAAAAAAAAAAATTTGCTTTTGGTGTGGCTAAATTCATAGTATGGACCGTTCTATTTATCTCAAAAACCCTTCCCCCGTCGTCGTCTTCAAAGAGTAGGGAAGACCAATCCAAAGCCTCTGCTTGACCGATTCTCCGAGGGTTGAAAAAGGAATTTGTATTGGAGAAGCTAGGTTTGTTTCTTTTGTATTTTAATTCCCATGTTGCAGGTTTGTTTGACTCTGATGTAGTACGGTTATTTTTTTCAAGGAATAAAATCTGTACAGGAGATAACGCTACATCTCGACTAGCATTCCACACCGAATACTCGGGAGGATTAAGACCTGTGTAAACAGCATTACACCGCCACTATCTTTACATAGCTAATCTGCATGTAATCCCTACATAAGCATCACTTTTTGATGCAAATGATCACTTTCTTTTTTTTTAATGTGGCATCTCTGATGGTTTTCCAGGGAATTGCGTTGATGTTTTCTTTCTGAGTCAACATCCCATTATGATTTATTTACCTTATAGTGAAACCGTTATGCGGCCTGATTACAGTGATATGTTTTACTTCCGCGTGGCCTAATGTGTATTCTGCAAATTTATGGCCCTGAATTATTAAAAGTGGAGCCTTAACCGACAAATGGAGGCAAAACGTTTACTCATGTTTATTTAAAAATTTGAAACCTATGAAATAGCTAGGCTTTTTTAATGAAATAATACAAATAAAGTATATTTATGGAGTCCTCTTTGTTCCACAAAGCTCTATTTATGGGGCAGACATGTTTAGAATCTTGGGGCAGACATGTTTAGAATCTTGGGGCAGATCTTCCTTCATCTTGACTCACGTTAACCCCTTAACGCTGCACGGTGTTTTTGTCTTGCCTAAAATGCTGTTCTATACGCGTTTTGAGCCCAGTATTTTAGGATGGCATAGAATGTCCTATTGGCGGGAAGTAGGGTTGCCACCTGGCTGGTATTTTACCGGCAGGCCGGAAAAAAAATTGGCATCAGGCCAATGATAAGTCTATGGAGACCGTACCAAGGCCGGTGTTTTTTTGAAGAAAAGGTGGCAACCCTAGCGGGAAGGGGCTCGGACCCAAAATTATAAACAACATGGCCGCCTCCTGAGTGGGCCATACCAGGAAAGAATGCTGTATAAGATATAATGTATTCTGTCATTTAATGCATTTATTTTAAAAATGTCTGCATTTGATGCAATCTTACTACAGTTGTCAAGGGTGGGTTTTTTTTCCTTACTAAACTGAAATTCTATTCGGTGTGAAGTCCTCTCCGTTATGACACGTTTGCAAGTCTGATAGGCTTCTGTGACATAGGAATGGTGCTAGAATGCTATCTCCCCTACAACTGGTATAGGCTGCCCATGGTAAATGGGGGAAACTAGAGTAACCACATGTCCTGAGCAGATTTTCCAGATTGTTACGGGTCTGCTGGGTAACGTGGATAAAATGTGTAACATGAATTTCTGTGGAGCCGTTTCTAATCCTGGCTTCCCATGAGACTGCAAATCACAAATTTGAATCAGCTGGAGTAAGTCACAAGCCAGGAGTGGAGCGTAGGTACGCCCATTCAACACTGACCCCTTGCATAACCTCTTCTCCTGAGGCACTTTGGCCCACAGAAGCACCCGGCATACAAAGACACCAAGTGAGTGAGGCCTGAAAAATGCTAGACGTCTACATGTGTCGTCCGGCTGAGTGATTTGATCTTGAACCTATCTGTATTTGATAAGAAACAGCAGGTTGGCTCTTCTGCTCAGGAACACATTCTATATCTGGAACACATTCTAGAACAGTGATGGCCGATGTTGGCACTACAGCTCATAATGATATAGGCTCAGTTGGTAAATGCCTTGATTGAATAACCTGTTCAAACCTCAAGGTCAACTTTTTGCAAGCTTGTATTCTAATATTCATAGTGGGTTTATTATATTTTTTTATGTGCTTGCTATATATTTTTACATTTTTAGTAGGTGTCAACCTATATATAATTTTTATTATTTTTTTAAACTATTTTCATAATAAAAATGTTTTATTTTTATTGTTTAGCTTGCCCAAGACAGGTTTGTTTTTTTTTGGTTTGCAAATTCTAACCTTGTAAGCCAGATTTTTCAACCATGGCTGAAGCAATTTTGGCTACAGTGAGATATTTATTTGCATATTTTATGGATGGAGAAACCAGTCTCCCAGCCCCCCTACCCCCCCATGACACAGAGAAGGGATGCAATATAACTTTTGATAATGAACATAGGAAAAAAAGAATGTAGCGCCATCAGTGAGATTTAAAAAAAAAAAAAAAAAAGTCTCTGGGATGTCTTCAGGCTTGGACGTGACTTTGATTGTACATTGGTGATTTGCTGCCAATTCCTCAGAATTGAGGAACCCGGCATAATTTGGGGACACATCCGTGGTAATTTTATTCTTTGTTATGCAAGATTTGCTTAGCTTAATTAATCACATTATTCCTGCAAACGTTGATTAAGTTACTCTAAAAATATAAAATTACCCAGATCAAATTACGACCGCATGTTATGCATCTTTGATTTACAATAAAGATCTGAACCAACTGTGGGATATTTAGTTGTGTAACGCCCGGGCCGATGGCAAAACATGTGGTTTCTTTGGCCCCCTGGCACTTATGTCCAGCCGAATGACTTCTCCGTTGTTTCTGAAAATTCATGCATTTCAAGCCACAGGTAGGGTTGCCACCTGGCCGGTATTTTACCGGCATGCCGGTAAAAAATTGGATTGACCCCAATGTTAAGTCTATGGAGGTAGTAGCATGGCCGGTATTTTTTTGAAGAAAAGGTGGCAACCCTAGCCACATGTGATTTCATAAACGGGAGACGACACAGAAGCATTTAAACCTATTGTTCTCTTATCTTATTTGCTTGCAATTTTGATAAAGGTGGGGTTTATTCACTAAAAAGTGAGCTGAACATTTCATCTCACCATCTTAACTATCCATTCTGCAGATCACGGTTTGGTGAGTTGCCCCAGCTAACCAAACTCACCAGGATTGTACCTGCACAATGTATAGATGACATGTTCATCTTGCCTCATCTCACCTTTTTAGTGAATAAACCCATAATCTGTGTTTTGTGTGTGTGTGTGTGTGTGTGTGTGTGTGTGTGTGTGTGTGTGTGTGTAATATATACCGTATTTGCTCGAATACAAGACGACCCTGATTATAAGACGACCCTTGTGTCCCTCCCCTTGTGTCTCTCTCCCTCCCTACCTTATTCATATTGGAGAACAAAGACAAGAGCTGATTAAGTAAACATTTAATCTGAAAAAAAGGCTTCACAGTGCTTGCACAAAAATACAGAAATAGATGACATACAGAAGAAATACAAAGTACAAGTGCAAAACAGTCCATAAAATAAAATAGGAGAAAACACAAGAAATCCTTTTATATATATATATATATATATATATATATATATATATATATATATATATATTCCTTGTGGGAGATTCAGATGGTAAAGTTCTCCATACAGTTGTAATCTCCCTTTGTACAATCCAACATTCTGATTATATAGATCCCTGGTGATTTTCTAAGAGACCAGCCCCCCTGGGTGGATCAGAGGGGCTCGGCCTGACAGTTTATGGCCATCTCCATCATACCTGTCCAGGGCACTAGTGTGGATAGTTACCTACAAACACAATAAGCTTACCAATATGTCATGTACTGTATAACACCATAATTTCGTTAGGATCACATTCATTATATTTTTAGGAGTATTTAGACATCAAACATGGAAGTTTTAACTGTTTGGAAAGTACTCATTCTTGGTTCTCGTGACAGTAACACATTCCACTGGCCATGTTTGGTACCAACCAAAAGAATACAACCTGGACAATCTGAATATATATTTATATTGGACCCTCACACAATATATACACGTGTTCACCATATTTAATATTTTGTGCATGTCAGAGCACATACTCCAATACCTTTTACGACCCCAGCTCACGAAGTCCAGCTCTGGTGATGGCTATCTGCTAGTTACACTTTATATCTTAGGCCTGGTGGTGGATCAAAGCCTACAATACCTGCTATTATAACATAAACATAACAAATTATATGAATGCCAACTCATGCTTTGGCATGACACTTTTATTTGAGCAAATACGGTGTGTGTGTGTGTAATTCTTTTTTTTTTTTTTTTTTTTTAAATCTTTGTTCCCCGTACAAGCAAAGTTTTAGGTTGATGTGGTTTCATTATTGCACTCATTCACTGGTCAATTTAGTATAGTTCACAGGCCCTATAGGTTATTGGAGTCCTAGGTTTTCTAGTTAGAAGCGCAAACATTTTTTAATTCTATATTTAGTGTGTGTGAGTGTAAAAAAACATTTGGAGACAAGTGCTTTTACTTGACTAGTGCACCTCCAAAAAACAAACTAGGTCAAGCCAAGTCCTGCATGACCTGTGTAAGACTACTTTTGTCTTCTAGTTGCCCCAAGTCTACTATGAAACCCCATGGCACAGCGTGGGTTCCGTTTTCAAGGTGGGCCTATTTAAAGGTGCAGCCACACTGCTCATAGAGTTTCCACGCAGCCATTATTTTACCAGCAGGCTGACTCATTAAGATACAAGCCACTCTTTGTTGCACCACAATATGGGAACCCCCTGCCTAATCCTGGCTGATTGAAGCGTGGGGTCTGCCGGCTGGTTCCATCTAAAGATGTGTGTGTGTATATATATATATATATATATATTAAACCAGCTCTCGCTGTGCAGAAGGCCTTGGTCTATGAGTCAGGACTTTCTTCTTCATCTCCTTGGGGAGTGATCGCAGGCAATTAGCTAATTGGTTTTTTGGCGGTGACCTGTCACTGACTTGCAAAGGAACCGATCCCTCTCTTGACATAAGACCGAGGGGGCATACATCTGTTAAAAGCCCGTGAAGATGTCATAACGACACTAACGGTGAGCTTTGACTCCGTGTCAACTTTTAGCTGTGCAATAAAAAATTTCCATACCCAGCTGGGGGGCTTACAGTCCCAATCCTACCTCTCTGCTGCTTCTATCCTGTCTGATCTGTAACATGTTAAATAGAAGCTGTAGCTTTAACTGAAGTTAATGCTGTCTGAGAGAGGTTTTGTATTTAAATTTTTTTTTTTCTGTAGTTTTTTTGTTTTATTTTTGAGATGTTAATGGCTAATTTATGCTTCTATTCCTCCTATTAGGAGAACCTTTTGATAAGGAACCAACACACACTGCAGTAGACAATAGATATACACCGATCACCCATAACATTATGACCACCTGCCTAATATTGTGTAGCTCCACTTTTGATGCAAAAATAGCCCTGACCCGTCGAGGCATGGACTCCACTAGACCTCTGAAGGTGTGCTGGGGTAACTGGCACCAAGACGTTAGCAGCAGATCCTTTAAGTCCTGTAAGTTGTGAGGTGGGGCCTCCATGGATCGGACTTGTCTGTCCAGCACATCCCACAGATGCTCGATTGGATTGAGATCTGGGGAATTTGGAGGCCAAGTCAACACCTTGAACTCGTTGTTGTGTTCCTCAAACCATTCCTGAGCCATTTTGTGCTTTGTGGCAGGGAGCATTATCCTGCTGAAAGAGGCCAATGCCTTCAGGGAATACAGTTTCCATGAAAGGGTGTACATGGTCTGTAACAATGCTAAGGTAGGTGGTACGTGTCAAAGTAACATCCACATGAATGGCAGGACCCAAGGTTTCCCAGCAGAACATTACCCAAAGCATCACACCGCCTCCACCGGCTTGTCACCTGTCAGTGGTCATAATCTTATGGCTGATTGCTGTATACCAAATAGCAGCTAGTGGTGGCATTTTCGTATTAGTCACCTGAAGGGGGTCCCCAGCAGCATCCCACTGATGGAAGAGCATTATGGAGAGAGAGGTAACAAGAAACCACACAGAAGACCCCACTTTATTTATTTTTCTTTCCCCCCCTGATGATGGCAAATATAAAAGACATACCCAGGTGCAATACATTGTATTGATTTAATTGGCATTCCCCAAAAAAAATGGTGGTGTGGGCACTTGTACAATAAGACGATCGCCTTTCTGGGGCAACGTTCTAGAAGTGGAGGAGTAACCATGGAAACCAGTGGAATGTTCCTGCAGGTTAGACCACTTTTCCAACTTTTCCCAAGTCTTGACATCCTCTAATGTCTTAGGATAATGGAGTCTGTCCATCTCCGGATTAAATGATCAGCAGTGAGGACTGGAAATAATTGCTTTTATAGAACCTTTAAAAATCTGTTTGCTTCACATCACAGCTGAACAGGTGTTGGTAATAAGTTTGGAAAATGATTTGATTGATTTTTTTTCTGTCCTGTAGATAAGTGTTTTAGAGATCAATCTGTATGCTCTGCGCTGGTGTAAATGGTCTGTCATCATTCAAGTACTTCATCTATTTGGGAGAAGACATGAGAATATACTATGGGAAAAATGCAACAGTCTCTCCGCTCTGGTACAGCACGCTTGTGAGACTCTCCCTGAAGGATATGCTTTAATGCAAAATCCTTTAACTCTAAATTGGAGAATATATCCAAATCTGCTACTTGGACCTTTAAAGAGACACTAACCTCCTTTTTTTTTTCTTTTTTTTGTCACACTTGGGCTTCTAATATGGTATAATTTAATGAAGCAACAGTTAAAAAGTCCCCCTGGCATTGAATAAAGCCTGAACCTATAATGCAAATATTAACTAATGTTGACTGCAATTCCCATGATGTTGAGCATACAACATGGCCAGTTTATAATTCTGGGAATAGTAGTGAATTGTTGATGGAGCTCAACTAAGTCTACAGAGAAGCACAAGCTGTTGTTGAAGGAATCTACAATAATATTCGTATAATAGCTGTATTGCTAGCTGAAGGTCATGGGAATTGTAGTTTTACACTGGCATTGCGGTGGACTAGGGGTGGCAGGGAGGGGTTGTTTGTGGGGGCTGGGGTGGCAGGGAGGGGCTGTTTGTGGGGGCTGGGGTGGCAGGGAGAGGCTGTTTGTGGGGGCTGGATTAAAGCATGGGCATTAGGGGCTGCAGTCCAGGGTCCTCGGCAATATAGGGGCCTTGAGAACTGCAACTTCGGTCCCATGCCTTAATCCGGCTGAAGGAAAAAAAAATGAAAAACCTTGCCGCAGAGGCACTGGCTGGGGAGATCAGAAGATCTCCCTGTTGGCAAACATGGCGCCTGGGCGCGCACAGGAAAGTCTCCATGCTGCCTGTCTCACGCTCCCTGTCCCTTTGAGAGATGACGTGACCTTCCACGATGAGAGTAGCAGGGAGTGCAAGAGACGACTGGAGACAGAGAAGCAGGAATATAATATGCCAGACTAATAATGGCATATTGGGGTATACTAATTGTGGCACATTATTGGGCATATCAATAATGGCATATTATTGGGCATATCTATAATGGCATATTGGGGTATACTAATTGTGGCACATTATTGGGCATATCAATAATGGCATATTATTGGGCATATCAATAATGGCATATTGGGGTATACTAATTGTGGCATATTGGGCATATCAATAGTGGCATATTAGTGGGCATATTAATTGTGGCATATTATTGGGCATATCAATAATGGCATATTGGGGTATACTAATTGTGGCACATTATTGGGCATATCAATAATGGCATATTGGGGTATACTAATTGTGGCATATTGGGCATATCAATAGTGGCATATTAGTGGGCATATCAATAGTGGCATATTAGTGGGCATATCAATAGTGGCATATTAGTGGGCATATTAATTGTGGCATATTATTGGGCATTCTAATTGTGGCATATTAGTGGGCATATTGTGTCATAGTGGGCATATTAGTGGGCATATCAATAGTGGCATATTAGTGGGCATATCAATAGTGGCATATTAGTGGGCATATTAATTGTGGCATATTATTGGGCATTCTAATTGTGGCATATTATTGGGCATTCTAATTGTGGCATATTAGTGGGCATATTGTGTCATAGTGGGCATATTAGTGGGCATATTGGCTGTGGCATATTAATAGCCAAATAGTGGCATTAATGGGCTTATTGGCTGTGGGTATACATTGGCAAGACTGGTTGTAGAATGTCAAGTCTGGGGGGTGTATTAACAAATCTGAGGTTCAGATTGAAAGGTCGCAGTGGCAGAGTGGCAAGTCTGGGGGTGCATTGTAAAGTCTGAGGGGCAGATTGGCAAATAAAAGGAACTCAAAACAATAAATGCATTTTCTCACTCATAGGTTGTATTAAATATGTAAAAAAAACTGTTTACATGTGATGTGTTAATTACTAGTAAAACTTTTTTTTCATGTAAGGTTATCTAATATTTACTGGGGTCTCACAATACCAGGTGCCTATATTGTCTTAATGCGGCCATGGGCAGAGGCGCTGTTTGAGGGGGGCAGAGGGCCTCTTTTTGGGGGCTAGGGTGGCATAGAGACTGGGGGCTTAGTGTGGTAGGGGGGCTGTTAAGGGGAGGCAAAAAAAAAGGGCTTCTCAGTCTAAAATTCCCTGGCCTATTTTTGGGTTCAGACCTAATTGAAAAGTATTTGTATGAAGTGTAGACATTTAAAAAAAAAAATAAAAAAAATGCTGTGATGAAAGAATGTAACTGGCGTACCTTCACGGAGAGCTCTTTACAGATCTTCCTTCATCTTGGGTGACCCAAATAAACCAGTAATATGGTAGCCATCAGTCCACCGCAGCAGTTCAACTCTCATATGTTTGTGCCCGGTGGCCCGCATGATTAAAAAAAAACAAAAAAAAAATATATATATAAAAAAGTAATCTTTAAGGGGTAGTTCCAACTAGCTTATTTTCTGTATGTTGTACATATTCATAATATATGTGAATTAGATGCATTTTTACTTTAAAACAAATGTTCTCTTGTAGTTTTACTTTGAAAATAATATTGTCGGGCCCTCCAAATTCAGGAGGGCTTGGAGAGATGGGAAGAACTGTTAAAGCAACCGCAATAAAGCTATTACACTTTGCAGTTTACAGTGGATAAGAAGGGTTGAGGAAAACTTGAGGTATTTATTTATTTTATTTTTTTTTAAGTGGAACTTTCCCTTTAACATATGGTATTCTGTATGTTGTGTTTTTTTTTTTTTTTTGTTTTGTTTTTGTTTTGTTTCGTTAGACCTTCGTGTTTTGTTTAAAGCATTGCAACTATTTATCCGTGTGTGGAATTGTCAAAATGCCCGTTCCATATTTCTCTGCTTTCATAGTGTTATCTGTGAGTCGCAGCTTTTTGTTCTTTTTAATCTAAAAGAAAACTTGTAAAGGAAGCGGAAGATTTGACGTTTCCAAGGCCTGAGGAAATACCCCCGAGGTAAATCTAAACTTCCTTCAGCAGACGGACAATAGTTTGAGTGCCGTATGGTGCCGCATCTTTCTCATTCCTGGTGAATAATTCTGCTTTTTAACTATTATTTCAGATTGAAAAATTGAAAAAAAAAATTTTTCCACTTAAAATATAAATATTGTAAATATCTAAATACCTGTTCATAAATCATTAAAAATAAAGGTTTACTTTTTTTTTTTATTTAGCAGTATCTATTCTGTTAAAGAAATTTGAAATGTATATATATATATAATAGTGACCCTATAAAATGGACCTGTATATAGTCTTTATGTTAAACAATGAAGCAGGGATGGCTAACCCTGGGAACTATACATCCCGTGATTCTATGATGTCTTGGGAACTATACATCCCGTGATTCTATGATGTCTTGGGAACTATACATCCCGTGATTTATAAGTCTGCTTTAAAGTTCCAAAACCTCTGCAGTGCAAATATAAATTTACCAGGACTTCCAAACCTAGGAAAACCCTGATCTATATGTTCCACTGAAATGATTATATTTAATGTCCAAGCCATGTTTAGCTAAAGCATTTCCTCTTACATCATGTCGATGTAACATGCTTAGAACATACATATTCCCAATGTGCAGCTGGATTTCTATCCTGATTGGATATTCATTTTGGGGGGGGGGGGGGTTCCTAAACATCCTTAGCATTTGAGTCCAGCATGTTCAGAAGTCTGTCCCTTCACATTCTTCGTCTCCTGTGTGACTCCTGACCTCGGAGGTCTCTCTCGCTTTCCTCTCCATGTGATGTGTTTCCTGGTGTCAGACTGTCTATCGGCCTATATTTAGTGTGGGTCCCTGTGCATTCAAAGACTACCGGGAGCCGTAAGGAAAGCTATTCTTTTTCTTCGGAGTGTGCACTCATTTCCTGGAGGTTTTCCTCCTGATTTCATGGATGGTGTAATTGGCACGAACACTATTGTTTATGTCGTTGTACGTCCCCCGTCCCCCCTAAAAAAAAAAAAAAAAAAAATAACTTTGAGAAGAAAGCTTTGGAGGTTTCATTTACTCATATTTTTGGAGGTTGAAACTAAAAAGACCAGAAAACTGCTGGTGCTCTGGACTAATCCATCCAAGATGCTCAGCCACTTTCATTTTATTTCTTTTTTTTTTTTACGTTATATAAATTTTAAATACCTTGGTTTATTTTTTTTTCCCTTTTGCAGTTTTTATTTAATACATTTTGCTTTTCAACATCTTCTTTGCAGGGAAATAAATTTAAAATGTAAGGGTTTTTTTTTGGGCTGGCTGAGCACCATTTTATGCTTACTCTGGATTAGTCTCTCGACCTCTCAAGTCGCAACTTGGATAATCCAGGGTTTGATAATAGGGTGACCACATTTTATTTCTGCCATTCAGGCACAACGTATGGAGTCAATGAGATTGCACACATTATTTTTTATATATTACATATACACTGGGGCATTTATGATTTGTGCTAATAAAAGTATTTAGAAAATTGGGCATTCTGTGTTCCTGTAGGCCCGATAAAACTCATGCACCCCTTTAAACTTCATTGGCCCCACCCCTTCCTGTCTAGGTCATGCATCTTCCTGTTTAGGGCACACCCCTGCACCTGTAAACCCCACCCACTCCTCTTCTGGTCCTGTCCATTCTTCAAGCTCCTCCTCTTCCTCTCTGTGTATATTAAGCACGGATACCATATTTTGTCCCCAAACAGCTTAACTCTGCCAGCATTGTCCCCAAATAACTTGCGTCCGTATTGCACTCTTCAACCACAAAAAAATAATTAGTGATGGCGCCAACGCACATGCGCGGTAATGTCCTTTGAGTGACAGGGCGATGGTGTCCTGATTTTGCCCGGGGTTAGAAGTTGGGCGGTATACATTCACAATAAGATTATATATTAATGAATTTATTTACAAAAACTAAACACGATTACTTAGTTTTAAACACACCATATGATCAGTTTCAGTGCTTTTGGAGCTCTGTGATACGCACATACACATCGAAAACTCCAAGCTCCCTGAAAAAAGGGACCGCATAGGAGGATCTGGGGCAAAAATCTCTTAAATAGGGACCCTGAGAACAGATCTGTTAGGATAAGTATCCTTGCTGAATGCTGTACATTCACATGTGGTTATAGACATGTCAACATAATGAATGTATTAAAGGCACATGTCCATATGGTGATGTCGGTGGGGGTACCATTTATTATAGGGTTAGAAGGAGAGACCCTAGTCTCCTGCTGCCTGTGCCAGCATATTGGCACACACCATTATACCAACAAACTCTTATGTCTATACGAACACACAGCACTAGCTGGGTAAAATTTTGAAGGTTATTATTGGTTGTAAATCATTATAATCTGCTTCTCACATACAAACTACAGTAAGTAACGGCACAGTTCATATTATAAAAGCAGACTGGGTATACACAATGTATACAGAAGATTCAATATAAATAAACTTGCTCATTTTATTTTTTTTGCAGCCTCTTCTCCAAAAACGAGAATTTTTTAGGCCCAAACCACTCTGTCTTAATGTCCTGCTCCACTTACTATCCAGACTTGTTTCATCTTTTCAGTATTCCTCTAGGGATTTCATTTGTTTCCCCTCTGCATCATGTATAAGATTATTTGTCTGGACTATATGATCTATTTTTAGTCCAGATCTTCCGGCTTGTCCTTAATGTCACTAGGGAGGCGTCTGTCCACCCTCCAACCTCTACCCCCCCCTTCTAATTTCCTGTCATTTGCATTTCCTGCAGTTCCTTTCTTTGATTCAAAGAAGGTCTTACAATATGTGACTTCCCCCCACCGCTTTCCTTTTGATAAGTGTTATGTAGCATGTTTGCTGGTATTTTTAACCAATATCTTTCATAACAATAAAAATACAAAAAAAACAGTGCATTCTGTAACTTTTAAAAAAAGTGTTTTTTACATCATTATAGAATACATAGAATTACATGTATTCTATAAACCGAAAGTCTATAAACCGAACGACCTTCGGTTTATAGACTTTCGGCTTATAGAATATGTGTAATACTATTGCCTTTCTATAAACCGAACGAATAAGAATTTCTTATGAATGGGGACTCTAGTTCGGTTTATAGAAAGCCAATAGCATTACATGTATTCCATAAGCCGAAAGTATATAAACTGAAAGACGTTTTGGTTTATAGACTTTCGGTTTATGGAATGTGTAGGTCAATTGATTCGTACGAACGAATAAAACGAAACTAAAATAATGAACGAATTTCGTCTGAAACGAATGCAGTAATGAACAAAATTTGTTTTAGACGAAATAAATAACATTTTCGTCCGAAATGGACAAAAACGAAACTAAAATTTTAGTTTTGCACATGTCTACTGAGCACCATGCTAGACAAATCCTAATTGGCCCCATGTATGCAGACATGCTGAACACCAGCTATTTTTCGGTAATTCCACAGCTTGACACAAATCTATGCGTTTTTCAATTTTGAACTGAAATACCTGGTCTGTTAAAAATATCATCGCTGGTCTGTCAATCATGCCTTCAAACATGATGCAAATCAGGTGTTACTGGATGCCTCTGGATTGAGGCAGTTCTGGAATGCCCCAAAAAAGGGGCTACTATTTCTGGGACTTTTGTCCCAGCAATTGCGTGGAGGATTTTGACATGCCTACAGGCTTGACACATTCTACATCCATCTGCCCCCAAATTTGTGTGAGTTAAGAGTCGGGCAGACGAGGATCAACCATTATTATTTTTTTTTAATCTATTCATCTGATCACGGTAAAATCAATCACTGTGATCGCATGCAATAAATGACAATTTTGTCTTTAGTTGGTTGTCCAAATCCTCCCTCTGTCTTACGAAAACATTATCTTGTGTCAGAAAGTGAGAGAGAGAGAGAGAGAGTGTGTACCTTTTCTGTACATCCTTTTAATTACATGAGTGAGTGTACGCATATATGTAGTATGAGAGAGTGGTGGGGGCGGTGGTTTTGATATATATATATATATATTTTTTCCAATTGGTTGTCTTATATTAAGGTCTTTTTTTTTTCTTTTTTCTTTCATTAAAATCCAAAAGTTTTGGGAGTTATCTTATATTAAGGGTTGTCTTTTAATCAAGCCAATATGTGTATTAAGAATTGCAGGTATTCCATTTTTAACCTCTTTGTGCCCGCAGAACGTTTTATGCTATCTGAAAATACTGGGCTTGAATACCGGACGAGTTAAAATCCAATATGTAATTGCATGTTAAAATTCTACATGTAAGACTCCAACAAAGTCTGCGGCACTGTACATCACTGTAGCAATTTACCTCTAAGGCTATTATTGCCCCCTAGCCTTAGTCTCCTGGTAATTTATTCACGAAAGATGGAACGGAGATGGGAATTTCCAAGTTAGTCAGAGTTGAAGAAAATGTTCCATTCACCTGCATTACAGTGCTTTGGTGGGCTAGACCCCCGACCATAGGTTGCGGCCCTCTGCTCTAGGTTGTCATCTTGCCGACAGGATTCTCTACCTCCTGTATCCGTCTCGCTGTTCATCTGACGCACTATGTAGTAGGCACTATTTAGTTCCCTTCTATGCTCTGTACCAAGCGCTACGTAGATTGTTGGCGCTGTATAAATAAATGTTTAATGTACTGTAGATAAAGACTACGCTAGATGAACAGAGACAGACGGGTACATGAGGTAGCGAGTTACAATCTAGAGGGAGTATAACATACTTCTGATTTGGGAGCCATGTCTCGCCGCACTCTACCTCTGTCACACTTTTCGGGACAGAGGTAGAGCTCAGCGGGACTCAAGACTGCAGTCCCCAGACCCCGCTCCCTAAACAGCCGGCAGGCAAAGTTGTGAGGTATGGTATACTACCTTGTCCAATCTAAGCATATTGTGGCTCAAGGGCTCCCACAAATACCATGTTTTGGAGTGTGCCACCGACGATAAATATATGAACTATATCTCGGTCCATCCTCAATGGGCCAATGTCACCATATATATACTTAGAACCCTTTATATAGCGAGGACGGACATCCTTTTCCAGTGCAGTAGCCAGGCAATATTCTTCAGGACCAAAATAATCCCCCATCAGTCATCAAGGAAGTGGCTCCATTAAATAGGGAGCTTTGTCCTTGCTGGAGCTGGGAGAGACAAGAGAGGGTCTGTAGCAGGCGTGCGTGGGTGTCTGAGGGAGTGGCAGCTGGGTCAGTGTCATTCTTACACTGCCCCTCATCAAGGGGTTAGAGTGAAGGCTGGAATGGGTCCCACAGACAGACAAAGGCTATATTTACAGCCGGGATGGCTGGACACGTGTGTGTGTGTGTGTGTGTGTGTGTGTGTGTGTGTGTGATGAAGAATACAGCATTATCTCCATGCATAAAGACAATTAACCCTTCCAGGGCAAAGACGTCTGCACCACTGCTAACAGTGGACCTCCAGCTGTGTATGGATAGCTAGCTACCATCCTTAAAGATTGCTGAGGGATTATGGGATTTGTAGTTTAGCAGCTGTGCGTTACTCATTTAGCATAATATGCCATTGTGGTATATAATGCTATGTCAGGGCTGGACACATTTTTGTCTCCTGCAGGAGCCAGACCGACCAATTCAGGAGCCATAGAAATGGATCTTGCATAGAGTTCAATGTAAAAGTCTCAGGAGCCAGCTCTTTTTTCTGTTTTGCGGACTGAATCTTCCATTTTACACCAGCGAGGTATCCCCATTCCACGAGACAGTGTTTTGTTTTTCTGGCGGTAAATAAATGGCCCAGAATTGTTTTTGCACCCAGACCTTTAATGGTCTAATTCTGCCATTTTTTGTATCTCAATACTAAAGATGGGAATCACCTGAGATGCAGAATATGTATAAAATTACAATGGCACCTTGTTGGTAAAGAGACCATATAACCTAAGCATTGCTTATACGGTGAATATAGAGGATTAAAAAAAAAAATGAAAATATGTGTGTTGGAAAAACCTGTAAGCCAGGGCTTGACAAACTTAACTGAGTTTCAGCAAAAAAATCTAGGAGCCAGACAACAGCGCATGCATACATACATGCATACATACATACATACATAGTCTGTCATATACACTCATACAGTCTGTCACATAGACTCATACAGTCACGCAGACACATACTCATACATACATTCTGTCACATAGACTCATTCATAGATACAGTCTGCCAAATACACTCATACATACAAATAGTCTGCCACATACACTTATGCATACATACATACATGCATGTGATTTTTTTTTTTTTTTTTTTTTTTAAATCTTAAAATAAATAAATAAATGCAGATCAATATGTCCCCCCTCCCTGCTGCTATATCTCATTGCAGGGAAGGGGGCATTTCCGTTCCAGGTTTGTCTATGCCTCTTACAAATAGGGTTGCCACCTTTTCTTCAGAAAAATACCGGCCTTGCTACTGTCTCCATAGACTTAACATTGGCCGGTATTGGCAAAATACCGGCCAGGTGGCAACCCTACTTACAAAGGCACAGACCGCCATTACTTCATTACACTCGATTATTATATCGCGGTGGGCGGAGCAGGAAGTATGTCTGGCCGCTGTTTAAAAGGTTGTTCTATTTTTCAAGATGTCAGCGGTGCTCAGATACCGGGGTCTGATTTTCCTGGTTGCCATGGCGACTTTGGGCCCGGTGTTTGTCACAGGTGATGTCATAAGCAGGCGACTCCACCGACTCACTTTTGAAATTTCTCTTAATTTTATGAATAGTGTATAGATCATTTTTAAAAATATTTTGCACAGTAAAAGCAAAATGTAGGTGACAGAGCCCTTTGACATATGTGGGCTCTAATCATTAAACGATGTACTACGGTGAACTGAAAAAGCGAACTGCTAGAATTAGACATTAGCAGCCAAATGGAAACAAAATCTTTCCAGCTCGGCTATTATTACTGCCTTCATTTTTGCAGTTCACTTGTCATTTAACTTCTGTAGTGAATGAACTTTTAAAAACTAGCAGCGTACTTGCATCTCTGCAGGTTTTTTGGCAGTGTTATCTGCCCAGCCAGCCGTCTGCGCGGCCTCTGTCCTGTGAGAACTGCTTGTTCCTTTCTGGTCATTATGAAAGTTCCAATAAAGATGTAATTAGCAGAGTGTGTGGACTGAGCGCGGTTCATCGTGACTGTGTGTGATTCTTGGTAACGGCTAATAATGGATTTACCCCTTTCACAATTAACTTTCCTTATTTATTTTTTTTCCCTTCTCATTATCGCTCTCTAAAAATGATCATTTTAATTTGATTTCGCATTTTGGTGGTTGTTGATTTCCCGATTTTTGTTCCAAAGCTGCGAATCAATTTGGTTTGTTTTTTTTGTTTTTCTAAGAAATGTAATTTTCCTCAGTGTGTAGAGATTTTGTGCCCTCACCAGGCATTTCATCTGCTGCGAATCTTAATTTGTGATAAATGTTGTATCCGATTTTATGATAAATTGCGGAGGGCCAGCCAAACTCGATCCAGATTTTGGCAGCCAAAAAGAACACTTTCTTCCTTCATATCTTCTATGTGGTTGGAGAATGCAGGTTCATTTTCCCCTCTATACAGAGGTGTAATTTGGTTTTGTGCTGCCCTAGCACGGGTAAATTTGGGCACACCATAGAACTTGCCCCATCACCCACACTGCACGTTACCCGCGATGCTCTGACCTCAGAGCAGTACATGCGGAGCGAGAGGCTACATGGGAATGTCTGTGCAGTAGCCTCCAGACCTCCAGCTGCCTGCTCGCCACAGACTGGCTGGTGAGGGAAGATCTCCTGATCTCCCCAGCCAGCTCCTCTGCTGGCAAGGGTTTGTCTACCACACATACATGTTATTGCTCACAATCTACCTCCCAAGGCCTGCCCCTCGGTATATCAGTTTGCCGGTTGCTAGAGTTTGGTATGAAATGTTTGAGCGCAGGCTGATCATCATGGGATTTGTAGTTAACTGTTGATAGGGCTGCGGAGAAGGCTACAAAAAAAGGGCTTTATATATTCATGAAAGAGGGAGTTTCATATTTCAGGCCAAAGAAGAAGATTTGGAAAAATGTCCTTAAGTTTTTTAGACATACATATTAAACACAATGGGGGGCCCTGTCTAAAACTTCCACCCTTAAAAGTTTCTGGAGAAGTATAAAATGAAGATCGCGCTTTTTTTTATAAATACAAACTCTCTACAGCGCGCAAGAGGGACGTCTGCCAAACGGAGATTTTTCCGTACACCAATCCGGTGCTTTTCACCGCCTGATTTCTTATACATTGGTTGCGCCAGTGCACTGGTGGACGCAACGCAGATTCCATGCGCCAAGGATCGTACGCCAGTGTGCCATTTGCTCCCACCTGTGTGTGCACAGCGATTATACATGACTCCCAATGCTGCCTGCGCACTGTGGAATACAGTGTTGGAACTTCAAAAACACCACAAAAAAAGGTCTGTACTACTAGCTGATGAAAACGGGAAAAAAGCTCTAGTTCAGCAAAGGTGTTTTCAATGCATCTGTGGCATCTTAGCTTATGGGGATTGGGGTGAGAGCAGGAGAAAAACACCGCAGACTCATTTAAAACCCCTTTTTTCTCTGATGCATATTTTTTTGCAATTCTGCTAACTTAATAATACTTAGTTGTTTGTTTTTTTGGGGTTTTTTATTTTACATTTTTCTTTTATTCTGTTCATTTAGAGTCCCTATAATGGTATAAAAAAAAAATTAAAAAACAAAACAAAATTAAAAACAAACCTCCCATATTTTGGGAATTTGGAATGAGAGCGGGCTATTTCTATCAAGGAATCTAATTTGACACACATGTCCCCTGCGAACAGACTGCAATCCGTCTGTGTCGAGAGGCTATATCGGGCATGTGTCTGACCGAACAGCCTGACATCCACTATAATTTAACAACCTAGAGCCCTATTGGGCTTTTTGGTGGAATTATTACCTTCTGCCTGGAAAAGTAATGGCTGAAGGATGAGGAAGGAGAATAATAGGCATATATATCACTCTGGGGAGGTCATCTCATTAAAAAAAAAGTAAAGCAAACTGATTTTGTTGGAAAGAGTGGCACTGCACCTTTAAAAAAAAAAAAAACACATTGAATTTTCCAAATTTTAATTGAACGCACAAATGCATATTAAAAAAAAACATTTATTTTTTTTTGTAAATTTTTTTTAATGGGCTTGTTCATTTCTTTTTCAGATAGGGAATTATACTGTGCAGCTGTAGTTATAACCATAGAGTGTATCATGTAAGGTCAATTCAGTAAGTGGCCAAAGTGATAACCAAAAGATCCAGACCTATCTATAGTATATCCATTGAAATAATGAGAGGCACCTAGTTATTGAGCCGGGGAATGGTCCTCTGGTGCCCTAGAAAGGATCTGTCCAGCCTCCACCCCAGTATCTCTACCGAGGAGGCTGGAGCACAATCTTGAGTGGTCACATGGTTTTGCATAGCCCCACCCCTTTGAAGCCCCATATCCCTTGTGTCCCGGGGATGGAAAAGTTCTAAAAGTGGTCCGAACAGAAGAAACATTCCATTGATTTCTATGGTGACTGTTTTTGTAACCTGTAAATACAAGAACACAAGGTGCATGAAGATTCCATAGAACATCCATTACGTTATCCATCACGGAGTCCAGTAAAAGTCCCACCATGACGGATGCTGGTGTCTAATGTGGCCCTAAAGTATTCTTTGAAGATCAGTGGATTTATTATGACAAAGAATGGTGTCGCCAGCATTTGTTTTTTGTTGTTTTTTTTGTGTGTCTCTTCCCTAAAGAGACGTAACCTATATCAATAGATTATTCCAAATATCGCACACCTGGCCACTGTGCTCAAATCAGTGGCGTGCCCCTGCCCAAGTCACGCTCCCCAGGAGCTATGTGAGGCCACAAAATAAGCTGGAAGGAACACTGATTATATTGTTTTTGGAAGAGTTTGAATTGTTTCTTGATTTGGAGAGAGAATCTACCGCTTTAAGGGCATCTGCGCTCCAGACTGTCTCCTCTTGGGGTGAAAAGATGCATTATCTCTTGGTGTTTAACCCTTACAGTGCTGCTCGTTGGCTGGACCTCCTGTAGATTGGTATTCACAATGTCTGGTTCTGCCAGTCCTGGCTGCAGCGGGTGCCAGTGTGAGGGGGAATTGGAGCAGAAGTAACCTCCTCGGATGGATAATTCTTGCTGATAATTCGGCTTTTCTTGCTGTAAGTTATTGTCCTGGGGCCCTCCGATACCTGGAACCAGTCCCTTGTTATTTAGGCCAATACAATGTTTTTTTTAATTTTTTTATTTTTTATGTAAGCTTGTAATACCCCATTACTAAGTTGTGCTCCAATAGTAAACACTCTATTCCCTACAGTGTTGTTACCCAGCCAATATATTACTGGCAAGCTGGTAAAAAAAAAAAAAAATTGGCCTGAGGCCAAAGTTAAGTCTGTAGAAGCAATGGTATAGTCAGGGATTTTGTTTGAAGAAAAAGTGGCAACTTTAAAGGGCCTCTGTCACCTAAACCCAGCTTATACTGTGAATGTAGAGAATAACAAAAAAATCTATACATTGCACTACCAGCAATGCATTTAAACCAGACATAACAAATCGCAACCTACGGTTATAAAACAAGTGGTGGGGGGGTGGGGGTGGGGGGTCCATGTCTTGACCTTACCCTCTCCCACTGCCCCCTACCGACCTGTGTGAATTGCATGTCTCATCATGCTCAGCCAACACTTTAGCTGGCTGACCTAAATCATAAGTACTTCAATATAGCATGCATATATAATGGGTTCTCAGAGCTTCCCAATGATTGTATAATTATGTGTATGTTACTGTGTATACATGTGATGTCTGTGCATCGGTGTCATATATAGCTCCATGCACATCGGTACACACACATATATACACAGCCACGCAGTCACACACAGTATGGGTTTCTTACCTTGTGTTGGCTGCAGTACGTGTGACTGTTACAGAGCTCCACACCAAACAAAATTCACACATCACACATTAGTGTGAGCTCTGTGATACATTCCTGTACCACATATGAATTTCCCTTCTTATGGGACCAGTCAAAAGTTCCTTATAGCGTGTCTGTGTGTGTGTGTGCATGAAACATTTTCTAATACCCCCCACACCTGTGACCCCCCCCCCCCATGATTATTTTGGGGGAAGACAAACAAGTGAAACCATTAAATAGTTTTTGCTTTCAGCATCAGAGAGAGGGGATCCATTATCCCATCAGAGAACATTCTAATAAATAGTGAATTGCCCCATTACTCACAGCCGAGCCGTAGCCCCTAGCACTGTCTCCTTAGTAAAGCATTGATTTCCTCTCTGTCTGTCTGAGTCAATTGCACTGGGATGATTAGTCAGGAACTTTCTGACACCTAGATTGGACCGGCAGTGGGCAGCTCGGGTATTGATCAGTGTGTCTGTAGTGTGTCGTTTATTATCTGAATCTTACAAAGTCTGTATTTGTGTTTTTTTGGTCTGGAGGCTCAGACCATGTACACAGCTTATCAAAAATGATCTATGTGTGACTTGACATGGGACAGTTTATTATTATTATTATTATTATTATACAGGTAAAAAACAGAATGGCGCAGGATAGTGGGTTCCTTTAAAAAAAAAAAAAAAAAAAAAAAACACAAAATAGTGCAATATGCAATAAACACAGGAGGGATCTGGTGATTGAGGTACTATATGCACTCACAAGTGTAGGCAAATAATATTAATATCGGCTGTGTTGTCTTCAAAGTGATGGTTAATAACATTAGTCTGGAAAAAAAAAACAGAAAAACACACATGTGCAGGACCAAAAACAATGTTGGATTAACCCCTGCTGTGCAGAATCAGACTCACAAGATATACAAGTTAAAAGCGCATAAAAATTCCAATGAAGTACAGCTACACAATACGACCGTATTTTCTTGGAGTTGTAGAAACCGCAAGTATCCTTTGCACCTATTTTTGCACTTTGTATTCTTTTGCACTACTTTTTATCTTTTTGCTATTATTATTATTATTATTATTATTATTACCCTCGCAGGATTTAAATTTGGATTATTTAAATCAGTGCAAACTGAGAAGGTGGCCACGAATATATTGCATTAATAGCAGTTACTTCTGCAACAATGAAAGAAAGAAAGAAGCATTCTGTGAACACAGATCATACAATGAAGGATTTTGAAAAGCAAATAAATGAAAAGAAAAAGAAGAAAAAATCCTTCAATTTACAGCTATGTACTAAGCTAAGCTAAAAATTCTGTCATTAACTTACAAAGCCCTCCACTCCTCTGCTCCTACGTACATTTCCTCCCTTGTTAACCGCTACTTCCCTACACGACCTTTGCGCTCCTCACAGGGGTTAACACTCTCTTCTAATCTCATCACCACTTCTCACTCGCGTCTCCAAGATTTCGTCCGAGCTGCCCCATCTCTCTGGAACTCCCTTCCCCGGAGCATCCAGCTCTCTCCCTCGTTTTCAAACTTTAAAAAGTCCCTCAAAACTCATCTCTTTAGAGCAGGGCTCGACAAACCCCGGGCGCCAGGTCGCCATGGCGACCAGGAAATCAGACCTGGCGCCCGGGTGCTGTTTGTCACAGAGTGCCCTTGACCGGCTGCCATCCGTTTTACTTTCAGCGCGAGGGGAGAAAGTCTGTGCGGATCACACAGACTGTAAGCTCCGCCCCCTCGCGCAACACACTGTAGTGCCGATTGTCACGTGACAACACGGCACTTAGCATGAACCAAAAGAAGATCGGGCTCCAGCATAAATGTCCCGCTCCCCTGCAATGAGGTAAGCAGCAGGGAGGGAGGACACCCTAAGAAATACATTTTTGTTCTTTGGTCTGTGTGTATGTATGAGTGAATGTAACTGGCTGTGTATATATGAGTGAATGTAACTGGCTGTGTATGTATGAGTGAATGTAACTGGCTGTGTATGTATGAGTGAATGTAACTGGCTGTGTATGTATGTGTGAATGTAACTGGCTGTGTATGTATGTGTGAATGTAACTGGCTGTGTATGTATGTGTGAATGTAACTGGCTGTGTGTGTATGTATGTATGAGTGAATGTAACTGGCTGTGTATGTATGTGTGAATGTAACTGGCTGTGTATGTATGTGTGAATGTAACTGGCTATGTATATATGAGTGAATGGAACTGGCTATGTATATATGAGTGAATGTAACTGGCTGTGTATGTATGAGTGAATGTAACTGGCTGTGGATGTATGAGTGAATGGAACTGGCTGTGGATGTATGAGTGAATGGAACTGGCTGTGGATGTATGAGTGAATGGAACTGGCTGTGGATGTATGTGTGAATGTAACTGGCTGTGGATGTATGTGTGAATGTAACTGGCTGTGGATGTATGAGTGAATGGAACTGGCTGTGGATGTATGAGTGAATGGAACTGGCTGTGGATGTATGAGTGAATGGAACTGGCTGTGGATGTATGAGTGAATGGAACTGGCTGTGGATGTATGTGTGAATGGAACTGGCTGTGGATGTATGTGTGAATGGAACTGGCTGTGTATGTGAGGTGGGTGTATGCGACTGTCTCCATGCGTTTATGATATTGTGATGTGCCGTTGTCTGGCTCCTAAATTTTTTAGCTGGCTCCTAAAACTAAATTAAATTTGTCAAGCCCTGCTTTAGAGAGGCTTACTACCCAACCTAGCTGGAACACACACTCCCTCTTTGGCCTATCCCACCTCAAAGCGAGCACCGGCTACATTTTTGCTAAATCGCGCTGTGCCCGAACTCCGACGTCCGGAGGTCTCGCGATTTTTTGGCAGGGACCCACAGGGTCTATTAAGACCCTGATCGGGTCTCTGCCAGAGTGTTCCTGGCTACCGATCGGTGGCCAGGAACAAATCGTGACGTTTTGGTGCTTGCGTCGTTTGGGACGCAAGCACCATGCGTCACGAAGGGGTTAAATATGTGTGTGGTGTCTCATGTTGGACACATTTACCCCTGAAAAACAATTCAATTGCATTTTTAACCACATGTGATAAACAGTGGACACATTTACATATACCTCCCAGGTGTGCCTGTCTAGGAAGGACAGTCTGTATTTTGCTCCCTCTTCCTTTCTCCATAGTCCCTCTTATCTGGGAGCTCATCATTTTTTCGGTTCTATACCTGTATCACAGCGCTCCATAGCAATAAAACTCACAATAAAGGATGTTTGAACTGCAGTAAATATGTTTCTATATTCATTTGTATAAACCAAATAATTCCTTTTGTTCTAAATTATCAAATAACATACAACATTAAGTAGTGGGCCATAATTAAGATCCAGGTAACAGAGGAAATAAGTTCGTTAAAATGTTAATTACAGACTTAAAAAAATTAAAACAAAAGTTAATGCATGATACAGACCGTTGTTTAGCTCTTTCAACCTATTAACACGTTTGCTGCCTGCGCTGGTATTCAAAATATTTTTTTAACTTTTTTTTTTTTTGGCGTTTTTTTTATTGCTTTTGATACAATGTTTGGGGTCTTTATTGTAATTGTTTCTGTTAGCTTATCTCTGGAATGGAGGAAATCTCTCTCTTGTTATCACAACATTCCACTGTCTCATTTGTGTCTGTGTTGTTCTAACAGAGAGAGAGAGATGGAGGAGCATAGAACCTGCGAGATGACCTCGTGTAACTCTTACGCCAAAAACGTCCCCACGGGAATGGGGCAGACAGGGGTCTGTGGAATCCTTTTCTGAACCTGCATTTAATGTTTTTTTTATTCTTTCATCAAAGTACAGTAAATCCCTCTGAAATGTGACATCTACTTTAGGCCCTGGCAGGATATCCTGCGAGATGGAAGGACACAGGTTTCTCGGAAAAAGAGAAGAAGAAAAAAAAAAAAAACTTTTTTTTTTTGTTTGTTTGTTTTTTGGACACGATTTTTATTTTGTAACAAATTGTTGAGCTCATAGTCTGACAGGAAAATTAAAACACGGATATATATTCCTGAATTAACAAAATCCTAGAACAATTGCTGTGATTATGTGTATGTGTAGCGATAACTTTTATTTATTTGTTTTTTTACTCCACCAGAGCTGCAGTCGTAGAGATCAACGAAATGTTTAAAGTGACTCCATTCACTAAAAATAACAGTTTTTTTCTTTTTTTTTTAATACTATGATTGTGGAGAATAAAATGATAAACGAAAAAAAAATCTATATATTTGTGTTGATTTATACATTTGCTTGCAATGCAGTTAAGAGAAAATGGGATTAATGTGTCTTTTGAGGTCTCTTGGTAACGACGTCACTGTGTGGCTTGATATGCAAATTACACTAGTCACCTGTGGCACGGTATGCAAATTACATATTTCCCATGTTTGAAAAGCTGTTCATTGGCATATCATGCTACAGGTGATGTCATAAGCAGGAGACTCCACAGACCCGCTTAAAAACACGTTTCTCCTAATTTAGACATTTGCTGGCAGTTTTGCTAATACAATGTATAGATCATTTTCAATCATGGTTTTTACTGTGCATGTAGAGCATAAAAAAAAAATATTCAGGTTATACAGTAGAATTAACCCTGTCGGGCATTGAACCTGCAACCCTGAACAGATAAAAAAAAATTTGGTGCATTAGCTCACTGAACCATCTTGTGTCCTCTCTGGATATGGAGCAACCACCGTCAGACCCCATTAAAGTGACAGTCTAGGCCCCAAACTCACTTCGGTGCAAGATGCAGATCACTGCTTGTATAGTGCACAGGCTTTTATCCCAGTGTGATTTGATGCAGGCATTCTGTATAAATCACATTTTTAATATTTGACTCAAGCCCCCCCCCCCAGTGATTACTCTGCATGTTTACTGCAGGTGCAGCACCACTGATTATATAGACACTGAGGATATAAAGTTTTGTTTCATATAGTCACTTCCTGTCCTACTCAAATTGAGTCTGAGTGGCCTATGAGTCTATTGAGTGGCCTTGCTCTTGTACACAGTAGGATCTCTTAAAAGTGTAACACACTATATGATGACATCATACCATTAATTTGAATGGCATTATTCTCATTGGTTCCTGCAGGAAAAAAAAAAAAAAGGAAATTACTTTTACTGGCAGTCCTTGTTTCTTGCAAACTGCTGTAATTTCACAATTTCATCTAGCTGTAAGTATTTTATATTTTAAGCGATGCAAAATGTAAGACATGCATTTTAAAGTATTTTGAAAGCACATTAATATGCATTAATATTTGGAAGATGCATTTTGGGCATTAGACAGTCCAATTAAGCTCCTTTTGAGTTTGGTGACAACCACATCCCCTTGTGTGCCAAAGATTGGTGAGATACTTTGATCATTTGGCTTTGATTCTTCACCTGGTGGTGAACTGGTTTAGTTTTTTTTGTTCCCTCTCCTTTTTTGAACTGATTTTGTCCTTGGCTTCTTCTCCTGCTGAGGTTAGAGGATGTGGCAATATTTCTCTGTTTTCGGGGAAGCTGTCGGGGCCCCTCTTTCAGTAAATTCATATTTGTATGCTCCGGGGAGCACTTGGCCTGTCCCAGCTGTCATATGACACAGCAGGCCTGTCTCCTGCATGCAGCCAAGTCAGTCTGCTGTCAGAAGAGCTGCACTTGGTGTCACAGGAGACTGCCCAGTGTATACGGCACAGCCAACTTCTCCCTGCTGGCACGCACTTTGCATATACCGTTTTTAAAGAATCGTTGGACCTTTCTGAAAAATATCTTGGGGGGGGGGGGGGGGAGAAACAGTTTCATTCCAAAGCTCAGAGATGCACGTAGCAGGGGTTAAAAGTTACACTATTTTTGTGTACTATATGCAAATACCCCATCACTTGAAATACTATTTACATTTATTTGGTTTACCCTCCTGATCTACACCGTTAGTTTAACGAGCAGCAAGCCAGCGAAAGTGTGCAGCCTTCTTTTTGTTTGTATTTATTCTTCTGTGCCTAAAAAAGTGTTATTTTTTTCCTTTCTCTGCCCTGAGCACAGTATTCATCTTGATAAATAGATTCATTCTGTAAAAATGTTATAGTAAACACTCTGCAGCTAAATAATAGGGAGACATTAACTTGGCGCACGAACAAAAATGTCTTTCCTTTATACCATACATCAGGGGGGGGCTGATTTTCCCTTCTCTCGTACGCGGTAACGTCGGCTCTGATTCCGACATTATCGATCATCCTCACATTTATTTATTTATTTGGCCATTTATCCTTCAAGCTGGGAAAACAAAAAGGGAAATATTATTGGAGAGTCTGCTGAATGAGCAGAGAGATGGTTTATTTAGGCCCGATCTACCACATTATTAGCAGACATGTTAATTGTTACTGTGGAGCTGGGAATTTTGTTTGGTCAAGGGAGCCTGGATTGCAACCATACTGCTGATAATCTTTAACATGTTCCACAATGCAAACAAGGCACTCGCCTAGGGCGGCACTTTGCCAGAGGGTGTTAAAGCACACTTCTGGTGCTTCAAACATTTTCGCTCCCTCCCCCACCATTCAGCAAGCTTTAGCTCTTTCCAATTAATCGGGGTGATGGGGGCATGTAATATACATGGTGGGGGTGTGAAATCAGGGGGATGGTGGCATGTAATGGGCGTGATGGGGCATTTAGTGTGTATGCAATGTGGGTGATGGGGGCATGTAATGGGTTGATTGAGAATTTAATGTGTGTGCAGCGTAGGTGATGGGGCATGTTGTGGGTGTGCAACATGGGTGATGGGGCATGTCGGAGGTGTGCAACGTGGGTGGGGGGGTGCCCGAATTTTGTCTGCCTAGGGCAGCACAAAACCAAGATACACCACTGCCATGAGTTGCTCCTTTAAAGAAGTAAGAATGTTGGTGTGTTCCACAACAATAAACCCCGCCCAGCATTGTTCTGTCCTTGACCAGTGGTAGGCTCCATCCTTAATCTCTAGGCCTTGATAGATTATAACTACCTTTTTTTAAGACCCGTAATGGAATTTTATCTGTTTCTCGCAGGCATGGAAAAAGCGTTGGTTCATACTGCGCAGTGGCCGTATGAGCGGCGACCCAGATGTCCTCGAATATTATAAGAATGACCACTCCAAGAAACCCATTCGAGTTATCAACCTAAGCTGCTGCGAGCAGGTGGACGCGGGCCTGACCTTCAACAAGAAAGAACTGCAAGACAGCTACGTCTTCGACATTAAAACCAGCGACAGGACCTTTTACCTCGTGGCCGAGACGGAAGAAGAGATGAACAAATGGGTCCGAAGCATATGTCAGATTTGTGGATTTAACCAGTCTGAAGAGAACTCTGGTACGTGTTATTTTCTTGATTTTGTCTTTTTCCCCTTTTGCAAATTCGTTTTCAGATAATGGAAGGGTGGAATTGTTTCCAGTGAGGGCACTCAAGCTCTGGATTCCACTTCCTGGACATTAGTGGCTATGGAAATTTTTTTTATTTTTTTTTTTCATGGAGCTTTTTGTAAGTTAGAATCGGAAGTTAAATCCCAGCGGGAATGAGATGAAACAGAATGTGTTGGCAAATCAGAACAAATTGACCCATCTGGTCTACCCAATTTGATGAGGAGCGTCGACTGAGAAAGATGGGCTTTGGTAGCAGCATTTTTTGGAGAGATTGTAGTTGAGAGAGTCTGTTCTTATAGGAATCACTGTTGGTGTAGAGTTTTTGGTGTAGTTAGCCAGTTTGGAGGAGCATCCCAATTTTTAACCTTGACTTTCTGAGACGACTTTTCCAGAGGTAATTTCACAGGAAGTGTTTGATACAGCACATCCAAGTGGCCCAAGGAAAAAAATTAGAAAGTGTACGCTGGTTACAAATCTCTTATCATATTCTTATAACACTCCCCCCTCCCCATAAACATTATAAAAATGACCAACAAAAGTCATAGGCAGCTTTTAAGCAATCTATGATGGAACAAAGAAATTATCTGCATACACAACCATTTTGAAACCAAGCTTGTGTTTGTTTATAAAGTATTTTGCCAAGAAGGACACACTGAGATTTCTCTCATTTTCAAGTCTTTCCATGTTATTGTGTCTAACTATATCTGTTTATTGGCTGTGATCACATTTGTGTGTATGTGTGTGGTCCAGATTTCAGCAAGTCTGTAGACTTGCTATATTAAACATTTTGTTAGTGGACAGCTGTATGGGCCGTGTACCGCGCAGAAGGCACAAGCTGTAACGGTATTTAGCATATGAAACTTGATGATGCATCTGGAGGTGATGATATGTATCCGTGCAGAGTTCACCAATACATTACAGAAGGCAAGCATTAGTAAGACCTTGAAGGAGCTGGGGTCAGATATGATTCCAGTAATGCCCATGCATTATGAATATGGTTAGGTTGTCAAGAGCAGGGAGGATGGCAGGGCAGATTAACGCAATGGCCTAGGTACTCGGCACTCTAAAAATACTTTCTGACACATGCGGACTGCCCTAAAATAGTCAGACTAGCTCCATAAATATACATATCTAGCGCAGATTTTTTTTTTCTTTTTTAAAAAAGAGGCTCTATGGTACTGTTTCTCAAACCTGTCCTCAGGAACCCCCATGGTCCAGGATTTAGGGATTACCCAGTTGTGTTTAAATAAGAATATGTAGAACACCTGGTATGGTTGCTTAATGGTTAGGGAACCACACCAGGTGTACATATTCTTAATTAAATACACGGGGGGGGGGGGGGGGGGGGGGGGGGGGTTGAGATGCACTGCTCTATGGTAAGCATGGATTTTAATTCATTTATTGTATCTGCCACTCCCAGTGGCCACTTTGTGGTACTGCAAGTAAAACAAACAAAACTCCTGTAACTAAATGTTGAATTCATTAAAAACAAACAAACAAACAACACTATAAATTAGTGCATTTGTCTCCCTTTCACCCCACCTGTTAGTAAAGCTCTTTGACCACCAGCAGCAGTTTACTCCATGTATAGGCAAGGTGTCTGTACAAGGCAACAATGCCCAGTAAGTTTTCACCATTAGTAATGCTGTGGCCTACCCCTGGTTTATTCCAGTGCTTGAGTCAATGTTTGTATTTTGGAAGCCCAGTGTTTTGATTTAGTAATCACGGCAACCTCTGGTACTCCTGTGCATGTGGACTATTATTCCCATGATGCCTAGCTTGCAAGAGGCGCAATGGGAGTGGCTCTACCAAATTCAAAGTTTATATAATTTATATTGTTATATAAGTTTTTATATTGATCGCCATTGCTATTCCTATTTTGTGATGGTGAGTTATACAGCTAGCCAGCCACAGAGAGCACAGTATCAGTGCAGTGGCACTAAAGCTACCAATTAGTATAATTTCACCTGCATTCTGTAAAAGGCATGCTGTCTGTATTGAAAACTGGATGCTATAAAATACCTTGGTGCGGGAATTGGCAAATATGTGTGGAATAGGAGCCAAACAGTGGAATTCAGGAGCCAGCATGGTTATTTTTTAAGGAGTGTGGTGTTCAAGCATCATGGGAAATGTAGTCTACAAGTCAAGGGTGCCATAGTTGCTCAGCAATGCTTAGGCGTCCAACTGTGGCCCTCCATCTGTTTCTAGACTACAACTACTTTAATCCTCCACCATCGTAGGAAACTAGTGGGGAATTATGGGGATTGTAGTTCATCAGCAGCTGGAGGGTCACAGTTGGACACCTAAGCCTTAGGCACTCCTACTGCTGTGGAGCACATGCACCACGATTCTCAGGCCACCATACACTGCCTGAACATCATGGGAAATGTAGTCCATGACTCCAGATTCTGTGGATTATATTGGTAATCTGCCAACCTTAAAGGCATCTCATGATGCTGGCTGAGCATTCTATGAATAGTAGTCCTTTTTGTCTGGTTGAGCAGTATTTGAAGCATAGTCCCCAGCAGTTGGAGTGAAAAGGGTTTGCTGTGGACTACAATTCACATGATGTCTAAGCAGACAAAATGCTACCGTGATGCAGACTGAGCATACTTGGAAGGGTTGTCCAGCACCAGCTGCTGGAACCAGTGTGTGCGGCTGGCAGTAGTGCCTTGAGGATCAGAGGCCCAGGATTGAGAAATCCCAAGAAAAAAAAAACCCAGCAATCAGTTGCCATGAATACACAATGTGTCTGCGAGGGAGTCACACGTGAAACGGTCATACCTTCCCATGCTGCGTGTTCTGCTAAGTGTGTTGCCCTTGACCAGCCATGCATGTGACACATGACTCCAGCGGTAACTGGGATCCTGCCGGTGTCACCGGGGAAGGCCAGGCAAGCTGGAACTGGTGAGAAGCTCACATGAGTAAGGGGCAGCCTCACTGCTGGTCACATTCCTCGCATACAGAGGCGACATACAGTGCATGTTTGATAACGGGGCCCAGGCAGTGTTTATTGTGTGTATGTAATATGTTAAGAAAATCTATAAATGAAGTGGACTGCAAGTTTAGAGACAAGTACCCATTATAGACACTATCTCTGCAAAGCTCCAAATCAGGCTTTATCCTTCAGAGGAAGGCTGACAATCCCTGTAGCCTATCGGTTTATAAGGGAATCAATGTATCTGCGACGCGCAAGTACTGTGTGCTTCCTTTTATACATGGTAATTTGAGTTGTCCTTTTGGCGAGACCGGTACTGGTAGGACCTCTCTTTAGCCAGGGGAGGTATGGGGCCAGCCTTCTACCTTATACCCCAGCCCTCAAACATTTTATCTTGCGGTGTGTCTCTGGCCCATATTATACCACTCAAGCTCCCCTATTTTATTTGTTTGCCCTAAATCCCTCTGTTCCTCTTTCCTCCTCTGGTATCCCTATATTCTTGGAATGTTAGTTGTGTATGAATCTATCGCATGTGTATGAATCTATCGCAGAGCTTCAAAGCAATAAAACACCCTCTATACTGTGTTATATAATGCAGTGAATATGTTTTCATATATTATTTTTGGAAATTAAAAAGCATTCTTCTTCTAAATGGCTTCCCAAATTTATGTAAATGGCTCTCAATTGTCCCTAATCACCCCATTCAATCACGCCCCTAAAAAAAACAAGTGTGCCTTCTGTGGCCATTCTAATGTGGCCAGAAGAGCGGTTGGCCGAAAAATCAGAAAAGCACTGGTTAGTGTCTTGTGAACTGTGAAGTGAATACCCTTTCCCTGTCTCACCGGGCTCTACCTCTGTTCTGTCCCATTTTTTGGGACCACAATCCTGCAGTGCCAATCTGCACATGTACATTGGTGATGCCAGTCTATGTGACCACACTCCCTGAGACCTGCCAAGCTCTGCCTTCTAGTGCCCCGGAGGCAGTAGTTGGGAGATATGTGAATATATTGAGAGGTCCTGTCACAACTTTAATGGAGACTGGAGTAAATACGGTGCCAGATCTTCAGAGATAAGAATTTTTAATTTATTTTGAGCCTTTATTTCAGTCATTTGATGCTTTTTTGTTTTTTATTATTCACTTCCAGCCCACCCCTATTAAAATGTCAGCTCGCCCATGCAAAACGATTCCAAAAACTAATTTTGTACTTCTTTCGATCTGCTGTGTTTTGGTAAATGAAGTGGGCTGCGGCCAGTTTAATTCAAAATGTCCATCTATTTAATTTTTATAAAAATGCTAACTAGCATGCTTTCTGGGAAATAATTATCATTAACTGGACTTTAAAAACACTGTGATAGACACACAAAAAAGCCAGATTTAATGTTTTAACATTTTAGGGCACATTGATGGCTTTGTCATACTCTGGACACCATGAATAATGTAATAAGGAGACACTGTCGCATCCCTGAGGAACTAGTAATGCACTATAAGTGTTTGGCTTATAAAGCAGAAGGGATCCAGGTCAGTGACCTTCAAACATTCTAACTGGGTAGCGTTTTACCCAGAAACCTTTTAGGTTCTGAGATGAAAGTGTTTTAGGACAAGAGGTCACCTGCTAAGACTTAGCCTATGACAGCGGAAGGAGTTATTTTACAGTAAGGACCATTAACATACGGAGTTCACTGCTTGAAGAAGTGGTTCTAGCAAACACCTTAGATGCCTTTAAAAGCGGCCTGGATACTTTTTTTAATGAGCCGGAGCATAGAGGGCTATGTATGATAGTATAGGCAGTAATATTTATTTAGCGCTTGTTGATCCAAGGAGAAATCTGATTGCCATTCGGAGTCAAGAAAGAATTATTTCCCCCCCTGAAAGCCGAATTAGAAATTGGTAAAGGGGTTTGTATTTGCCGCCTTTAGGATCAAAAACGGTAAACATGGGATAGGAAAAGGGTTGAACGTGATGGACGCAAGTCTTTTTTTTTTTTTTTTCCAACCTAAACGACTATGTAACTATCTGTAATATATTAATGTATGTAATGTCAAAATGCTTATCCGTGTTCCCTGAATGATATGGGTACGCTGGATGTGCGAATGTCTGGGTGTTGGACGCACAGGCCCCGCTATGTTGGATGTCAGCGCCTCTCTTGTCCGCAGAGAGCGATTCATGCACATGTGAATTCTGTAGCGCACTCTTCCCCCGTCTGCCTTGAACGTCAGTGATTATGTCAGACGAGATGTGTTTTACTGTCAGGGATTTGTGTCTGTCTGATGGTTCCAGCCAAAGGTTTTTAGTTTCCCAAATGTGCACGAATCCAGCGCCTCCCGGTGTCGTCTGTGCACCTCCGTGCTCGCCCCAGTTAACCCGTTCAGTGCCGGCACAGCATATTTTTTTATTTAGGCCAGACGACCAGTTTAATGCTTATCTGTGGGAATCGTACTTATGAACCTGCAGTGAGTCTTATTTCATGCATCTGCGCATGCCTTGCCTAACGCGGAGGGAGTGGCATAACTCTACACATGCGCTGTATTCATTCTTCAGCTTCCTGGAGCTTAGGATTCCAAGTTCAGCCGTCCAGCTGTTTCTGTACCATGATTCCCTGTCATTCTAGAATGGTTTAGAATTAGGGATGGTTCATCGCGGCTGCTTGAACACAGCCGCTTTCCCTGTGACCTCACGTGCGATGGCCAGTTCATTGCGCAAGAGGTCATCGCCACCTTTCTTTGCGGGTTTGGGGGGTTAGTGTTAGTATTGGGATTCAGGGGGTTAGTGTTAGTATTAGGGTTCGGGGGGTTAGTGTTAGTATTGGGGTTCAAAGGGGTTAGTGTTAGTATTGGGGTTCGGGCGGGTTAGTATTAGGGTTCGGGGGGTTAGTGTTAGTATTGGGGTTCGGGGGGTTAGTATTGGGGTTCGGGGGGTTAGTATTGGGGTTTGGGGGGGTAAGTGTTAGTATTGGAGTTTGGGGTTAGTGTTAGTATTGGGGTTCGGAGGGGTTAGTGTTAGTATTGGGGTTCGAAGGGGTTAGTGTTAGTATTGGGGTTTGGGCCGGTTAGTGTTAGTATTGGGGTTCGGGGGGTTAGTGTTAGTATTGGGGTTCGGGGGGGTTAATGTTAGTATTGGGGTTTGGGGGGCTTAGTGTTAGTATTGGGGTTCGAGGGGTTAGTATTGGGGTTCGGAGGGGTTAGTGTTAGTATTCGGGTTTGGGGATAGTGTTAATATTGGGGGTTTTGGGGGTAGTGTTAATATTGGGGTTTGAAGGGGTTAGTGTTAGTATTAGGATTTGGAGGGGTTAGTGCTAGTATTAGTATTAGGGTTCGGGGTGTTAGGTATTTAGTATTGGGGTTTGGAGGGTTAGGTATTAGGGTTCGGGGGTTAGTGTTAGAATTGGGGTTCGGTGGGGTTAGTGTTAGTATTCGGGTTTGGGGGGTAGTGTTAATATTGTTGTTTGAAGGGGTTAGTATTAGGGTTTGGAGGGGTTAGTATTGGGGTTCGGTGGGTTAGTGTTAGTATTGGGTTCGGGGGGTTAGTATTAGGATTCAGATGAGTTAGTATTAGGGTTCAGAGGGGTTAGTATTAGGGTTCGGAGGTGTTAGTATTAGGGTTCGGAGGTGTTAGTATTAGGGTTCGGAGGGGTTAGTATTAGGGTTCGGGGGGCTAGTGTTAGTATTAGGGTTTGGGGGGTTAGTGTTAGTATTGGGGTTCGGGGGACTAGTGTTAGTATTGGGGTTCGGGGGGCTAGTGTTAGTATTGGGGTTCGGGGGGCTAGTGTTAGTATTGGGGTTCGGGGGGCTAGTGTTAGTATTGGGGTTCGGGGGGCTAGTGTTGGTATTGGGGTTCGGGGGGCTAGTGTTAGTATTGGGGTTCGGGGGGCTAGTGTTAGTATTGGGGTTCGGGGGGCTAGTGTTAGTATTGGGGTTCGGGGGGCTAGTGTTAGTATTGGGGTTCTGGGGACTAGTGTTAGTATTGGGGTTCTGGGGACTAGTGTTAGTATTGGGGTTCGGGGGACTAGTGTTAGTATTGGGGTTCGGGGGGCTAGTGTTAGTATTGGGGTTTCTGGGGGCTAGTGTTAGTATTGGGGTTCTGGGGACTAGTGTTAGTATTGGGGTTCTGGGGACTAGTGTTAGTATTGGGGTTCGGGGGGCTAGTGTTAGTATTAGGGTTTGGGGGTGTAAGGTATTGGGGTGGGGGAGTTAGTGTTTGGGTTCACCACGCTGAACTGTCAGCGGTGAGGGCCGCAGTTGAACTTCTAGGCCCTAGAGAAGGAAATTCAGAGTTTAGGATATTGGGCAGGTAATCTCATGTGCAATACAGAACTGGGGGCAGGCAGTTCGCATGTCCCTCTGAAACTTTTCTAATGCACATTTTTACTGTATTTATTTACCCTGACTAAACAGATCCTCCATGTGGTAATATCCACCCAGTGTAAGAGTGGACCCGTCCATATGTTCTTTGTGCCGACATACAGAAGCAGATCTTTATTAAAGTCAGATTTGTAACACATCTGCAGTTCCTGTAGTGTTTCTCTGCACACGGGGCACATTGCATCATTTGTAGCACAGTGCTGTGAGGAGAGAGCTGAGGAAATACCAAAGTTTTCTTTGTTTTGTTTTTTCACAATTTCCGTGGAATATGTGATGCAATTCAAAGGGGTTTTAATTATATGCAAACTACAGCTCAACTTGCTTAGTTACAAAAATCCCAGCTATTACTATTTTTGGCAGCCAGAGGCAATGCTGACGGGTCTGAGACAGGCACACGAGCAATCAAACGTGCAACTGCGCCACCATCAATGACCCCTCCCTGCTGCTCACAGGTATTTCAACCATGGAGGGAGAAGATGGGCTGACACAAGGAGGGATGGCGGGGGAGCACTTGAGCTCCAGGCACCCCCTAGGCACCAAGAAGCCTGAAGTGGTAGGGATATTGAGTGGTGGCTCCGTCCCCTTTATGGGGCCATCCTTGTGGCATCACCCTTTTCTGGCTCCTCCCTAGGGTTGCCACCTTTTTTTCAAAAAAATACCGGCCTTGGTACTGTCTCCATAGACTTAACATTGGCCTGATGCCAATTTTTTACCGGCCTGCTGGTAAAATACCGGCCAGGTGGCAACCCAACTCCTCCCTCACTGACCCTCTGCAATGGTCGGTATTTTATTGTTGTTTTTTTCGGAAAAGGTGGCAACCCAAGATGCGAGGCATCGTTGGGAACCTGCCGCTGCGTGGAGGCTGCCAGCCACTACATAAAATAGCACTTACCTTTCTAAACATGTACTGGATATTTTCCTCCCAATATCATACCACTATAGATGCTCAAGTGTAAGAGAAAAAGTTCATTGGCTCTTTAAATGGAGAGTTTAATGCTCCTCTTTCTCCTTCCTGGCATGCTCCGGTAATTCTCTCTGCACTACCTTATTAGAAAAGGTTTTTCTTGGGATCTGATTTGTCCTGCTCGTTGGCGGCAGACTCTTGCCAGAAGGTGAGACTTTGCAGCTTGATATTTTTTTTTTTTTTCATGCTTGTCGGGAAACGTAAAAGATGCTGGAGATTTTGAAAATTGAAATCCTTGTGCTGGAATTATTCCTTCTCCGACAAAACCGGCCTGTAACATATTAAAATGAAAAAAAGATGCACGTCACGGCTGGAAGAGGTTTGTAAAAAAACTAAATAAAAAAAAAACCACAACATATTCTCTTTTTTGTTTTGTTTTTAACAGCTGTGACTTGAGTATCAAAATCACGTGTATTTACCAAGCTAACAAAATGTGTGTGTGTTTTATATTTTTTTTTTGTTTGTTTTTTTTTTAGCTGTTGTTATGCTTCTAAAAAGGACCACTTCGGTCTGAAGATAAAGTACGGTCGTTAAATGGCCGCAAATGTATTTTTTGACATTTTTTTTTTCATTAAGTTTTACAAGGCTTACATTTTGCAGTGCTTCTCCAAGGGACTGATCTTCCCACATCAGGTTCTTTTTGCTTTGGGCATTCCGAGCAGCTGTTGGTAGCCAATCACGGGGTTCCTACAGCTGCTTGCTACTGAACAGGTTTGCCCATATGTATCTGTTGGTGGAAACATTGGGGGTGGGCAGATTAAGATGTCAATTAAATCATATAAATAAAAGACATTGTTGCTGGGACTGTCCTGTGTTGTTGTTGGGGATTTTTTTTGGGGGGGGGGGGGGGGGGGATCCTGTCCCATTAAATTTTTTGGTCTGTCTCAGCATAAAAATACTGCCTACTTCTAGTAGTACGTTGGTAAGTGAGCTGCAGACACGTTACTTGTCAGGTAGCCTGCAGCTCAATGTCCCTTCTAAAAATCCACTGCAACTTTTGTCAACTAATTACTATCATTGTTAGGGTGATAGTATTGCATGTTCCTATTTGGACTAATTTTTTTTTTTTTTTTTTAATCATTTTCATTTATTTTTCAGTCTTCATTTAAAAAAAAAAACAAAAAAAACTTTTTTTTGTTTACATTTTTTATATAATCCGTGTCTGTGCTCTCTGGTTGCTTGCCCCCAGACAGCTCTCCTTGACCCAGACATGCACTGAGAGGACTCTTGTTTTTAATTATACTGAGTGATAGAGCACATCAATGGATAAATCAGGAACGTCACTTTAAGACCAGGCCAGCTCTCTGCCGGAGGAAGCTGCCAAAATTTGTCTAACCAGACTAAATGCGAAGATGGTGCCAATGAGAGATCCCACCCACACTCACAAACACACACACACGTTTTTTTTTTTTTTTTACTTCATTACGTGCCTGTGTGTGCGGTCTCCTGGCCAAAGCAGCCACCATTACCCACCCTGCTCTATTATCCTCCTTACTCTGACTCTCTTACCGAGATAAGAAACAAGGATGTTGCTGTTGAAACTCCTGTTTTCTTATCCCTGTAACACTGACCTGACTATTATCCTGTATGTCATGGGGGAGTCGCAAATGTAGTGTTTGTTTAATTGAGGACTTGACACATTTCTGTAGATTTTAGGGGCCAGACGGACCCATTCAGGAGACGGCCTAGTTATTTTTAGGAGCCAGACGGACCCATTCAGGAGACGGCCTAGTTATTTTTAGGGGCCAGAAGGACCCATTCAGGGGACGGCCTAGTTACTTTTAGGGGCCAGACGGACCCATTCAGGAGACGGCCTAGTTTTTTTTTAGGGGCCAGACGGACCCATTCAGGGGACGGCCTAGTTACTTTTAGGGGCCAGAAGGACCCATTCAGGGGACGGCCTAGTTACTTTTAGGGGCCAGACGGACCCATTCAGGAGACGGCCTAGTTATTTTTAGGGGCCAGACGGACCCATTCAGGGGACGGCCTAGTTACTTTTAGGGGCCAGACGGACCCATTCAGGGGACGGCCTAGTTATTTTTAGGGGCCAGACGGACCCATTCAGGGGACGGCCTAGTTACTTTTAGGGGCCAGACGGACCCATTCAGGGGGACGGCCTAGTTATTTTTAGGGGCCAGACGGACCCATTCAGGAGACGGCCTAGTTATTTTTAGGGGCCAGACGGACCCATTCAGGGGGACGGCCTAGTTATTTTTAGGGGCCAGACGGACCCATTCAGGGGACGGCCTAGTTACTTTTAGGGGCCAGACGGACCCATTCAGGAGACGGCCTAGTTATTTTTAGCAGCCAAGGAACTTTCATAGATTTCAGTGCTCAAAAAATTGGGGGCCAGCAGTAGGGATTATAGGAGACAGAAGCTTTGCCAAACCCTGATTTTATTTTCAACCCTTGTTAAACCCAATGTGTATTCATTAAGATGGCAGAGACTGACACACATCTTTTCTCTATCTGGCTTGTCTGTTATTTAATTAGCACAGTAACGTGCCTACTGGTCGTCCAGGATGGGCTGAGAATAGAATCCTGCTCTTGCCTGCCTCCCCCACAGCATTGCATCATTATACCAGCTAGGGTTGGGGTTGACACTTTTCCTTTCAAAAAAAATGGCGGCCATAGTCGTGGGTCACGATCAGTCGACGAGGGTGAAGTCGCTCGACATTACATTTCCCACGCAAGATTGAGTAGCAGCCTCCCCATTACAGACTGTGTATGCAGCGCACTGTGCATAGGTGGCACTCGGGCGGATGTGCTAGGTGTGCGTGGCACAGAGCCGCACTGTGTATTTCTGGAGTTTGTGTGCTCCAAACAGAGACTATACGAATATTCGTATACTTTTTGTGCTGGTCGAAGTGACTCTGTAGCCGAATTCGGAGCTGCTGTCGATGTATCTCGTGTATCTCCGGGGGTTTGTGGGCTGTCTCTTCGCAGTACACAAACCCCCGGAAATACACGAGATACATCGTGCCCCTGAGTGACAGATGTGCTCCGGACTAGCAACACGCCTGTCACTCGGGCACGATATGCCCCTGGTGGCACTAATCTGTAAGTGCCATCTCTGTCCCCAAGCAGATTGCCAATGACCGTTCTGTCCCCACTCCCCAAGCAAGCTCTAGCACTTTTGCTCAGTTTGAAATCTGCTTCTGATTTCTTGCTGGGGCCTTGGCAGGCCGCTACACGATGGCCCCTAAAGCTTGGGACTGACACACGGGTAGGAGCCACATTCGCCACGTGTTGCTCGCGGCAGTCTTCTCTTCCCCCGTGCACCACCAAGCGACGTCTCCATGGATCCACGCGGTTTATATCCTTACTGCTATATCGGTATTTTGAAGATACAGTTGCTCTTTTGGACCCAGATCTTCCTGTCCTCCTTTTCCACATGTTTTATCCCTGTCTTTGTTAGCAGCTTAGAATACACACATTCTAAAACGTTTAAATTCTTTTGAATATGCCCGAAAAATGGTTAGAATAATCTCAAATCAGAATGCTTTATTTATTGCTTGTAGCAAATACTTGGTTATAACACGAACAGAGAGCATTTTGTTTGCACCATTCTCTAGTACTTTTATAATTGCCTGTACTTTATCTATTCCGCTAGATTGTTTGTTTGTTTTTTTTTAAATTGGAATCGAATAATAGAATGATAACAAACATGTACCGTTCGATAATTGACGTACCGGGTACGTCATGAGTTGCGAAGGGGTTTAACTCTTGGACTCTTGTGCTACAAAACAATACAATACAATACATCTGGAAGCACATTTTGCCTGGAGAATTTCCCTCCCCGTAAACCCGCAAGGCTCTTAGACCTAGTCAGTAAGATGACACTATCCACTATCCATCCTGTGCTGAGAGGGGATTTTATGGGAACACAGAGTTTAAGGCCTGGGGTAGCTAGACTAGGTTCACATCAGTAATTGGGCCACAATATGTATAAAAACTTTTTTTTTTTTTTTTTTTTTCACTGCTCACTTTACCTGTGTAAAATGGTCTGTTTTTACATATGCGCCTAGGCCAGTGGTGGCTAACCTTGGCACTGCAGATGGTTAGGCCCTACATATAACCACCTCAACAGTAAATACGGTAAACCTATATTTATGATGGAAGTTCCTTTCTTCCAATTTTCGACTACAGTTCAGTGTAAACATAACTTTTTAAATGCACTTGGAAACCTAGGGCAGCACAACACCTAAATATACTACTGACTGCGAGCTCCTAGGGTCAGAATGGGACTACTGTTCGCCATGCTTTGCTCTAATTCCAGCACCTGGCAGTTTAGCCTGATTCCTTACGGAGCTCTGAACTTTGGGGTTCGTTTTTGCATATTAGAGCACAGGTGATGTCATAAGCAGGGGACGGCACAGACACATGTAAAACACATTTTCCCCCTAATTCAGGCATTTGCTGGCGGTTTTGCTAACACAATGTATAGATCATTTTCTACCATTTTTTATCCTCTACATGCACAGTAAATACAATGTTAAGGTGATAGAGCGCTGATTTTTGATGCCCGACGCCCTTTCAGCTGGGGAGATGATCACCCCAACTTATTGGCTATGTGGCATGTGATTGATGATCTCTATGCAGGGCAGGGCCCAGGGGGCGCCAGAGGTTGCATCTTTCTACCGGCGACTCCCATGCAACAGGTTAAAAAAAAAAAAAAAAACCTTTTTGATCAGCACCATGACTAGAAGCGTGAGGCCCCTGAGTAACGGGGAGCTGCACGCTCTCTCCCTGCCCTGTGACCAGCAGCAGGTCTCTTGTCTTTTCCGGCAGAGACCTGCTGCTGTCAGTCATCACACAGCCAATCAGAGTGGAGCAGGGGGATATGAGTCATCATATCCCCGCCCCCAGCCCTGATTACGGAGAGCAGGTCTCCGCAAGAGAGAGATCGGCAGCTCCCTCCCCACCACAGCCAGCCCAGGAGGATGCCCCCGCAGACCACCTGGGACTACATGAGCCTCCTCCCAGGCCAGAAAGGTAGGATCCTGGGAGGGAGACTAATACTAGAAGTTATTTTTTATTTAAAAAACTTACTGTGGAATAATCTTCTAATGATGCTCAGCCAGCATTATGGTGGACACCTGGCTGAGCTTAATGGGAATTGTAATCCAAACCGATTGCACTTCCCATGATGCTGGCTGAGCATCATGGAAGCAGTATATCTGGCTGAGCCTTATGGTAACTGTAGTTAACTAGAGACGGTGAGACAGGTGTTGGTTCTGGACTATAACTCCCATGATGCCTAGTCATGGTGGACACCTGGCTGAGCATCATGGGAATTGGAGTTCATAGCTAATATCTGCATCTTTATCTACTTTTGACTGCACTTCCCATGAGGCTCAGCCTGTATCATGAAAGTAGTATGTCTGGCTGAGCATCATGGGGATTTTAGTTAACAGCAGGTGGTGTGTCGGGTGTTTTAGTTCTGGACTGGACTATAACTGGGTGTTGGTGGGGGGCACCACAAAGGTGGCCTGCACAGGGCGCCTGAACACCTAAGGCCGGGCTTGCACCCAATGACGTAGAGCGACGGTCTTCAGAGCCATGCTCTGTGAGATGGAAACCCCAAATCTTCCTAATATCCTTCAAACAATTCCTGCACATTTCACATGACGCTCTTATAATGAGGAGGAGCCTTGATCAAATTGCAGTACTAAATACATGATTTAAAGAACAAAAGCCCGCCCAGCCCGGCAAGCAAGTGGTGGACATTTACTGATGTTCTATGGAGCATCTCAAACCTTGCTGTGAACACTGGTGTCCTCGTATGGACACTTTGCCTATCTCTGCTGGCAAGGTAGCTTTGTGTGTGTGTATGTATGTATATATGTGTGTTTGTGTGTGTGTGTGTGTGTGTGTGTGTATGTATATATATATATATATGTGTGTGTGTGTGTGTAAAATATAGCGAATTAGCTAACTCTCCTATCTCCAGTAAGGCAGCTCAGAAAAAAGTGAGCGGGGGAGACCCTAAATGCTTCATAGTTATTTAAAACATCTTTTTGTACGGTTGTGTTTGCGTGCTGGTGTTTTATTTTTGTTGTATTTCTAGTTTAAAGCTGTATTGCAGCATTTTTTTTTTTTTTTAATGCATCAAACCTTGTTATTTTTTTTTGGGGGGGGGGGGGGGAGGGGGGCGGGGGGTTTGGGGGCCAAGTCTTCAAACACATCTCCTACGCTGTCATTAGCAGGTGCCGATCCTCACTGAGAGAAGGGAACGCGCACTAATGGGAGATGACATTTGGCTTTTGTTTAGTCACCAGGTCTAATGAGCAGTGATTCCGGAATCGCCGTACAATGTAAGCCCAGACAATGGATACTCTCTAATGGCCTCCGCTCTTCACCAGTCCAGCTCTGAGCAGAGACCCCTTTTAGGTGGGAGACGGGATTTAATCTTATTGTCCGCATGGTTCATGGGACCGTGAGTGTGGGAGTGGGAATTTGGAAAGTAAATTTTGTTTTGGTTTCCACTACCAGAATCCCACAAAAGACTTTCCTATGTCTAGGGGCTTGAATGTAATCAGCTGGGAAAGCCGCAGGCTGTGACCGCGGGGTGCATTTTATCTAATCCCAATGTATGGGAGTATGGGGGGGGGGGGGGGGGGGGAACAAATTAACTCTTTAAAAAAAAAAAAAAAGTTAAATATCTTTTTGGAATATAATCCATTTTGCAGATTATGCTTTAATATGAAATAGACACACAGAGAGGAGTTCAGATGTGGATGTAAATATTAGGGGCAGCGATGTAACTTCAGAAAGCCCGTCTTATGGCGACATAAAAAAAACATATATATAATATGTGTGGATACAGTAAACAAGAGCCAAAAATTACAGATAAACACAAGCACCGCAGAAATGTGAAATAGCCTGCGTTATGCAGGGATTTGGAGAGACATTTGTCTGTGGTGTCTCCTGGTAATGGGGCTCATTTGCGGGACTTGGCAAGGGCAGATTCAAGACGTATTACTTGCATGTGATTTGAGCTTTGGCCTACCCGGTACCATAGTTTAACCACGATGTGGCTTGTGCACAGGCAAAGCATTAACCATAGGTGGCAGTCCTGCCGGTAAAAAGGAAACAAATAGCGGCCCCCCGATAGGGTTGCCACCTTTTCTTCAAAAAAAAATACTGGCCTTGGTACTGTCTCCATAGACTTAACATTGGCCTTTTGCCAATTTGTTACCGGCCTGCCGGTAAAATACCGGCCAGGTGGCAACCCTACCCCCCGATTACTATAAACCACACATTTCTTAGCTTGGCACCCAGCAGGCCAGAAAAACAATGGTTTGAGATGCACTCGAATTACTTGCACTCTAAATACTTTAATAAAATAATACAGATAAAGTACCTTTTTATTGAACTCTCTCAGGGGGCAGACATCTTGGGTCAGATATTTCTTTATCATAATGCTGCGTCTGACACAAGGTTCTAAACAAAATGTCCGCCTCCTTATAGCGCTATACAAGCAAATAGTGCTCAATACTCTACTTTATATGTATGGTTTCAATAAAGCATTTAAAATTACTACGCTTCATTCAATCTTACAATTACACAGAACTTACATTTCTCCTTTTAAGCCTCACATTCTCCATTTATGAATGAACATCTCAAGTGAATTGTATTATTTATATTGCTATTAAAATAAATCCACATAATCTTATTATATATTTTAGCATTTCTTTTAAAATGTCTATAATAAACTAGAAATAAGTAGCATTTTCCTCCCAAAGAATTTTAGCACAAGGAGATAACTAAAAGAGCAGCTGATAATACTATTACCCAGCTTTTTGGCACTCATTTAATCGACCTTGGAAGAATGGAAGTGGACACTGCTGGAAATCTTAACATGCCTCCCTGTGGTTTGAACAGGTAGTGCAGGTGGGACATTTACTAAACCATAACACCAGCTTAAATAGCCCATGTTTAATTAAAGTGTAGATGGTGTGTATAGAAAAGCTTTAATGAAAGAATACAAATAAAGCACCTTATTGAGCACTTCATATAGCTCTGACAGGAGGTAGACATGTTGTATAGAATCTTGGGTCAGATCTGCATTAACCTCCATGTAGATGAATGAAGATCTGTCCCAAGATTCTAAACAATATGTCTGCCCCCTGTTGGAGGAATATGAAGCAAAGAGGGCTCAATAAAGTACATTATTTGTATTCCTTCATTAAAGCATTTCTATGTAAAATGTGTACACTTGATGCCATCTTTCAGCTAAACCCAAGTTAATTTGTTAGTACAGTTGTCCTTTAATACTCATCAAGATAATGTATGTTTAGCATTCAGGCTGGCTGTAGCCCTCAAAGGATTTTTATGTGGCCTTTAATCTAGTGGCCTCCAACTATAACGGTAATTTTTAAAAAATAATTTCAGGGATATTTTTGTTTTGTTTTCAGTCGGATAATAAGATTCTGTATGTGGTTTGAGTTGATGGTTTAAGTGTAATTTGTCATGCATAATATATAATGTAATACTTGTTACATTCCTGTCTGGAAGCAAAGCATCTTGTTTATATTAGTGGCCCGCCGTTGGGTTTTGGCTGGGCCACTGCAGGAGACGGGCGGGGAGTATTAGCAGACACACGTGGCCTGAAGACGGTGGTCTTAATCTGGGGTTTTTCCCCCTAAAACCTGGGACATCTGGTATCCGTAACCTAGCTGAAGACCCCATATTTCTATTATATTACATCATGTAATTACTAAAGTCTAGCCCCCCAAACTAAGCATCTTCATGCTATGTGGTAGTAGAACATGGCATTTTCGTTCAGACTGCTAGCTATCAAATGCCTGATTTAATGGATCATACGGGCCAACTAATCACTGACCAATGGAGCCTCTTTACCCTTCGTAACCAAACACATTTACTTGACCCTTCTATGAACCGTTGTATTATACAATCTGCATTGGGAGCTTGGGACATCTGTAAAAACAGCCCCACCTTAAAAAAAAAAAAAAAAAAATCTGTGTTATTTCAATAAATAAAGTCGCAGTGTTCAGACGGAGCAGGTCCCCTACTGGAGCAGTTGCGTTTCCTGCAGCGTATGTAATATTGGATATAGTGTACATCCTCTGTTTGTGTTTCTTCTGCGGAAGTGATGGGGACGAGTCAGTAGGAGACCAACCAATACCACGGGTATCAGAATTCTGATGGTCATAAGTACACTACTGGAAAGCTGTGTGTATTGCACTAGAACAGTTGTAAAAACCACCTGTAAAATTTTTTGATTTTCTTCGAGATACCCCAAAAAGTTACACAGACCAAATATAACTCTACACCTTCATTTTTTTTCTTCTTACCATAGCTAGTTACATTGATGGGTCAAATAGCCTTTTTGTCTACATAAAAATTGACGAGGTATCTGATATTTTATTTATCATATGGTAGCACTCAGTGAAAGGAATTCAGCAGGACTAGGGGGGCTATGTACTGTCAGAAATGCGCTAGAGTTCCGCCATTATTCATTTGTCTACCCCTGGATGTCAAATCGTGTCCTGGTGTGGGTTGTCTGCTAGACCGTTAATTAAAAACAGAGTTACAAATAGATCAAACCTAGCCGAGCTTAACCACAATAGACCAGATAGAAAACAACTAGAGTTGCCACCTGGCTGGTATTTTACCGGCAGGCCGGTAAAAATTTGGCATCAGGCCAATGTTAA
>CM069857.1:284149116-284509116 GCA_036172795.1 Pelodytes ibericus
GGGTCGCCAAATTTTTGGCTGAGTGCACATCGTGTACCTGCTTCCCGGCAGAATGGATACTGTGTCAGAAAGGGGGAAATCGTGTGACATCACTGATGGGAACCTGGCGGTGATGTCACTGCTGGTCCGTGGGGAAATAGTGTGGCTAATGGTACGCGGAAAGGATGAAGCTGCTACGTTAACCCTTCCAGGAATCGAACCTGCAATGCTGAGGATTGGGCAGGTTCCACAGCTGAGCCGATAAAATAATGGAAGATAATAAATGGAGGGAGGCAAGGTGTCGCCTAGGAGTAGAGGGATGGAAATGAGTAAGAAGGAAACTTATGTTAGCTTTGGGGGCATGCCAACTTATCTCCTTTTACACCCCCCGCCCCCCATGCATGTGCCTGTCCTGATACGCCCGCAGTGTCTCCTACATCGCTGTCCTCCAAAAATTAACCAGACACATGATTCGCTGAGGTCATAATGAACTGACTTGGCTTGCATTCCTTCCCTCCGTGTCCTCCTTTACGCCACTTCTTTCTTCTTCTGTTGTGATCCTCCCCCTTCCCATGTTCCTATGGGGTATTGTTTGTTAGGATCTCCCATGTCCGGGACGTTATATGTCTTTACTGGTGGTCTTAGGAGCATATTGAGAGCTGTGCATTATGTTTACATTGGAAGGATAATGGATGGCTTATCTTGGACTATGGACAACACAAATTAATGCCCAGGAGAATAGGGGGATTTTTTTTTTTTTTTTCCCTTTTAACATATTTGGTTAAAAGATAGCTGACCCATTAGTGTGTGTGTGTGTGTATATAAACATTCTGATAAATTACCAGGATTTAAATTGAACGGAAGTGCGTGGCAAGAGGAGCAAGAAGAGGTATTGCTTCCGAGGCTAATCTCTAAAATAACTAATTGAGCCTGTGTGTAGACAAGGATGAGCCTTTCTCTTCCTCCTTAAATGAACTACCAGACTCTTCTCTCCCGTACATGTGTAAGAAGAGTCCTTCCTGGTTTCCAGGGGGGAAAGGTTGATGAATGGCCAGTAAAACGCGTTGGGACCCAACCAGTCTGTTGGCCCATCTCTGTGTCTTGGTTGTATTTTCTATCCAATTACTGTGTTTTCCTATTGGTCTCTGTACCTGTCTATCAATATATCTGTCTATGTCTAGCGCTCAGGAAATTGGATTTGCTCATGCTCCGCGCCCAGGACGAAAAGCAGTGGAATGGGGGGGTCCATGGGAGGTCTTCTCATCACAAAATGTGACATTCAGTGCCCCGGGGAGATTATGCTCCAACCTCCCTAGTATGGATACTGGTTGTCTAGAGCAGTGTTTCTTAACCGTTGGGGAACCACACCAAGTGTTATACATATTCTTATTAAAACACAAGTGGGCCATCCCTAAATCCTGGACTGTTGGGGGTCTCTTGAGGACATGTTTAAGAAGCACTGGTCAAGAACTCAGTTCTTCTCTTTTAGACTGAATTTCTTTGACACATTACACCAATTAAATACAATGCTTCCTGTGCACAGTGCTAATCAGTAATAATGCTAGAATAGACCTGAAATTAACGGGACAGGACCCCAAAAAATCTGAACTGTCCCGGCAAATTCAGGACTGTTTGGGCAAGTATGGTTGCATAAGTTGCTTTATGGGCCACAACATTTTTTGGGAATTCTGGACATCTGCCATAAAACCAATATTTACTCAGCTTGTTGTGTCTGATGTCTCAGGGTTGGTCTGGCCACTTCTGGGAAATCAGAAGGGTGCAATCAGTCTGTCAGACTGTGTAAGCATTATTTAACGTATAGAAATAAACGGGTGGAAATGTAAAACTGATTTTAAAAGGATCTTCAGTACTGTGAATGTGATGAACAAAAAGCCATGCACTGTATTGGCAAACTGAAAATAAGGTATAGTCACCGAAAATCCTGAGCTCCTTGAAAGAGGAAAGCTGGCCAAGGGCTTTTGGGGTATTGTCCTTCCTAAACGTGGGAGCAATGGCATCTGTTACCCAGGGGCATTTTGCAGTTCAGTGCAGCCTGACTGACCTGTGTCTCTAAGAAATGATTATTTGCTGTAATGTAAATTATATATATAGCATTGGAGTTTGTTTTGGGGGTGAGTGGAGTGTGCTTTGTCTTTAGACTAAACATTTTTCGTCATTTTATTTTTCCAGTGACTAAAACAAAACAATAACTAAGTTACTGGGACTAAAACTATATGTAAAATCCATTGCGGAGGGACGATTGCTTTTACCTATTTGGACTTCTGGTTCCCATGGATCTCTGCCAAAGCCCAGTCCCCTGACTCTATCTGCAGCTATATTGGCTGAGACGCAGGCTCGGTCTGCTCCCTGGAACAACGCCCTGCAAGGGGTGTTTCCCCCTCCAATCTCCCCAGCAAGTTAACTTAACACTATATAACAGCCTTCTCAGACCTGTTCCCTCCCATCTCCCCAGCAAGTTAACTTAATACTGTGTAACAGCCTTCTCTGACCTGTTCCCTCCCATCTCCCTAGCAAGTTTACTTAACACTATGTAACAGCATTCTCAGACCTGTTCCCTCCCATCTCCCCAGCAAGTTAACTTAATACTGTGTAACAGCCTTCTCAGACCTGTTCCCTCTCATCTCCCCAGCAAGTTAACTTAATACTGTGTAACAGCCTTCTCAGACCTGTTCCCTCCCATCTCCCTAGCAAGTTAACTTAACACTATGTAACAGCCTTCTCAGACCTGTTCCTTCCCCTCACCGCTGGAGATTTAGCCGACTAAAACTCGACTAAAACAATTCAGATGAGTAAAATAGGACAAAACTAAAAATGGCATTCTAGTCAAGACTATGACTAAGAACAAAATGGAAACTTGCCGTCAAAATTAACACTGCTTTAGATGCCTGTTTCAATGTAATCTCATCAGTGTTGAATGGCTCTGTCAGTGGACAGACGGTGGATCATCGGAAGCTGTCCATAACACTTTATTTATTGTACATCGGCTGGGAAATTGCAATCTTCATACTGGGATTTTATTTATTTTTTTGGGTTTGTAGACTCTCACAGCAGACGCCCCACCTACATACACGCCGCATGTTCATTTTGAATGTTTTCTTTCTTTCTTTCTTTCTTTCTTTCTTTTTTTAAATCTCTGCCCGCTCCTCTTATAATGAGAGCTGCACAGAGATTTGTTCTTTTCATTTCGAAAATGACATCCGGAAGCTATGATTCATATCATGCAGAAAGCATCTGAAAGACACAGTCTTGCACTGGTTTTATTGTTTATTCCAGCAATGTGATTACAGTATATATATTTAGAACATTCATATTATTTAAAAAAATTAATACAGAAAAACTGTAGAACTGGCGACGTGGGGGAGGGGCTTTTGAGCTGGCAGCGCTACTGGCCAATGCCAAAACCCTTCAGTGTTCCAAACACGGCATTTGGAATCCCAACCATGGAATAGTGGATCCTAATTGGGTGTATGGTATTAGTAATATCATCAAATCGCCTATGAGAGCTGATTTTACCAAATCTGATGATGATCCCTGGTCTAAGGGGGCTGTGTTGTTTAGCTCTGCCAACTCTTCCTAGTTTGGACTACTTCCGGCTTATCTGCCACTGCTTTTTAGCAACCCAAGTCACGTACTTTTGGCTCAACACTTGCCTGGAGGGACCAAGTGGAACTAGAATGGGTTCAGAGACGGAATACAAAAATTGATTGAAAGAATGATTTTAAACAATTTCCTAACTGGGATTGTTTTATCTGGCTAAAAGACAACTTTGTGGAGACATGATTTTCCTTTAAAAGTATGTTCAATTTAATAAATTGTACTTTTCCGAAAACGCGCGAGCAGATTGGACGAAAAACGCAATCCTCTTAAGAACTGGAACAGTTTCTTTACTTTACTGGCCTTGTGTGATATACGGCCATCTGAATTAGTTAGGCAGATTTAACGAATATGTTAGTTGGTTGCTTTTCTAGAAAAGACATACACATAGGGTTATTACAATTAAACCAGATTAGGTGATGTTGATTCAGGAAGAGTCCAACTGCTTTGGAGTAGAGAAGGAGTTTATCGGTGTGTGGAAGAGTTGAACTTCGTGGGTCCCATGTATTAAAGAGACATGTAAAAATAGTTTTTATTGTGTATACAGTGCATAAAAAAATTACTCAAAAGGATTTATACATTGTGTTGGCAAAACTGCAAGCAAAGATCTAAATTAGGAAAAAAAAATGTGTGGAGTCTGACCTCACCTGTGGCTTAATATGCAAATGATATGCAAATATGCAGATTTTCATTTGAAAGCAGATAATTTGCATATAAAGCCACATGTGATGTCATAAACAGGAGACTCCCCTTAAAACGCCACGTTCTCCTAATTCAGGCATTTGCTTACAATTTTGCTAACACAATGTATAGATAAATTGCAATCTTTTTTTTTTTTTTTTTATTCTCTACCTTCAATGTGAATTTACATGATACAGTTCTATTATCTGTAAGATCTATAAGATCTACCTGTTGACGGCTTGTGTCCTGTAATTGTTGGGTTTGTGGTAGCCCAACAAGTTAGTAACCAACAAGTTAGTAACCACTAACCACATGTGTTTGTTCCCTTTGCAGACTCCTTACGAAATATCCAGTCCATGAATCATGGACCCCGGTCGTCTCCAGCTGAATTCAGCAGCTCCACCCACCTCTTGCTCAGGGAACGAAAGACCTCTGCTCCGTCCCACTCCAGTCAGCCCACCCTTTTCACATTCGAGTCACAGTCCAACCACATACACCAGACCACCTTGTCTGCCAGCGCCCCCCAGGACTATCTGTTTCTTCACCAATGCATGAGTCGGAAATCCGAGAATATGAGGTAAACAAACTCTCCATTTATTTTCCAGCATTTACTCATCTGCTGGTTCTGCTCTGGCCACTGGTTGGACAGGCCATGGTGGACAGACAATACTGTTTTTATAAAGAATTTCTATAGGACTAGAAATGATCTGTACATTGTCTGTGGAGTCTCCTGCTTATGACATCACCTGTGGCATGGTACGTAAATTACACATTTCCCATTGAAAAGCCAGTTCATTTGCATACCGTGCCACAGGTGATGTCATAAGCAGGAATCTCCATTGAAACTCAATAATAATACATAAAAGTTCAACTGTTTATTTTGTGATGTTTGTTTTCTAACTCTGGCTTTATGGACGTTGATGTGTTTTGGGGTTTTTTTTCTGTCAAATTTCAGAAGTGCCAGTTTTTCTCAAGCCACGAGGTCCTCCTTTTTCATGCGCAGTGATACGGCCGTACAGAAGCTGGCGCAGGGATACGGACACTGTTTGAATGGGGTCAGTGGTCAGGTTCACGGTTTCTATAGTTTACCGAAGACAAGCCGGCTTAACTCTGAGCTAAGGGATAGTGCCTACGACCTGCCAAGAAGCTTTGGCTCGGACACTCCCACCAAGACGAGCCTTACTGGACTGGAATCTGAAAACGAGGATGTTTACAGCTACAAAACCCCCAGCAACGCTCTGTGTAAAGAGTTTAGCGAGCTATCCATGGACTCCTACGATCTCCCGGGAACCCCTCTTTCTGTCTACCAGATCCCCAGGACATTCACCTTGGACAAGAACCACAATGCTTTGGCTTCCAATGACTTCAATTCAACTCCGCCTCCTCGTCCCCCCAAGCCAGGTCAAACAGAGACCCAATGGGGTAGCCCTCAACAGCAGCACAATGGGGACAATATGGAGGTCATTTCCGTTCACATTCCTCGAAGGAACACGTTGCCCGCCATGGAGAACAGGCGCCATCGAGGTAGGAGGATCTTGCCACGTTGGCTTATAGATGGGTTTACCCACAAGTATAGACGCCAGTTTTATTCTGTGTTAATGCCTACTACAGGGAATTGTTGTGCTTAGAAACGAGGCGGATCAAGACCCAATTTCTGCATACCCACCACTTGGCCAATGTGGCTATGATAGTGGACAGAGTGTCTCTGTCCTCGACTCCCTTAAAGGGACAGGCCTTGGTGCATGGCATAAGGTAGGGCTCGGTTTAAAGTGATTTGGGATCTGGGACCTATCAAGGTCAACACCAATTTATACAATGTTCTACTTCAATCTCGCTGGAAGAGAGACAATTTAAAGAGGGGGCTTGGCTAAAATATATTAGAAATTCTCCATTATAATGATCCAATAACTCTACAGAACTAGATGGGTCATTCTGAACCTTAGCAACTTCTATCTTAGCAAGATGTATATTAATGAATTCCCCTATTACGATAAATCTGTGGAGTAAATTCAGGCAACAGAAATCATTTTAAATTTTTTATTCACTTAAGTAGAGAGCTGGGCTGATTACCTTGTTTCAATCTTTATGTCCCGATGTGTCGTAATAAATTAGAAGGAATAGGCTGTGATATAGTATTTAGAATAATAACTGTACGCTGGTTTATAGAGCAATGTTTTGTGTCACGTGGAGCGTCATTGTTCATTTCGGTCAGGGCCAATATGATCCTTCTGCTGATTGTTGTCCTATGTCTGTTTCTGTCGTACAACAGCGTCCTCGTGTGAAGCCTATGACTACCCCCATCTTGGCGGCTTCAGCGCGGACCAGTCTGTGGAGTCCATCAATGATGGTTTCAATTCTTATCTGGTGAGTCCAGTTATCCTACTATTATGACCGTTCTTGAGGAATATCCGGCGCTAAATCAGATTTGGAGGTTGCCAGACGAGCACAAAAACACAAAAAACAAATAGTCCTTATTAAACAGATTTTCCCACAGATGACTCCCCCACCCCCCACTTTCTCCCTTCTTCCATGGTGGTACTCCAGCCTTGGTGGACTACATTTCCCATCTCGCTGTGTGAGCATCATGGAGGGTAGCCCACAAAAGAAAACCATGTGACCAGACCCTAGTGCAAAGGGAACAGCTATGCGTAGGGATCTGCTGGGCCCAAGGTCTGCGTTGGGGAGGAGAAGCACAGCAAATAGGGAGGGCTTTCTGTGCCGGGAAAACATTCGGGCATGTCTTGAGAAGAAGCGAGAGAAAGAACAAACACGTTGAAATATTAAATTATTAAAATACATTTTTAAAACCAGAACAAAACACAGACCGAAAAGACAGGTTTTAACCAGGGGAAGTAATACTGCATGAGTTCTATGACTTTTATCCAGGGGAGTAATACGGCATGAGTTCTATGACTTTTATCTAGGGGAGTAATACGGCATGAGTTCTATGACTTTTATCTAGGGGAGTAATACGGCATGAGTTCTATGACTTTTATCCAGGGGAGTAATACGGCATGAGTTCTATGACTTTTATCCAGGGGAGTAATACGGCATGAGTTCTATGACTTTTATCCAGGGGAGTAATACGGCATGAGTTCTATGACTTTTATCTAGGGGAGTAATACGGCATGAGTTCTATGACTTTTATCTAGGGGAGTAATACGGCATGAGTTCTATGACTTTTATCTAGGGGAGTAATACGGCATGAGTTCTATGACTTTTATCCAGGGGAGTAATACGGCATGAGTTCTATGACTTTTATCCAGGGGAGTAATACGGCATGAGTTCTATGACTTTTATCCAGGGGAGTAATACTGCACGAGTTCTATGACTTTTATCCAGGGGAGTAATACGGCATGAGTTCTATGACTTTTATCCAGGGGAGTAATACTGCACGAGTTCTATGACTTTTTTATCCAGGGGAGTAATACGGCATGAGTTCTATGACTTTTATCCAGGGGAGTAATACTGCACGAGTTCTATGACTTTTATCCAGGGGAGTAATACGGCATGAGTTCTATGACTTTTACCCAGGGGAGTAATACTGCACGAGTTCTATGACTTTTATCCAGGGGAGTAATACTGCACGAGTTCTATGACTTTTATCCAGGGGAGTAATACTGCATGAGTTCTATGACTTTTATCCAGGGGAGTAATACTGCACGAGTTCTATGACTTTTATCCAGGGGAGTAATACTGCATGAGTTCTATGACTTTTATCCAGGGGAGTAATACTGCACGAGTTCTATGACTTTTACCCGGGGGAGTAATACTGCATGAGTTCTATGACTTTTATCCAGGGGAGTAATACTGCACGAGTTCTATGACTTTTATCCAGGGGAGTAATACTGCACGAGTTCTATGACTTTTACCCAGGGGAGTAATACTGCACGAGTTCTATGACTCATTAGCATTTTTGTCTTTCTCAGCAAACCAAATCCTCCATGGCTCGTTCGGAAAGTGCTGACTCTGAAGACAACTATGTTCCCATGAACCCCGGCTCTTCGTCACAGTTTAATGCCGAGAAGCTGAATGACAACTCGCAGAATGCCTACATTCCCATGAGCCCGGGGCCCCATCACTTCGACCTGCACGGCGGTTTCTCTTCGGCCACACTTCCTGCCCGCAAGGGGAGTACGGCCTCGCTGTGCCAAAGGCCAACGCGTGTCAGTGAGATCCAACCACCGCCAGTGAACAGGAACCTGAAGCCCGATAGGAAGGGTAAGTAGGAGGCAAGAGGAGTAGCATTTGGACTTGGGGGTGTGACCAAAGCCATTCTGGCAACCACAAAAAAAAAATGGTGGCCGTCCTAAAGTTCTGACTCTCAGAGAAAAGTTAAAATTTAAAGTGAAACAGCCATAAATCCATCAAGTACAAAAATCCTGTGTTTTCTGGTTCAGAATTTGGTAAAAAAATTAAGACACCACCCAAGTCCTGCTATAGCACTAGTAGCCATGGAATCACATTGCCAATACTAGCGGGATCGAAATGTGAACACTAGCGGGATCGCAAAATGGGAATACTAGCGGGATTGCAAAATGGGAATACTAGCGGGATTGCAAAATGGGAATACTAGCGGGATTGCAAAATGGGAATACTAGCGGGATCGCAAAATGGGAATACTAGCGGGATCACAAAATGGGAATACTAGCGGGATCGCAAAATGGGAATACTAGCGGGATCGCAGAGGGAATACTAGCGGGATCGCAAAATGGGAATACTAGCAGGATCGCATTGATTTCAGAGGGAGACATCCCCCCCACCCCCAATCCATGTTACTTGAACTGATGTATTAATTGTAACTCTGATTTAAACAAATAACAAACAATTTATTTTAAACTTTTGATTATCCCCATGCAACATTTTCAACTATTAACTATCTGTTTTCTGTGCTCCTTTTACCTACCCTTGAGGAATGATCCACGAGTCAGCTGTTAAGTACTGGGTATCCAGAAATGTTATGATTTAGTATTCTCCACCACTAAAAGATTCCTCTGGAGAAGAAGCCCAGAAAGAATCCAGCCAAAGGAGAAAGGCCCTTTAACAGTGTAAAAAAAAATAGTACTGGGTTAATTATATTGCAAACCTTGTGCCAAGGATAAGCAAGGAGGCCGCTGTCCTTGGCAAGGACCTTTAATGACCTATTAACCTTCAAAGTGCCAATCACAAAGTCCAGTAAATCTCCACTATGGACAAAGCTGGTGCCTATCCCTAACTAAGACAGTCATCTCCCTTTATTTGCTGCCATGTGCATGAAAGTCTGTATTCAGATACTGCCAGGTCAGTTCTATAGACCGTGCCCCGTATGCTGTAATTACTGGACCACAGACAAGGCAGTGCATAGGCATACCTGCCCCAATCCCCACTTACTCTAGCACCACTGATGGGTAGGGAAGAGGGATGTAAGAAATAAGAGCAGCTCTTCCAGTTGATAGACTTGTGACTGAGGATGATCGTGCTCTGTCTCACTGATCCCAGGGATATAAATGTCGGGGGTGTCCCTGCACCCTCTAGTTAAAGTGCTGCACATCCCATGATTGAATGATGGGTACATGTTTGGGCCGTATTGGAGCTGGACCGAGCCCGGTTAGTTCTGTAGCGTTTTCAAAGCCCTTTTTCTTTCCCTTGCAGCAAAGCCAACACCGCTGGATCTCAGAGCCACCACGATAATCGATGAACTTCCCTTCAAATCGCCAGTCACTAAATCCTGGTCCAGACAGACGTGAGTGTAAATCTACCTCCCAAACTGCCACGCACCGTGCGTACAATGACTCCTGACAGGCATTGCCGGTCTCTTTAAAGGGCCACATGTAGAGAGCAGGAGTGGGCTGCACTCCTCGTACACGGAACCAATGTTATGGCAGCCTGCAGTCGGCAACTGCTCCTGATTGAAGGGGCTTCATCAGCTAAACATGGCATAAACAATAAATATATAGCATAAAAGCACGATCTATACATTGTGCAGGAAATGTAAACCAAAGCATGATTTAACGCACATCTGTGGTGTCTCATGTTTATGACATCACTTGATATGCCAATAAACTACTTTCAAAGGGAAATGTGGAATTTGCAAATCAAGCAATCAGGTGATGCCGTAAAAATGAGGCACCACTGACCCCTTTTAAAAGATTATTTTTTTCCCCCTATTCTCTACATTTGTTTGCAATTCTTCTAGATTGTTTTTTGTTTGTTTGTTTGTTTTTTATTATCCGCTATCTTCGCAGTATAAGTTTAGGGGACACCGTCCAGTCGCTAGGCGGGAGTACATCTTTTCTTAGGGATGACTCAAACTCCGCCCACGTTGATACAAACTCCGCCCACGTTGATACAAACTCCGCCCACGTTGATACAAACTCCGCCCACGTTGATACAAACTCCGCCCACATTGGTAAATTATAATCGGCGCAATGTATGCATCCACAAAAATCAATAAGAAAAGAAAACCTTACAGAGGGAGAGACCAGCCGAATATACAAGAAACAAAAGCTCAAAGTTTTGGATTCTTCAATAGAAGCCTTTTTGTGCCAAAACATTGGGGTTTTGTTTCCTGTATATTCCCTGGTCTCTCCTTCTGTAAGGTTTTTTTTTTTTTAAATTTATTTATGTGGATGCATGAATTGTGTTTATTATATTTAGTACTGTTACATATATTCTTAATTTTTTTTCTTGTTTGTGTAGTTGATAGGTGAAATTTATACCACTTTTTCTTTCTTCAGTTTTTTTCTTTTGATTTGTTTATATATTCAATACATTTCGTATCTTTTATATAATTATTTGTTGGTTAGGTGGTTTGCACCCTTCATTATTCGTTTTTTTTTTGTTTTTTTTTTGTTTTTTTTTTTCAGGAGATGATATATGTCGTGTTTTACACCTACCAATAAATGACACCGTATTCTATGATGCAATATCGCACATATCGTACTGTCTTAAGCTCCATCGTGCCAGTGTGAGAGTTAATCCTCTTTTTTCAAATTTTCTAGGCATTCTCTGATATCCAGCTCATCTCAATACTGCCGCCCTGTGTCCACGCAGAGTATTACCAGCACCAGCTCAGGAGATAGCGAGGAGAATTACGTTGCCATGGTGAGTGGTTTGTTTGGCCCTGGGGTCTAGTTGTGGCAAGGAGAGCCACATGGTTTACTCCTTATCCCTGGGATCATCTGTACAGCCCAGAACTCTGCAAGGTTCCCTGAGTATGATCCTCATGAAGAGCCCTAGTAAGGACGTTCTGCATGTAGTGCTGGCTGAGCATTGTAGGCATTGTAGTACATACACATGTATCTCTCTGTGCCAGCTGCACAAAGACCCGCGTCCTCGTCATACTGCCCAGTTACCGTGCTTGGGGAAAGGCATCACTTTCCCTGAGAAAATGGCTACGAACTGACAAAGCAGGGCAAGCCTTGAAACGAGGTGGGGCATCACAAAAGCTCTTGTAGGTATAATGAGAGCTGATATTCAGTCTGTGTGCATTTTCCAGTCACTGATAGATGACCCTGGGAGGTAGGTGGGTTTAGGGCTTATATAGTCATGTGCACCTTAGAACTAATTATAATGGTCTTATTGTAAAATACTGAACATATACCAGTGTTATAGGGGACCTGGCTTGTATTGAAAGCTTGTACTCTAATCCATCTGGCCAATCAGTCCATGTGCTTTATTATCCAGTAGCTAACATGATATAATGCTCTTTTCCAGCAAAACCCAGTGTCTGGCTCTCCGGGGAATAGTGGCACGAATAGCCCAGCTCAGAAGAAGAGCACTGGAAGCGTGGATTACCTGGCCCTGGACTTCCAGCCAGTCTCACCTAGTCCTCACCGGAAGGTATTCATTCATAGTCATTATCCAGCCCTCATAAGGCCTCCGCTTGCATTAAACCGACATCCACAAAAGAGTGGGTAGGCTCCTCTGTGCAGGTTTCTGATCAGTGGACATGGTTTGAATCTTGACAGTGAATCCCTATCGGCTTAGAAGTAGCCAATCATAATGCACCTTTGACTTTAAAATGCGTTGTTTAAGTTTCCATTTCATATGTGGCTCTGTATAACTTTTAGGGCCAATTTTGCCTCTTGTGACAGCCGGTTACAGTGATTTAACATGTGTTTAGATGTTCAAGCCAGTGCCTAGCTTTGACGGGTATTCTCCCGCCACCGGACACCAGAAAGTCCCCAGACTCCCTCTAGTGCAGGTGTGTCAAACTACAGCCTCAAGCCTATGTTCAGATGTGAGTATGGTGTTAGGGTGGGGATATGTCGTAGATAGAGTTCTACAAATACATTATTTTTTTTATTAGTTATAAACTTACTCTTTAAGGAACATTTATAGATGTTTGGTGATGGTTTTGTTTTTTTGGGGGGTTTTTTTTACATTTTTTTTTTAAAAACAATAAAAATAATTTATATCAAACTGCAGCCTTCTAACTGTTGTAGGACTACATTTCCCATACTCCTCTTAGCCTCTAAGCTGACAGAGAATCATGGGAAACACCCCCGGGAGGGCTACAGTTTGACACCCTTGTTATAGTGCCTAATCCTTTAAAAATAATATATAATGTACAGCAGCTGAAATTACTGGTCATTTTATTCTTATAAATGCCACATGCTACTGTTTATCTACCTGGGTCAATAATGGGCTGGAAAAAGCAGTTTTCCTGGAACCTTGTTTATTCCTGTCCATCTATAAATAATACCCCGAGACATGCCAAAAATCTGCTCCCAGTTCGTTATGTAAACTGATATGGTACGGTTAGTGATCACTAGAAGGAGAACCTGCCATTGCAATGCATTAATTATTTATTCCCAGACATTATTCTGTAACAGCATGAGAGAATCTTGTATTAATCAGTCCTGTATACGGATTGGAAAGAGAGAAGCGTTGGTACGTGGCTACTCATCTCGTGTCTCTGTAGCCGTAATTCCTATCAGTAGAAGACCTTTGGAATAATCCGGCACCCATAGCTGGATAAACACCTTTTTAAAAGCCCTCTTAATATTGAGGAGAAGGGGGAGAGACAACAGAAATAGACTTCTTCTCCTAGTGCCCCCTCTTTCTCTCTGTGACATACAAATAAAATGTACCCATCACCATAATGCCCTGAGACATACCTGCCATGGATGCAGGAAGTGAGACATTCCTATCAAGGGGAGCAGGAGTCTGTGCCTCTGGAAGTTCAGATCTCCCATACCGTCTCCCTCTCACGCAACCAACTCCTTTTTTTTTTTTGCAGACAAGGAGAATCAAGCTATGCCATCACAGACTCAATATAGGGAGCAGGGGAAAAGAGATCTGTCATATTTGCGGCACAGATCTCTACCTTTTTTTCCTGCCCCTGCCAGTTTGCTGGGGGTGCTGTAGTTCTCCATTACTCAGGTGTATGGTTGTGTATTGTTATGCTATGGTCATTTGCCACATTGCCCTTTAATGTAAGTGTGTGTCCTAATATTCTCTGCGTTGTCCCCAATTCAGCCCTCCACATCCTCCGTCGCCTCCGATGAAAAAGTGGACTATGTTCAGGTGGACAAGGAGAAAACACAAGCCTTACAGAACACTATGCAGGAATGGACAGACGTGCGCCAGTCCTCGGAGCCAGCCAAGGGTGTGAAACCATAACGCTTACACACAGATAATATGAGAGCGAGAGCATGGACCATACCAACTCCTCATGGGGGAGGGGGGGGGGGATTTCCAGCGCTGGACACACTGGCCAAGTTTTTCAAGCTGCTGCTATAGGACTTTATCCACTCCTGTCGCAGCACTACTGGGCTTTTTCAATGCCTTTTCTGATTTCCGAGCCTGCTGATGGATGGACGAATCTCTTGTATCTGGAATACACACTATCGGGAGCATAGGTGAAACACACAATTAGACTCTGTTGGTCTATACAGATACCTACCTAACTAGAAGCTTGTAACTACTACTTCTACTTTCTGTATATAATGCAAAAGGTAATATGGATGAGGTTACCTGGTGGAATTCTGAAATACTATGTGTCTTCATTTGATTTGATCATAAAGAACCTCTTTGCTAAGTGTTATGCCTTAAGACCCCTCTATGTCCCAGAACAAATGCTTTAGTCTACTCCCTGTATCCTTTACTCTTTGCCACTTAATTGACCTGTAACACCCAGGCTGTATTTGGCATGATAAATCTAGATTTATGTATCCGTAAAATGAAGGGTACATCCAAAGGTAACAGTGTAGTTTGTTGGGGTTTTTTTTATACTGAAGGGGTGTATTCTTTTAGAATGCTTTACAGCTGCCCTGGAGTGTGCAGAGCACCAAAGGTGGTGAACCAGTATTGTATTAAGTAACTTCTATAATGCTTGAGAGCTCCGTACGGAACTAACAGACACTGGTTTGTTTCTGAAGGTTTGAAGGTGGTAAACCGGTATCGTACGGACTAAGCAAATTCTATAATAGTCGCAGAGTCCGTGTAAGAGCAGAGGGGCGAAACTAACGGATACTGGTTTGTTTCTGACGGTTCCGAAGGTGGTAAACCAGTATCGTACGGAATAAGTAATTTCTATAATAGTCGCGAAGTCCGTGTAAGAGCAAAGGGGCGGAACTAACGGACACTGTTTTGTTTGTTTTTTCTGAAGGTTCCGGAATTGCAAAAAGTCGAGAATTAATGTTTCTACAAATTGTGGGACTGGACTACCCACCACTTGATTCTCTATCTCTCTTCTAATTCTCGGACTGTTTCCTTTTGGCCACCTTTAGACCCTTATATAGTTGTGCTAGAGGGGATCTTAGTCTTTTGACGAGAAGTTGTAAATTCATTACACTGGTCTTTAGGACGCCAACTAACCTCTGCCTGTTTTTAGCAAAACAGGTGATGTGTAGCTGTGCTGCGGAGCCTCATCAAGTTACATATCCCCATTTGTGCCGCAGGTTCGGCAAGTAACTATTCGGTAGAGTAGCGAGTTGGTGGTGGGGTAGGTTTCGGAGGAAAATCCAAGCTGGTTTCCACTCTCCCTACATTCCCAGAACTGTTAATGAAACCTTGGATTAGTAGGCACTGTGCAATATCCCACAGCTTGCCACGTACACAGTAAGCACTATATAGGTAAGCCACTGATGGTGACTGTATGCACTACAGCCATACAGAGCAGTAACTAGGGTGAGGTGCACACACCCGGAGTGGGATGCAGTGATGAGAGCTACATAGCTAGCCCTCTCCTGCAACATACTCTCTCTGGACCATCCCTCTCGAGTATTTATCATATTGCACGCAGAACTAATCCTACCAAAGTGTGGTATATGAAGTCATAATGCTGTACCCCAGCATAGCTTGAAGAGGCAAAGACCTAGAGCTCCCACACGACTACTGTTTCACTGTGAAACTATATCAGAAGGGAGTGAAATTTCCTGTTCTAGCTACTTCTCTGCAGTTATATCCCTTCGGCCTTCAATTTTTACCTTGGTGTAAGATACATCCCAAGTATGGCATTGCAAATACATATAACTGCTCTCCCAAAATGGGACCAAAGCCAACATTTTTTAGTATTTTGTATCATGGGCAGGTACAATAACTTTAAAGGTGAATAAAATGTTTTTGTGTTTTTTTAATCTTCTTTCTGCCTTAAACCCTTCACAAGATACTAGAAATATTAGCTTTTTTTACTTTGGCAAACGGCTGCCATTTTAAAATGATTGATTTGTTTCCGATCTAGTTTCATGATTCTCCAGTGGCCTTCTACAAAGTTTCAATATTTGCAACTTCAGCCAACAGGCACACTTTGTATCGCTAAGACCTATACAAAGTATCGTGGGAATCACTCTCATTAGATGTTCTGCTTCAGCTGTGGAGATGGATACATTGTTGTGTCCACAGAGTTGCACAGATTCTCTCCTCACATCACAGCTGTCAGATGTGTTAAATGAATCTTCCCTAGTGTTAGAAATGTCTGCAGTAAAACCCTAAAGACCATTCCAAGTGATTAAAAACAAAAAAGTCTAAAATCAATTTACTCCCCATACAACGACTTTTTAATCTTTACTCCCTATTTAACTTGTTTCTTTATGAATCTGCTTTATTATTCAACAAAATTCACAAAACTATGTTTTTACTAAATACCCCCTAATTATGCTCATACAATGATCTTCTTCAGATATGACCCTATAGTGTTGCACTATAATAAGTTAAAATATTTATTTCCTTTTTTTTTTTTTAATATATATACACGATTAAAGTTTTACCATTCTGAAACATTCATTATTTTTTGGATCAATTTATCATGGTATGCCTTTTATGTAATCTGTATAATTAAGGATGGAGTAGAAATTGTAAAGGACAAGTGTAGGCGTACATTTAATGCATGGGTTTTTTTTAGAAGACAGACTTATTAGTACTTTTGAATCAAGGTCCATCTTAAAAGCACTGTGGCCTGAACGTGTTTATGCTTCTTAGAGAATAAAGTTTGTCTTTTATATTTCAGAATTGAAAGCCAATGTGTGAATGAGTAGAAAGACCTGTTTAACCCCTTCCCGACGCTAGGACTTTCCATGACGTCCTATTTTTCTGGTCCCGACAGACGCTAGGACGGCCTGCATTTAACGGCTCATCACGGCTCCCCATGATGAGCTGGGCTCGAATCCCGACTGCAGGGCTTTGCGGCGGGATCCTACCTGTCAGATGAGGCCACTTTGAGTGTCCTCAGACTGACGGGGAACATGTAGCTTAAATTTACTAAATCGCGATCTGTCCGGGTTCGGGCACACCTCTGTGACATCACAAGTGACATCTGGTCTCGCAATTTTTTGGGGGGAGCCAGTCACCCATGCTTAGCAAAGGGGTTAAATGTGCCTGTGGTGTGGTGTGTCCTGTTTATGACCTGGGGCTTTTCCATTGGGGGAAAAAAAAAAAAAGAAATATTCAATAAAACTGAATAATACATAATTGAAAAAAAATTCAGAAAGCATTTTATTCTAAAGTGGGCCTTCAATTTTTAAGTGTTTTTATAAGTTTTACATGAACTTCCCAAATCTGTGGTTGGTGGACAATTAAAGCAGGGATTGGCAATCTGTGGCTTCCATTATTTAATGCAAGACTCCCAAACTAGTGCATGGTACAACATGTGAATTAGAAACAGACCTACATAGCTCTACGTGATCCCAGTCTAACTATGTCTGGCACAAAGGCTCATTTATGATGCAAGAAGTGGTGACCTCTGGATAATTCCCAACTCGCATTATCCCCAGCCGACTGGCTTGTCTGGGAATGAGTTGGGCTGCTCCCTGTTTTCTGCTGGTACGACTGATTGCGAACTGCCCTTGTGTGACCATAAAGCTGCCCACTTTGGCGACCAGTCACATGCTGGTGCTAGCAGTGCTATACTGCTGTCTGGGCTTAATGAGATTTGTACACCAGAGGCCTCTATTCACAGCAATATGAACTGCGCTGAACTGGAAAGCCACTTGAGATGTATTTATTTATTTTTATCCGCCGAACTCTGCTATTAATGCCTGGCTTTTATAGTTCACTGCTTAGAGCAGTGATGGCTAACCTTGGCACTGCAGATTTTGCGAACAATATATAGGACGGAGTCTCATGGGATTTGTAGTTCACAAAAAGCTACAGTGCTACAGTTGGCCATCACTGGCTTAGAGAAATAGACCTACCCTGTGTACTTACCTCTTATAAAACCCAAATCTAGGCCGATTGCCACTACTAAAGCTTTGAGACAGAGGACTGCACTTTTCATTTATTTTTATGGCAAATTAGGCAATAACCCTTTGCAGTAACCGTCTGTACTAACCCCGCCGTGATTTTTTTATTGTGCCATAACCTATTAAAACCTCTGAACCTGTAAAACCTCTCCAAAGGATACTGTTGATTGTCCCGTTTCTTATTCCATTGTTCTGTTACATTTTGTTACAGTGTTTGTTGTTTTTTTTTTTGTTTTTTGTTTTTTTGCCCCCCACATTTTAATTATTTTCCACGTTATGGGATTAGTTTTAAAAGGTCGTCATTGAGAAAGTGAGTAGCCATGACCGAAACCAGGCCAAGAGAAGCACAGTCCCCCCCGGCATGCTAGGATTTCTCTAATTAATTCATTCATTTTTTTTTTTTTTTAACATATTTACTGCTAGTTGCAGAGCAGAGCTTTCAGCAAATATGGTCTATCTTGGGTCTGTTGACCATCTAGGAACCCTACCCGTTGCCCTCGGTGGCACCTCTGAAATGTTGATTAGGCCCGGTGGGAGATTTGGGCCCTGCCCATGTTCTCCGTATTGTGCCAGGTCGGGAATAGCTTCTTGAAAGGGCAGTAGTTGGAGGAGCCACCTTGCCCTACACACCATGCCTTTAACATGTTGTAACATGCTCCAGCCTTGACCTTCCGACCTCGGTGTATGTGGCAAACTTCCAAATATTCTCTCCATCCCTGTAGCCCCATGCATTGCCCCTGAATTCAAGGCTACTTTTGAGGTATGCCCCCAGCCCCTTTCGCCTGCGACCACTTCTAACCTGCAACCATAGGAAGAGAGGACTGGCCAGGGCCCTGCTCAACCATCTCCTTGACCTTGGTAAATCCCAGACTGTTGTCACCCAGTACCTAAAGCATCACCTATAGCATTATGTCCAATTGTGGAACGTGAATTTTATTGGCATCAAACTGACAAGTATTTGCTTCGTACGTGTGCTAGATCACATTATAGCATGTGGTCTTGAATCTCTTGGTCAAAAGTTCTCCTGTATTTACCAAACCATATCTGTGTATTGTCAATTTTCTTCTGTTTTTATTTTCTATGGAAAAAATTTGAACGTTTAATAATTATAAATCACTTAAAATTCCTGATTTGTCGATTAGCTACACTTTATTTTTTCAGTTTTCCTTTTTTTTCTTTTATCTTTTTGGGTGGATTTCCTACCTATTCTTTGCGTTTTGAAATGTGCGAGCAATATTTGCGGTTTCTCTGGCAGCATTTCTTTCAAAGGGCAGAACCCATTAAGATCTGTTTAAATAAAATATTGCACGAAATGTCGGCATTTTAAAGGGACGCAAAATGTTTTTTTTTCACTTGTGCTTCTGATATAGAGGCACAAGTGAAATGTCCGTTGTCCCTAGTATGAGGATAAATAGGCAGGTACTTTTGATAGTACACGCCAGTTTATCCTCTGACCGACAGCTGCCATGTTTCCATAGGAAGCAGGCAGCCGTGTGGTCAGCGACTGGCGCTAGCAGCAAGAGACCCTCAGCATTCGTCAGTCAGAGCGGTGCAAGCCCCCGCTCTGATTGGCTGTGCGCCTGCTGACGTTTGTCAGCACGCGACAACCGGGAACTGCTGTGTCTCGCGTGTGAGACACAGCATATAGTAACCCCGCGTGTATCTATTAAGATACACGTTGGGTTTACTTACAAGTCCCGGGACATGTTTTGTTGCTTCCTTGTAGATCCCTTTAAATAGAGTACACATAAAGTATCTTTTTGAGTCCTCTTTGCATGTTCTTCTCTGTCAGAGGGGCGGACATGTTGTTTAGCGTCTTGGGTTATATGACTGAACAGCTGACCCATCTGGCAGTTCTATACAAGTAAATCAGGCTCAAAATGCTACTTTATTTGTATTCTTTCACTGAAACATTTCTATTTAAAATGTCTACATTTGACAATTTTAACTTTTTGCCGACAGTTGTCTTATAAGTTTACGGTGTTCACTCTCTCTGTGGTAAAAATGTAGACTTTTAATTTACAGGGCAACTTTAGCAAAAAGTTAACTTATGTTAAAATAAAAGATTGTAGTAAGTGTAGATGTTTTATATAATAAAAAACAAAAAAATGAAGAAAGTACATTATTGAGACCTCTTTGCTCTGTGTAGCTCTATCAGGGGGCGGACATGTTGTTTAGACCTTAGTTCAGTTGAAGGATGAGCTGACCCAAGATTCTAAGCAAAATGTCTGCCCCCTGAAAGAGCTGTACGGAGCAAAGGGGCATCTATAAGATGCTTTATTTTTATTCTTTCATTAAAGCATTTCAGTTTAAAATTCCTGCACTTGATGCAATCTTTCCGTTAAAAAGAACGTCATTTTTTGTTACAGTTGGTCCTTTAATGGTCAGATCTAAAAATGGTCATTTCCCAATTTGAAATTTTTTTTATAAAAAAAACAAACAAACTTTAAAATATTTAAAACTAATAAATCTTTGCTTCTACTGAATTGTTTTGATGATGCTATTAATCTGTTACATAATGTACAGCATCCAAACCAACTGGCCTAGTCTGATCCATATGGTCTTTGTTGGGTATAGCCACTGTCTGACAAAGAGAAGTGATGGATTAGACTGTGCACTGATCAGTATTCTCTGGGTGCTCAGATTGGACCATGGACAGTTGAATGATACAGTTGCTTCTTCAAAATATAGTTATTCATTTGGCTACTGTATTTTATAGGGTCATGTTGATATGGGCCATGCTTTGAGAGGCCTTATGGGTAGTGGAATAGGGGTTCATGGACTTCCAGGCTGGGGAACATAAAGGGCCTCTGGAAATCTAAACACTGTTTATATTGTGAAATAAAGAGAGTGAAAAACGATCTATACGTTGTGTTGGCAAAATACAAAAACTAGGAGAAAGGCCCTGGAGTCTCCTGCTTATGACATCACCTGTAGCTTGATATGCAAATTACGCACTTCCCATTGACAAGTAGTTCATTTGCATATCAAACCACAGGTGATGTCATAAGCAGGAGACGGATGTAAAATCTATCGTTCTCTTATACATTTGCTGTCAGTTCTGCGAATGCAATGTATAGATCCATTTTGAATCCCTGGGATTGCAGATTCAGTTCCCTGCAGGGTCAACTCTGATAAAATGATATTGTCACAACCCCAGGAAATACTTGAAAATTCGATAAATCTCAGTCCTTTATTATTAATTTGGCAGGGGGGGGGGGGAAATAAAGTCTCCAGAATGGTGGTCCATTCACCACAATGTACTGTTAAAGGGACTGTATCACCTAAACATATGTTTTACTGTGAACATTGAACATAAAAATGTTTGAAAATGAACTATACAATCTATGTGTTAGCAGAATTGCAAGCAAATGTCTAAACTGGGAGAAAAACATGTTTTTTTCAAATATGTCTGTGCCCTATGCTGTTTGACATCACCTGTGGCACGGTTTGCAAATTATACATTACCCACTGATAACTGTATGTATGTGTGTGGTTGTATGTATGTATGTATATATATATATATATATATATATGTATGCATACATACATACATACACGCATGCATACATACACACATGCATACACATGCACTTTTAGAACTATGCCCTAGAATTGGTCTTTGTCCTTAAGATATATAGTCCCATAATGGGCGTTTACCATGTTTTAATGTAGATTGAAATTCACACCTAGCGTGCCTTTTTTTTTTTTTGCCACAATTATAAATCTTTTACAGAACTGATCACCAACTCTTTTAACACAACAAAACCACTGTGATCTATAGCTATGCATATAGGTATACGCAACTATTTTTATTTTCTATTAGCACTGACAAATTATGAGATTAAAAATTGGTTTGTTTTATATTATATTGTCCATTTCCTTTCACTTAACCAATTTTAATTTGTAATACTTCCCAACTAAAAAGAATTGTTTGGTTTTTTGTTTGTTTGTTTTTTTTTAACATTAAGAAGTGTTGACGGAGGTTAATAGAAGATGCTCTGTTACTTAATATAATCCGTACATTTTTACCGGCACACAGCCGACATTTGTCGCGAGTTTGCGTTGTATGTTGGCACACCATTGTTTTTTTTTTTATTACTGTGAGTGCCCCTTTTATGCACAACTCCCAGAATGCTCAGTGGTAGCAGGACATGTTTTCCATAAGCTCTGTTGGTCAATCATTTTTAATAATAGCTCTGCATTGAAGTAACAATTGTAAACATGGAAAGGGCCACAAATCGCTCCCCTTTTAGCTTAGAAACCCTGCGATAATATCATGGCTGTTTAAATGTGCAACTGTTTGCTGCTGGGAATGCGTAAAACACAATGATACGTTGAAAGCTGCCATCCACTCCAGCAGTGGGACAAATAATGACACCTTGGCATCCAGACTTTTTCCAAATAATTCTTCCCGATGTACAGTGTTACAACATGGAATGTATATCTAGTTATATTAACATCTGTGTCTCTTAATTTGCAAGTTATTGTGAAGTAACCGCATAAATTATTAATTTATTTTTATGTTTCTTTTTGTTTTAATAAAGTAATGTTGTATGACTTTTATTTATGCTGGAAGTAGATTTTTGTGTTTGTTTTTTTAAAAACTGTTACTATAGAAAGAACCTGTGTTATGCTTAGGATTTGACGTCTTGTGTCAATAAATTATGGTACATTATTAATAAACAAATGGACATTTCAGATCTACTGTTTTTTTTTGTTTTGTTTTTTAATTAGAATTATTGACATTTTGGAAGCCATCTTGTTTCTCTGGTACAAGATATGTAGCCTTTCTGCTCCAGTCTGGAAAAGCAGAGGTACATTGGGGGGGGGGGGGGGGGGGGGCTATTAGCTAAACTGTGGTGAATTGGCAAGCAAACTGAATAAATCGGGCAGAAAATAGCTGGCGCATTTTTTCAACAACTTAGCTGGTTTTACTTGACTTTTAATTCACTTATCAGTTCACCACTGTTTATGGTTTAGGCCTTCAGCCTGCACCCTCCCTCATTGGGTGATATATATAAAAAGTGCCCCGCACGAAAGTGTTGGGAAGTGTTGGGAAGTTGTGGTGTGTGGGGAAATGGCGCCTTCCTATACCCAGTAGTGTATCTTCCTCGAGGCAAACAAGGCACTCGCCTAGGGCGGCACTTTGCCAGAGGGTGTTAAAGCACACTGGTGCTTCAAACATTTTTGTGGGGCATGGGGGCATGTAATGGGTGGATGGGGTATGTTATAGGTATGCAACGTGTGGGGGGGTGCCCGAATCTTGTCTGCCTAGGGCAGCACAAAACCAAGATATACCACTGCCTATGCCATCCTAATTTACAGGCCCCAAAAGTCGCTAGGACTCTACTTGGCTCCTGCAGGGACTTGCAAAGATACAATATTTAAACATTCTCATCCATTGTTGAGTCGTTCATCAATTCCCCTCTGGATGTCGTCTCGCGTTCTCCTTGGAGTCGCGTCTACTGCCAAGAAAGCTGAAAGTGTATGTGCCATATTTGTGATGTGTAGTTTTGTGTGAAAGAATTACGGAGACTTTGTGGATTATGAATTAAAATACTGCATAGAAAAGTGTCGTGAAGATCACAAATAGGAGTCATTTCAGTATATCTATTACCAGTAGTGTATCTTCTGCAAGGCAAACAAGGCACTCGCCTATGGCGGCACTTTGCCAGAGGGTGTCGGTGCTTCAAACATTTTCGCTCCCACCCCCACCGTTCAGCAAACTTTATCTCCTTCCAATTAATCGTGGTGATGGGGGCATGTAAAGAATGTGGTGGGGGTATGTAATGGGGTTGATGGTGGCATGTAATGGGGAGATGGGGCATTTAGTGTGTATGCAAGGTGGTTGATGGGGGTGTGTAATGGGGTGATGGGGCATGTCGTGGGTGTGGGGGGTGCAAGAATTTTGTCTGCCTAGGGCAGCACAAAACCAAGATACACCACTGTCTATTACACGGATTTGTCCAGGTGTATTAATGCCTCCAATTTTCTTTTGCCCCTGTTTTGATTTTATATATATATATATATATATATATTTTTTTTTTATATATATATACATGTGGTGCATAAGAGCTTCAGAGCACCCTAGAATTGTGGTGCAAACACCTGATCCCCCCACCCAAATTCAGTAAATGTTATACAGATATAAATATATATATAATATTGGTGCCACATTAATATATATAACCCCCTCACTACTCCTGTCTTTTTATCTACAAAAATCCATGGCATGAGGTCATTTGCAATGATTCCCTGATCATTCTCCAATGCGTACTCTGTTCTTTGGGGGGCAACAGAGAGCACCATGCTGCCCCCACGCTGTTACCAGCCCTGAAACATAGATCATAGGATTACACACATATAACCTATAATGAAGAGTTTATTTTTTCCCTGCTTAATAATTCCCTCCTGCTGTTAGTTTATTTCCAATCAAATCCATGTTAGAAGAATTCTCAAGCATAGATATGTTCTATGGAAATACTTTTAATGAAACAATAGGAATAAATGAAGTTTATTAAGTTCTCTTTTTGCACCAGGTAGAAGTGTTATTGGGGGCTGACATGTCCGTCCCCTGATACAGCTCTATGGAGTTCCATAAGGGTTCCTTTCGTTTTTATTCTTTTGTTAAAGCATTTGTTTAAAATGTCTACTCTTGTTACTATCCTTCGATTAAACCTAAGTAAACTGCCAAAATACTGTATTAAAGGATAATGGTTGGAATAATTACCTGCAGACTCCACACAGTTCATTTCTTAGTGAATAGCCCCATATGGTCCTCCTGAGCTTCATGGATCGTTCAGTGGATGCATACATCTCTTCTTTTATTTATTAAATTAAAGAGGCAGCGTTTTGTGAATCGTTTTACTTTGTACATAAAAAGCGATAATCACATATAGAGCACAGGGGAGAGCTGGTAAGGGGGGGCAGAGGGGTAATTGCCCCCCACCCTTGGGCTGCCCTCTACTCTGGGTCAATGAGCTGGCGCGGGGAACCACTTTTCACTAATGATGTACGTTATCTGTCCTATCTATCGGTGTCTCTGATTAACAGGTGGGGCTGAATTGCAAAATGGATCATTAAATTATTTTTGCCCCCCTGGCCAATAGGTACCAGCCCTCCCTTACCTGGGGGGGGGTCACATTATTGTATAATTACACATCCTGTATATTTTAATTTTTGAAGTTCGGTACAACTAGACTCCTTACATTTAAAATAAAAAGTGCATTATCAGAAATAATTAGAAAATAAAGGAATGTTCTAACTTTTACAATCACAGAAGTCCATTGCATAGAGGATACAATTCTAGGAGGAAATAGAAACCAGTGTCAGAGATTCCATTACAGTACTATTAGTTTACTGGTAATGGATTAACAGACTGCAGCATGATACTAGCTAGGATTGTCTTTATGGGGTATATATTCAGAATCTAGCAGTACTGATAAGAAGTGACGTTCATTTATTGGCCTTTAATAGAATGACACAAATCTTACTCGCAGAAAGAGATCTATATTGATGTTTCAAGGAGCCCTATTACGGTATATATATATATATATATATATATATATATATATATATATATATATATGCAGAAGATATATTCAGAGAGGTTTCACTGTGCAAAACATTCCATCACAAGACAGAAAAGATGAACTCCGTGGCGGATGCTCCATATGTGCTAGGTGTCATGGGCGTAGGAAGCGGGGGGGATGGGGGGGACGGATCCCCCCCCAGGAAAAAATGTGGGGGGGACAGGTAGGGTGAAATCCCCCCCAGCAAACGGGGCCCCCAGCCCCTGCTTGCCGTGTTCACAGCGCATTGCGCTTGTGAACACTTTTTTCCGGCAAGCCGCATCCGAGGGATGCGACGGCCGGAAAAAAAAACCAAAAAAAAAAAACTAACGCCGGATGTGACGTCGCGTCACATCCGGTGACTGTTTCCCTCCTCCGTGCAAGAGGGAAGACTGCACGGAGGAGACATCCGGCGGGGGACACGGAGCAGATTCATGTAAGTACTAGGGAAGGGAAGGGGGGGGGGGTTTAACTGGCACTATATTACTGGGTTCTGGCTGGCACTATATTACTGGGTTCTGGCTGGCACTATGTTACTGGGCTCTGGCTGGCACTATGTTACTGGGCTCTGGCTGGCACTATATTACTGGGTTCTGGCTGGCACTATATTACTGGGTTCTGGCTGGCACTATATTACTGGGCTCTGGCTGGCACTATATTACTGGGTTCTGGCTGGCACTATATTACTGGGTTCTGGCTGGCACTATATTACTGGGCTCTGGCTGGCACTATATTACTGGGTTCTGGCTGGCACTATGTTACTGGGTTCTGGCTGGCACTATATTACTGGGTTCTGGCTGGCACTATATTACTGGGCTCTGGCTGGCACTATATTACTGGGTTCTGGCTGGCACTATATTACTGGGTTCTGGCTGGCACTATATTACTGGGCTCTGGCTGGCACTATATTACTGGGTTCTGGCTGGCACTATATTACTGGGTTCTGGCTGGCACTATATTACTGGGTTCTGGCTGGCACTATATTACTGGGCTCTGGCTGGCACTATATTACTGGGTTCTGGCTGGCACTATATTACTGGGCTCTGGCTGGCACTATATTACTGGGTTCTGGCTGGCACTATATTACTGGGTTCTGGCTGGCACTATGTTACTGGGTTCTGGCTGGCACTATATTACTGGGTTCTGGCTGGCACTATATTACTGGGTTCTGGCTGGCACTACATTACTGGGCTCTGGCTGGCACTATATTACTGGGCTCTGGCTGGCACTATATTACTGGGCTCTGGCTGGCACTATATTACTGGGTTCTGGCTGGCACTATATTACTGGGTTCTGACTGGCACTATATTACTGGGTTCTGGCTGGCACTATATTACTGGGCTCTGGCTGGCACTATATTACTGGGCTCTGGCTGGCACTATATTACTGGGCTCTGACTGGCACTATATTACTGGGCTCTGGCTGGCACTATATTACTGGGTTCTGGCTGGCACTATATTACTGGGCTCTGGCTGGCACTATATTACTGGGTTCTGGCTGGCACTATATTACTGGGCTCTGGCTGGCACTATATTACTGGGCTCTGGCTGGCACTATATTACTGGGTTCTGGCTGGCACTATGTTACTGGGTTCTGGCTGGCACTATATTACTGGGTTCTGGCTGGCACTATATTACTGGGCTCTGGCTGGCACTATATTACTGGGCTCTGGCTGGCACTATATTACTGGGTTCTGACTGGCACTATATTACTGGGTTCTGGCTGGCACTATATTACTGGGCTCTGGCTGGCACTATATTACTGGGCTCTGGCTGGCACTATATTACTGGGTTCTGGCTGGCACTATGTTACTGGGTTCTGGCTGGCACTATATTACTGGGTTCTGGCTGGCACTATGTTACTGGGTTCTGGCTGGCACTATATTACTGGGCTCTGGCTGGCACTATATTACTGGGCTCTGGCTGGCACTATATTACTGGGTTCTGGCTGGCACTATATTACTGGGCTCTGGCTGGCACTATATTACTGGGTTCTGGCTGGCACTATATTACTGGGCTCTGGCTGGCACTATATTACTGGGCTCTGGCTGGCACTATATTACTGGGTTCTGGCTGGCACTATATTACTGGGCTCTGGCTGGCACTATATTACTGGGTTCTGGCTGGCACTATATTACTGGGTTCTGGCTGGCACTATGTTACTGGGTTCTGGCTGGCACTATGTTACTGGGTTCTGGCTGGCACTATATTACTGGGTTCTGGCTGGCACTACATTACTGGGCTCTGGCTGGCACTATATTACTGGGCTCTGGCTGGCACTATATTACTGGGCTCTGGCTGGCACTATATTACTGGGTTCTGGCTGGCACTATATTACTGGGTTCTGACTGGCACTATATTACTGGGCTCTGGCTGGCACTATATTACTGGGCTCTGGCTGGCACTATATTACTGGGCTCTGACTGGCACTATATTACTGGGTTCTGGCTGGCACTATATTACTGGGTTCTGGCTGGCACTATATTACTGGGCTCTGGCTGGCACTATATTACTGGGTTCTGGCTGGCACTATATTACTGGGCATCTGGCTGGCACAAAATTACTGGGCATCTGGCTGGCACTATATTACTGGGTTCTGGCTGGCACTATATTACTGGGCATCTGGCTGGCACAATATTACTGGGCTCTGACTGGCACAATATTACAGGCATCTGACTGGCACAATATTACAGGCATCTGACTGGCACAATATTACTGGGCATCTGGCTGGCACAATATTCCTGGGCTCTGACTGGCACAATATTCTTGGTATCTGACTGGCACAATATTCTTGGTATCTGACTGGCACAATATTCCTGGGCTCTGACTGGCACAATATTACTGGGCTCTGAATGGCACTATTACAGGCATCTGACTGGCACAATATTACTGGGCTCTGAATGGTACAATATTACTGGGCTCTGAATGGCACAATATTACTGGGCTCTGACTGGCACAATATTACTGGGCTCTGAATGGCACAATAATACTGCGCTCTGAATGGCACAATATTACTGGCATCTGAATGGCACAACAATTATGGCATATGTGTGTGTGTGGGGGGGGGGGGGTTAACATCGCGATGGATGGCGGGATTGCATGCAGGGGAGGGGGCAGGGTCCAGGGGGCCCAAGCAAATGCTTGCCCAGGGTCCAATCACTATTAAAGACGGCCCTGAGCATACTTGCCAACCCGGGACAATCCTGCAACGTTTTCGATCCTGGGACTGTCCCGGGAGAATCAGCTCTGCAGCGATCACGGAGGTCACCTGATCACATGACTTCATCGCACGACGTCATGTGATCATGCGCACTGCTTGTGCGCGTCCTCCACAAGTCACACAGCCCCACACTGGGAGGAACGAGGTAGGAACAGTGACTGTGTCACTGCCAATAATGTACCGTTTTTCTTTTTATCATGGCAGCTTCGGAACGTGATTGATTATTGCAGCTCTTAGGGGCATTTAAAAAATGTCTCTTAGAGCTGCAATAATCAATGACTTCCGAAGCTGCCATAATAACATGTCTCTTAAATCTGACTTCTACTAATGATGAGATGATCAAAAAATGAGGGCAAAAAAAACCCCTGGCAAATGAATGTGGGCAACAAAAAAAAAAACCCCTGGCAAATGAATGTGGGCAAAAAAAAAAAAAACCCTGACAAATGAATTTGGGCAAAAAAAAAAACAATGGCAAATTAATGTGGGCAAAATAAAACTGACAAATGAATGGGCAAAATAATGTAATTAATAAATAATGATTGTAAGAGGCACAGACAAACCTGGAACGGAAATGCCCACCTTCCCTGCAATGAGATATAGCTTTGATCCCTGCTATTGATCTACATTTTTTTAAAATGTATTTTTTAAGATAAAAAAAAACTGCTCACTTGAATGTGTGTATGTATGAGTGTATGTGATAGACTGTATGTATGTATGAGTGTATGTGACAGACTATGGATGTATGTATGTATGAGTGTATGTGACAGACTATGTATGTATGTATGTATGTATGAGTGTGTGTGTGACAGACTGTATGAGGGAGTGTGACAGACTGTATGAGTGTGTGTGACTGACTGTGTGAGTTTGTGTGTCTGTGACTGACTGTATGAGTTTGTGTGTCTGTGACTGACTGTATGAGTTTGTGTGTATATGTGACTGACTATGAGTGTGTGTGTCTGTGACAGACTGTATGTATGAGTGTATGTGAAAGACCATGTATGAGTGTGTGTGTCTATGTGACTGACTCTGAGTGTATGTGTCTATGTTACAGACTGTATCTATGAGTGTGTGTCTGACAGACTGCATGTATGTATGAGTGTGTCTGTGAACGACTGTATGTATGAGTGTGTGTGTGTGTCTGACAGATTGTATGTATGTGTGAGTGTGTGCCTGGCAGACTGTATGTATGAGTGTGTGTCTATGTGACAGTATGTATATGTGTGACAGGCTGTATGTATGAGTATATGTGTCTATGTGACTGACTGTATATGACTGCATGTGATTGTGTGTATGTGCTGTTGTCTGGCTCCTAGATTGTTTTCCTGGCTCCTAAAACTTAGTTAAGGTTGTCAAGCCCTGGTATAAATGTTACTAGTTATATACATAAATTTGGGGTCCACCTTAAGCTTTTGGAAATGCTCGAAATATTTAATATTTTACAGTTTTTTTTCTGGTCAGAAATGTAATGTTTTTTTGCTGAGAGGGTAGTGGATGCATGGAATAGTCTTCCAGTAGAAGTGGTAGAGGTTAATACAGTTAAATGAGTTTAAGCATGCATGGGATAGGTATAAGGCTATCCTAGATATAAGATAAGGCCAGGGACCAATGAAAGTATTACTATACTGAGAGGGTAGTGGATGCATGGAATATCCTTTCAGTAGAAGTGGTAGAGGTTAATACAGTGAAGGAGTTTAAGCATGCATGGGATAGGTATAAGGCTATCCTATATATAAGATAAGGTCAGGGACTAATGAAAGTATTACTTTACTGAGAGGGTAGTGGATACATGGAATGGCCTTGCAGCAGAAGTGGTAGGTTCATACTGATGTATGTTTTATGGTGTACACACAGCTCGCTGACTATATTTCATGTAACAGTGATAAAATGCACCTGCCTGATGTAGATGTTGTGCTGTGAATGTATCTGTTGTATACCAAGGATCCTGGTAATGTTGGTGGGAACTTGGTGATATAATATACACTGTGACAAGCTTTATTTTTACTGCTGCTATACCCGGCTAGCAAAAATGCTGTCCCCCCCAGATTTTTGGGGGTTCCTACACCCATGCTAGGTGTGCGCCTAATGCGGAGCACCCGCACTGTGTATTTCTGGGGGTTTGTGTGCTCCGAGCAGAGAGCACAAACCCGAGAGACGGCGTTACATCCGAAAGCGTGACTCACTCTGTGCCAATTCAACAAGCACGAAAAGTATACGGAAAAGTATACCGTTGAATTGGCAACAGAGTGAGTCACTCTGTTGCCGAATTCAGCGCAGCGTCGGATGTAACGGCGTCTCTCGGGTATTTCCGGGGGCTTGTGGGCTGCCTGTTCTCAGCACAGAAACCCCTGGAAATACACGAGAGACATCGTGCTTCCGAGTGACAGGCGTGCTCCGGGCTGGCAGCACGCCTGTCACTCAGGGGCACGATACACGCCAGGATGAACTAGCTCTAAAAAGAGCTTCACTTAAATATTGTTTTCACTGTGCAAATAGAGAATAAAAAATTATCTATATGTAGCGTTAACAGAATTGCAAACAAATGCATAGGTGGGGGGGGGGTCTCCTGTTTATTACCTCACCTGTGGCTTGATTTGTAAATAACCAATTTTACCTTCAAAGTAGTTAATTTGTGTATTAAAGTGACTGTATCACCTAAACATTGTTATTACTGTGAGTGTAGAGTAGAGGTCTGTAGGTTTGCTGCCAGAGTTGATTTATTTATTTATTTTGTGCATGGCCAGAACCAATCAGTGCTGGAAACGGACAACGGTGTGCTATGATGCCATCTGGGTGCTGGCTGCGTTCTCTGGGTGCAGGGGAAAGTCCTGTGATGATATCTGAGAGCTGGCTGAGTTCTCTGGGTGTTGGGTGCATGGGTAAGTCCTGTGATGCCATATGAGTGCTGGGTGAGACCTTTGGATGCACGGGTAAGTCCTGTGATGCCATCTGAGTGCTGGGTGAGTCCTTTGGGTGCATGGGTAAGTCCTGTGATGCCATCTCAGTGCTGGGTGAGTTCTCTGGGTGCTGGGTGAGACCTTTGGATGCACGGGTAAGTCCAGTGATGCCATCTGAGTGCTGGGTGAGTCCTGTGATGCCATTTGAGTGCTGGGTGAGTTCTCTGGGTGCTGGGTGAGACCTTTGGATGCACGGGTAAGTCCTGTGATGCCATCTGAGTGCTGGGTGAGTCCTTTGGGTGCATGGGTAAGTCCTGTGATGCCATTTGAGTGCTGGGTGAGTTCTCTGGGTGCTGGGTGAGACCTTTGGGCGCATGGGTAAGTCCTGTAATGTCATTTGGGTGTTATATATATATATATATATATATATATATATATATATATATATATATATAGTTTTATTGCCTGGCTCACTTTGCCTTGAGATGAAAATGTTGGAAATCCCTGAGTATAAAACAAAATGATTGAAAATGATCTATACATTTGGTTATCAAAATTACAAGCAAATGCCTCTATTCCGAGAAAAATGTGTTTATGACATCACCTGTGACTTAATATGCAAATTCCGCATTTCCCATTGGAAGCCAATTAATTTGCATATCAGGTCACCGGTGATGTCATAAGCAGAAGATTCCACAGACATATTTATTTCCTAATTTAGGAATTTGCTTGCACTTCTGCTAACACAATGTATCATTTTTTTATTCTCTGCATGGAGAGCATAAACAATGTTTAGGTGATTCAGTTCCTTTAAGCCACAAGGCGATGGTGTTTGAAAACATATTTTTCTCCTACTCTATAGATTTGCTTGCATTGCTGCTGAGACAGTGTATAAATCTTTTTATTTTAATTTATTTTTTATTCCCTACTTTCACAGCATAAACCATGATTAGGTGACAGAGCCCCTTCTGTCAAATCTATATGATTATGCAAAAAATGCTCCATAAGCACCCTGGACACCACCTTTTAAACTCCTCACCTGCTTAAAAAAGACTTTATCGACGCACAGATCCTGAATCTCAGGGTTGCCAGGATTTGGACAGTACCTCGTGTTCATCTCAACTCACCTTTTTTAGGGAATTCCTCCCAATGTTGCAGTTTTACATGGATCCCAACAGAAAAATGTATCAAAATCAAACTAGGAGCCTTTGGAGGACAAAACTAACTTTCAAAAGAGAGGTGCGGCCAAGACTCTTTCACAGACCAATGTCCAATGCCTGAGCTTAGTAATAAATTGGAGGCTATACACATATCCTATAGGTGATCCCACCCAACACCCCAGGTAAAATGAAAAAAAAAAAAAATAGAAGAATAAGCCTCACCTGCATAAATCTGATTGGCTGGCACCTATAACAAATACTGATTGTCGATCTATATTGAAGTTGTATTAAAGGCAAACTCTCCTGTTTCAAATGGAAACATATTTGCTTCCTATATTTCTCCTGTTAACCATTTCTGGGAGCAATGCAGAGCTGTCATACAGTCACTGGCTGAGCCCCTTTTCAAACCTGTTGAACGGCTTGTATGACACAATGATGCACAGTTTCCCATTAGGTCCAGTTCCACACGTTTCATGTATTTGAACCACGGTTTCTCCTCATTGACCAGGTTCATTTGATGAGCCCTTGACCTCAAGAGTAAAGCGTCTTACCAGCCAGTCAAGGACGCACTGGACAAAGTGCAACAAAAAAAAGTTGCGTCAATTATCCCCAATTTTTTTTTAAATTTACTAGATTTTAATGCACTTGCTAAGCTGAGGAATGTTTACTCAGTCGGGGAGCTCTGCCGTATGTTATGTGGTCACAGTGAGTCCTCCCTCGTATGGTAGACGGGTAAAGTCTAGAAGACGAGTCCATGGAATGTTCCAGAGCCGCCTCCAGCAGATCCCATGCCCCCCGAGGGTCCTTCATCATCATCGCTGTCCCTGTCACTGTCCTGCCACCACAGCGGGGACTTGAGAAGAGGTGAGAAGTAGGCCGCAGTGTTCCGGGCATCCTTCTCTTGCTCCTGTGAATAGAGCCATCAAGTTAAGGATTGTGGTGTCTCGGGAGGGTAAGTAACTATCTTAGTGCCCATCTCTAGTGGGCACACAAAGCAGTCAATATGTGTTGGGGGGAAATCTAATGAACCCTCCTCTCAGATAAAATCTGGCCAGAAATTGGCAACCAAAGAAAGTGAGGTCCACCGCCTCAACTATGTGCGAGCTGGACGCAAAATGCTGGTGATTTGTTATATAATATAATGGATAACAAGTAGGTATGAGCAAACTGCAAGTACAGCATAATTAGCTGCATGGTGTATTTCTGAATCTGTTTTTTTTTGCAGGCCTTTTCCTTGGTATTTGGCACCTAGAGGATGTACTTCACACAGCTCCCATATAAATGCATGGGGGATGCCCATAGACTACATGCAGGATGCCAGCGATGTCGACAGTAATATCACACTTCCCAATCGCTGCTGTCCAAAAAATCACTGAGAGGCAGTCACTTCATGAAATGGGGCACTTCAACTAACCAAAGAGCTCTACAAAATATGGCAGGTCTATAACAGGACGATTAGGCCAAGAGCCTTACCATCCAATTCCAATCCACCATCATTAGAGCTTGCTTGTACCAGTGCCTACCAAGCCACTTTATAATGCTGACTGCTTCTCTGTAACTGGAGATGTCTGGCACAACACTGCGTCATGATTACATTACCATTTAGAATATTGTTTAGTTGGCCTTTTTTAAATTGTGCATTAAAGGACAACTTTAGAAAAAAATGAAGTTCTGTTTAATTGAAAGATGGCATCAAGAGTAGGAATTTTATATAGAAATTCTTTAATGAAAGGATAAAATGAATTTCCTTTTTGAGCCATCTTTACTCCATATAGCTCTACCAGGAGGCAGCCATTTTGTTTAGAATCTTGGGTCAGATATCTGTTCATCTGAACCAAGGTGAGTGACGATCTGACCCAAGATTCTAATCAAGATGTCTGCCCCCCTGAGAGAACTATATGGAGTAAAGAAGGCTCAATAAGACATTTAATTTGTATTTTTTTACATTCAAGAATGTTTACATTTTTAAATCGCCTACACTTGATACAATCTTTCAGTTAAACATAAGTTCATTTTTTGCTACACTTAAAAATTGGACACATTACTGAATTTTGGAACAGAGCCTTTAGATTGATGGGTCACATATTTCTACTCTTGCATCAGTTCCGCTGGCTAACTTTCAAGCTTGCTGATGCATCACTGGCTTACAAAAAAAATAATCTGATTTGTAGTAAATAAAGTTGTGATTTGACAATGCGTTTTACATAATGTGTGTAAACAAAACAAAAAAGAAGTAATTTCTTGTTTGTTTGTTTTTGCATTTATTTTGAAGAGTATAGTTCTTTAATTTCCTTAATAAGTTATTTACTTACTTGTAAATACTTGATGTTGTCTTTTGCTATGGCTTCCATCAACTCTTTGTCAAGAGAGACATCCACATGGGACACAGCGACACCTTGGCCTAAGCCAGCACCCATGCCCATGGCCTGTTGTCGCCTGAGGTGGTAGATAAGCACATACGCGGTGTCTTTGGGAAAAAACGATGTGACATTACTGACCGATTCGAAAGACGAGAATGAGACCCTGGTATCGTTGAAGAGGTACCACTGAATTTCCAGGTCAATATGTTTGTCAGCCGTTAACCGCCTTACCCCGCCACTGGGCTGTCTTTGACTGTCTTTATCCATACAGTCTCTGGCATAACAATAGTAGTGTCCGCTTTCCGATGATAAGCCTGAGTGCACTATTACCGTGCACAGGTCATAGGTCACGGACTGGTGATCCTTGGCCGAACTGCATCTACTGTTTTTCAGGCTGGAGCCATCCTCGGGTTGAGTGTCTGCTACATGGACGGGCAACTTTAGAACCAATGGGATAGATACGTTGTCCAATATTTTCCTTCTCTTCATGGCTTTCAAATCAAACGAGAACCTGAGCAGGGTCACAATGAGGTACTGTGGACCCGTTGTCAGTTCGACCACCTTCTCGGCGTCCTGCAAGGAAACACATGTCTCACAGTGGTACTTATTATCGTCTGTCAGCATCTCTGGGCTTAAAAAATGGTTGATTAAGTCTGACAAGGCAAGGGAAGAGCTTGGTCCGCCTGAGGTGTTGCTGGAAGAGACCCCCAAAGAGTTTCTGGTTCCTAACACTGAACAGTTGTTTTCGTCCTTGTCTTCAGCCATGGACATGAATGGTTCCCGTTGACCCACTCTTCCTTGGTACCCTAACGACTCAATATGTGTCATCTTGCCAAAAAGGTCCTCTGTTTTTTGCTGCCACCTTGCCCTCTCCGGAGAGGTGGTGGCCTGGTTATTTCGAGTCTGAGATGTTGTCTCAGAGGTCTGTGGACCTATTTCCTCCACTGGTATATCAGGGGTACAAAGTGTTTGAAGGATACTGCTCGCGCTTCTCTTGGCTGGGGGGAACGCAAGTGACAAGTCGGTAAAGTTTTCTTCTCTAGACGAAATCCCGTGGCATTTCAGGCAGCGGATTCTCGTCACTATCCTTCCACCGAACATCCTCTCAACTAGGGTTTTGTTGCCCGACGGACACTTCTTCATCTGATAGCTACGGCTTGCATGCGCCAGGGTCTGGGAAATTCTCTTTCCCGTCTTCTCCTCTTCGTGAAGACTTTCAGATCACAGACAAATAAGAGGCCCGACCGTTAGTTACTATTTTGGAATCTCACAAACTGTTCTAAATTATAAAAATATTTTGAATCGATGACAGGCTAACCCTTGCATCAGACTCTGAAAGGTGCTTAATGGAATAACTGTAGAAATGAATCAATAAAGAAAAAAACAAAGCTATATAGTCTGTTAAAAAAAATTTGATTTTTTTTTTTTTTTAACAGAAATCAAAAGAAACAATTTTAATGGACAACTGTAGCAAAAAAAAATAATGGATCATACCTAATTGAAAGAAGTGTAGACATTTTAAATAGAAAGGCTTTTAATAAAATAATATAAATAAAGCACCTTATTCAGCAATGAGGGCTAAAAAAAGGCCTATATTTGGTTCTGTATTTGTATTGTTTCTATTTCCATTTTCCATTTTCTATTTCTACACTTGATGCAATCTTTTCAATTAAGTGAATATTGTCCTTTAAATGTAGATCGGGGATCTTCAAATTGGCCATCTCCCATGCTCCCCTGCATTTGTTTGCCACTCTGCTAACATAATGTATAGATCAATTTTTATACTTTTTTTATTACTGTCTACGTTCACAGTAATAACAGGATTTAGTTCCTTTACATTGAAATCCTGGTTAATCTAGAAAATAAATCTTGGCCCGAGACTCATGTATAATGTGCTTACCGGTCTAACAGATACTTCAGGTATTCGGAGCAGTCCTGCTGAACTCCTGGGGTGAACCATGGCGGCCATGAAGAAGCTAGGAAACTTTCTGGTGAGATCGCAGGGCGCTGGAGAACAACAAAGAGCAAGAAAGAGAAAAAAGAGCAGAGCTGATGTTGGCGACACGCAAAGCTTTGCGCTGATACAAGTTATTGCGGCCTGAAAAAAATGATTGGTACAACAGTGAACCAACTATAGGGCTGGTATAATGATGTAATGCTATGGGGCTGGTATAATGATGTTATGCTATAAGGCTGGTATAATGATGTAATGCTATGGGGCTGGTATAATGACACAATGCTATGGGGCTGGTATAACAATGTTATACTATGGGCCTGTTTAATGATGCAATGCTATGGGGCTGGTATAATGACACAATGCTATGGGGCTGGTATAATTATGCAATGTTATGGGGCTGGTATAATGACGCAATGCTATGGGGCTGGTATAATGACGCAATGCTATGGGGCTGGTATAATTATGCAATGTTATGGGGCTGGTATAATAACGCAATGCTATGGGGCTGGTATAATGATGTAATGCAATGGGGCTGGTATAATAATGCAATGCTATGGGACCAGGGGCGGATCCAGAGTCTAATCTCGGGAGGGGCACATGTCAGTCTGTCTTTTCCTCTCTCCCATGTCAGTCTGTCTTTTCCTCTCTCCCATGTTCGTCTGTCTTTTCCACACTCTCATGTCCTTCTGTCACGCTCCTCTCCCTTCCCATGTCTGTTGCACTCCTCTCACTCCCCATGTCCCTCTGTCTCTCTTCCTTCCATGTCCGTTTCTCTCCTCTTCCTTCCCATGTCCATCTTTGTATCCTCTTCTTTCCCATGTCCGTCTGTCTCTCCTCTCATTTCCCAGCTCTCTGTCTCTCCTCTCCCATCCCATGTCTGTCTGTCTCTCCTCTCCCATGTCTGTCTGTCTGTCTCCCCCATCAGTGTTCTCTCCTCTCTCCCCTCCCATCGGTGTTCTCTCCCCCCCCCATCAGTGTTCTCTCCTCTCTCCCCCATGTTCTCTCCTCTCTCTCCCCTCAGTGGTGTATCTTGGTCTGTCTCTCCTCTGCCATCCCATGTCTGTCTGTCTCTCCTCTCCCATGTCTGTCTGTCTGTCTCCCCCATCAGTGTTCTCTCCTCTCTCCCCTAAAATCGGTGTTCTCTTCCCCCCCATCAGTGTTCTCTCCTCTCTCCCCCATGTTCTCTCCTCTCTCCCCCATGTTCTCTCCTCTCTCTCCCCCCAGTGGTGTATCTTGGTTTTATGCTGCCCTAGGCAGACAAAATTTGGGCACCCCCCCTACCCACGATGCACACCCACGACATGACCCATAACCCACGTTGCACACCAAGGACATGCCCCATTTACATGCCTCCATCACCCCATTACATACACATTGCCAATATTATTTGCCATTCATATGCCACAGCCAATTCGACCAGTAATATGGCAGTATTATTTGCCATTAATAAGTCACAGTAAATTGCCCAATAATATGCCAGTATTTGTCATTTAATCTGCCCCTGCTAATTTGGCCAATAATATGCCACTGCTAATTTGTCCAATAGTATGCCAGTGTTATTTGCCATTTTATATGCCCCAGCCAATTTGCCCAATAATATGCCACTATTATTTGCCATTTAATATGCCCCTGTTAATTTGCCCAATAATATGACACTATTATTTGCCATTAATATTCCCCTGCCAATTTGCCCAATAATATTCCAGTATTATTTGCCATTAATAAGCTACAGCCAATTTGCCCAATAATATGCCAGTATTATTTGCCATTTAATATGCCCCTGCTAATTTGCCCAATAATATGCCAGTATTATTTGCCATTAATATGCCCCTGCCAATTTGCCCAATAATATTCCAGTATTATTTGCCATTAATATGCCCCTGCTAATTTGCCCAATAATATGTCAGTGTTATTTGTAATTTAATATGCCCCTGCTAATTTGCCCAATAATATGCCAGTATTATTTGCCATTTAATATGCCCCTGCTAATTTGCCCATTTATATGCCAGTGTTATTTGCCATTTAATATGCCCCTGCTAATTTTCCCAATAATATGCCAGTGTTATTTGCCATTTAATATGCCCCTGCTAATTTTCCCAATAATATGCCAGTGTTATTTGCCATTTAATATGCCCCTGCTAATTTGCCCAATAATATGCCAGTGTTATTTGCCATTTAATATGCCCCAGTAAATTTGCCCAATAATATGCCACTATTATTTGCCATTTAATATGCCCCTGCTAATTTGCCCAATAATATGCCAGTGTTATTTGCCATTTAATATGCCCCAGCCAATTTGCCCAATAATATGCCACTATTATTTGCCATTTAATATGCCCCTGCTAATTTGGCCAATAGGGCTGGTATAATGATGCAATGCTATGGGGCTGGTATAATGATGCAAGGCTATGGGGCTGGTATAATGATACAATGCAATAGGGCTGGTATAATGATGCAATGCTATGGGGCTGGTATAATGATGCAATGCTATGGGGCTGGTATCATAATGCAATGCTATGGGGCTGGTATAATGATGCAATGCTATGGTGCTGGTATAATGATGGTATGCTATGGGGCTGGTATAATGATGCAATGCTATAGGGCTCGTATAATGATGTAATGCTATGGGGCTGGTATAGTGATGTAATGCTATGGGGCTGGTATAATGGTGCAATGCTTTGGGGCTGGTATAATGATGCAAGGCTATGGGGCTGGTATAATTATACAATGCTATAGGGCTGGTAAAATGGTGCAATGCTATGGGGCTGGTATAATGATACAATGCAATAGGGCTGGTATAATGATGCAATGCTATGGGGCTGGTATAATGATACAATGCTATAGGGCTGGTATAATGATGCAATGCTATAGGGCTGGTAAGCAGTTGTTTCCAGGTCTGGTTTTTATTTTCAGTCTGGGCCTTCTCAATTATCTCTTTCATGAATATAGTCCTTATTTTTTTACATTTTTTATTAAGACATAAGATTTTATGTTTACTGGATACAGAGGTCAAAAGCTTCAAATGGAATGCTTTTGACCTTTTCCCACCAAAAAAAGGACATTTTCCCACTTTGCATTTACACATGTCTGTTTTGCCCTCCATGTTGAAGGAGGCCTCAACCATGCTATTCTGGAGCTCAAACCTTTACAGACCCAAGTTTCACCCTGGCAGAGGAAAGTCCAGTACTTTTTTTTCTCCCATTAGTACAGGAGAGTAACAGAACCTCTTTCACATGGTACATAGGACCCGCTAACTCACGCCCAAATGACATCACTGCTGAGGTCGCTCTGTACATTGGCTTAGTCACCTGGCTGTGTTCCAGGAAAGCGAACAGACTCTGCAGCTTGGCCATCAACGGCTGAGAGTTATTCTCTCGCAAGCACATCACGGAGAGTCTGAAACTGGAACACACGGATTAATTAGCGCTCAGAAAAACCATTGTGCCACTTTACATGGGGAGGTCACAGCACATGTTATACAGACTACTCTCTCATTTTAATATTCTGGAAGCTCCACCCCCCCCCCCCCCCCGGGGTTGAGTAATGGTGCGATGTCTATACATTTGCTGGGAGTTCCTCTTATTGGTTACTCCAGGGCTTGACAAATTTCAATAGACTTTAGTAGCCAGGCTGATTAATTCAGGAGCCGGCCGTGGTTATTTTTTAGGAGCCAGGGAAATGGAACTTCCATAGAGCTCTATGTAAAGAAATCCCAAAAAAAGTTAGGAGCCAGTAATAAGGATGTCGGAGCCCTGGCTCCTGGGATTTATCACTCCCCCATGGCTATTCCATCCGTCAAAAACAAACAGTGTTAGTATGTATCACTTACTCTGAGGCCATGAACAAGGCTTGCAGGATGCTGTTCATGTAACACGTGTTACCCAGGTTGATTAGGCCGATTTTCCCGGTGTCTGATTTTGCTGCCAGTCTGGGGTAGTAGGAGGCCAATTCGTTCTTCTGAGACGTCCACGCATTTCTCCCAAGAAGCTGTTTAATTTTGTCTTCATTGGGAGTGGGAAGTCTCTAGCTCCAAAAAAAAAAAAATACATTCAGGATAAAAAATGCCGTTATTGTGTGTACAGAATGATTAGATGCTGCACGATACATTCCGCTGGAATCCATAATGCCTCGGACCCTGTCCGCGCTTGCTTAGGCCATTTTGAAATGTATCAGATTCAAAGTTCTTCGATCTTAAATAATCTGTCTGTTTCTCTTTTTAATCACTTCCTGTGTCTATGTTTGGTCATTTTTCCATCTTCTCCGTCACAGCCTTTCCAGGATACACACACACACACACAGCCACACAGCCACACACACACACACACACACACAGCCACAACATTCAGACCCATCATTCCCCAGCCATTGGACTCACATTAGAATGTACAGAATGATTCAAATGTGAACAAGGCAATCTTTTAGCATGTGCAGTATGTTTAATAATGGGACAGAATGTGCAGAAGGATGGCGATGTGCAGGATGTAATTGACTAGAACATGCAGAAGAATTCGAATGTGACAAGCAAATCTTTTTGAATGAGCAGAATTATTACTGGAAAGAATTGGTTAACACTGTGCAGACAGATTAGAGTGTGCAGGATAAAACTGATTTAAAGGTGCAGAATGAGTTGCATGTGCAGGGTGGAATCAGTTAGACTGCGCAGGATACAACTGGTTAGAGTATGCTGCATCGGATCAGTTACAGTGTAACAGGATATAATCAGTTAATTCATTTATTTACATGTGCAGAATCATTAGAATGTGGAGAATCATTAGAATGTGGAAAATCATTAGAATGTGCGGAATCATTAGAATGTGGAGAATCATTAGAATGTGGAGAATCATTAGAATGTGCAGAATCATTAGAATGTGCAGAATCATTAGAATGTGCAGAATCATTAGAATGTGGAGAATCATTACAATGTGGAGAATCATTACAATGTGGAGAATCATTAGAATGTGGAGAATCATTACAATGTGGAGAATGCAACTGATTTAGAATTTGCAGGAAACACTGTATTAGAATGTGCAGGATAGACTGTGAAGAATGGAATAGAGCACAATATCCTAAATGAATATTTGTGAATGTGGCATTCTTACTAGTGAAAACCAATAGAGATTGAATAGAGCCTCCTGAGTCTATAGGTCATTGTCCTACCTTCACTGCCTTCATCACAGGTTCGTACAGGTCAGGGTATCCTGAGAAACGAAACATCATGCAGTGAATCAGTTCGGCCAGCTGCTCTAGGCAATTTTTGGCAGAATTTGAGTTTTCTCTGGACAGGCAGCAGATCAGTTGGGGTATGTGAGGAATGATCTAAACAAATAAGTAGAAAAACACACAAAGGGATTCATTATTTGGTAATATTCAGGCTGTCTTGGTTGGGGGTCTTGATAGGTTATGTGATAGCATCATGTCTTCGAGACAAGCCCCGCCCCTGCGGAACTCTCAGGGCTCCAAACGGGCAAGATGCCCATCGATTCCCAGTAAAACAGATCAGTGAGACACACGTTTCACAAAAATTAGCATAGTTGGCACATGTTCTATTGGGTGAGGATGGTGTGGGAATACTGGACTGCCCCACTAGGACAGAATGGACTTGTCTGTGTATCTCTTTGGAATATATATTTATATATAATATGGGCCACAAGATTCTATTAATCAGACATGGGAGGTATATGTTGACAATTATTGCCAACAGCTCTATGTGAAAGGTTACATTGAGAATTTGAATGCTGGGTAGTGATCTGGCGCAACAATACCAGCATAGGAAAAAAGTCAAATTGGTATAAATGACCCGAACAGCGCCATCAGTATAAATGTTGTAGCAGAAAACTAGAAGGGACTTTTCTGATGACCACCTGTAACTGGATTGAATATAACAATGAGATGCCTCGAAGGTCGGGGACCAATGATTGTAATCCTTACCAAATGAAAGGCTTCGGGTGAATGCTGAAAACTCAGCAGCATGTACCTGAGCACAGATAGGGCTCCTTCCCGGACTACAGGGTACAACAACTTGGAAAAAACCTGCAAGACACAGTACAACATCACCACTGTTCATCTGGAAGCCCAGATTAAAGGTCTATACACACAAATTTTATTTTTATTATAAAAGTAATTCATTCATATCCTATATTATTTATATAGCCAATAATACTTCTTTGGGTTTGGTACATTAGGGTTTAGCATTCCAATGTGCAGGGAAGTGGAAAGGAAGTATAGGAAGAACCTGATGATGCCCACTGCCCACTGTGCCCAATGTCCATGGTACACTGATGAAGATGGCTAAGGTACTGAACAGGCTATAGGTTCATTATCAATGTCATTTTAGACTGATGGGACCGGACATTGGATTAAACATTCAACAGGACTAACCTTTTGAATTTTGGAGAGAGAGACTTCTATTAGTATGCTAAACTTTTTCACAGCAGCCAGACCCTTCAGCAAAGCGATTATCCACTTGTCAATGTTTTTCCCCAGAGGCCATGCCACCCAGTCGATCATCCTGCAAACAGAGGAAGATCAATGCTGTGGATTCTGCTCCAGAGTGCTAACTGCTTATCAGATGTGACACTTGTTAAACTGCACACCCGTGGTAGCTATTTGATGGAAATTTAAAATGATAAAGAAAAAACCAAAAGTGTTTGTTTTCTATCTCTTTCTGTTTTACAAAAAAAAAAAAATCAGCTTAGTGGGGACAGCCATATTGCTTTTGGACCAGATAACATAGAAACCGTGATATCAGTGACATTCAGACCTCTATAAAGAAAGATCTTGCAAACAATATGCTGAAGGGGGGCACTGATATTTAAATTCGTTCAAAGAAGCCAAAGCTAAAATTGCAATGTCACTTGTTCAGTTTAAACCTGTAGTGTATTTAAACAGGCAGGGCTGCCATCAGAAATGTTACCCCCAACAAAAGACACTTACCACAGAAATATGGCCAGGTACCATCCTGCAGCACCCACTGGGCCTGCCCCCACACCACACTGCAACACCCACTGGACTTCCCCCACACCACACTGCAGCACCCACTGGACTTCCCCCACACCACACTGCAGCACCCACTGGACCTGCCCCCACACCACACTGCAGCACCCACACCACACTGCAACACCCACTGGACTTCCTCCACACCACACTGCAGTACCCACTGGACTTCCCCCACACCACACTGCAGCACCCACTGGACCTGCCCCCACACCACACTGCAGCACCCACACCCCACTGCAGCGCCCACTGGACTTCCTCCACACCACACTGCAGTACCCACTGGACTTGCCCCCACACCACACTGCAGCACCACCCTGGACTTGTCATTGTTCCCATTGGACCTGTCCCTGCTCCCACTGAAATTTCCCTCGCAACCAGTGGACCTGGCATTAAACTTACATACTTACATAGAAACATAGAACGTGTTTGCAGATACATCTGTCTAACCAATTTTCTAAATACTTTCATTAGTCTCTGGCCTTATCATATATCTAGGATAGCCTTATGCCTTTCCCATGCACACCATCCCAGTGCTATATGTGTGCCCAAACACATTCCCAGTGCCATCTTTGTGCCCAAAACAGGTTTCCAGTGCAATTTCTGTCCCCACATTGCACCCATAGAACTTTCCACAGCACCCACATTGCACCAAATTGCATCACAGGACTTGAAACAACACCTATAGGACTAGGCACAACATTGCACCAGATTGTACCCATAGAACATGCCCCAGCACCCACATTTCAGACACAGGACTTGCCACGCTACCCACTTTGCACCCATTGGGCTTGCCACAGCACCCACATTGCACCAGGTTGTACCCAGTCAGCTTGGCCTAGCAGCATCATGACTTGCCCCAGCACCCACAGGACTTTCCCCAGCACCCACTTTGCATCCACAGGACTTCCCTTATGTCTATTGGCTGGCAGCTTGATATCTGTGCGCTGCACAGACATGCTCTCATTCTGCCTCACGCTCCCAGCTATTTTGTGGATGTCTGAGCACTCGAAGATCAAGTTGAACCACCAGCCCAGGACTAAATGAATCAGATTTGTCACCGCATCTTAAAATACCACCCATGAAATAAAGTAACATTGCTTATTGGGGAGGGTGTTACCTTAACACAGATACAGGAGCTGAGTTCACCGTACAGACATGTACCTGCTGATAGCCGTCATCATATGCAAGTCCTTAACACTGTCCGCATTTGCCAAATTCCTAACCACACCTTCCATCAGCTCCAAGGGTATAAACTGCACCACACTGGCCAGGGAATTCGATGGCGGTTCTGAATCCTCTGGAAATAATTCAGCAGCGCTATGTTAGAAGGGACTGTTCAATAGAACACGTTACCTCTTATGGCTGCTACAGTTCTGTCATATTCCTTACATGATAGATATAGGGGGCTATTCAATAAAAGGTGAGATGAACATTCCATCTCACTGATGTCACTATACATCGTGCAGGGGCAAACCTGCTGAGTTTGCCAAGCCAGGGGACACGCACCAGGTTTGTCCCTGAGCAATGTATGGCTAAAACTCACCTTTTTAGTGAATAGCCTCAATAGATATGCAGTATGTAGATATACTATGCAGTGCTTGGATGTTTGGGGCATTTGTAAGCATGCAGTATCTCTAAATTTACAGGGGAAAAAACTATTCCCTTAAGGGAACGAGCTGCCTTTTTAAATGTACATTCGAAATATGTTTAATTTGCTCACAGATATCAGGTTTGTCGCTTCTACTGATCCTCCCACTCAGCTCTCAGCACTTGGCTGGTGCATGGCAGGAAAAAAGCAAAGCTGCAAAAATCAAACTAACCACAAAATAACTATACTTGTAATTACAGTGACCACCCTACTGCTTTATTCAGAGACACGTTACAAAATGTTCATATTGCAAGGATGTGCACACTAGTCTACATTCTACTAGTCTACAATCTACTAATCCTCTACATCCTACTACTTCACATGTTACTACTCTACATTCTACATACTACTAATCCTCTACATCCTACTACTCCACATGTTACTACTCTACATTCTACGTACTACTAATCCTCTACATTGTACATTTTACTAATCCTCTACATTCTACATTTTACTAATACTCTACATTCTACATTTTACTAATCCTCTACATCCTACTACTCTACATTCTACTAATCTACATTTTACTAATCCTCTACATTCTACTAGTCTACATTTTACTAATCCTCTACATTCTACTAGTCTACATCCTACTAATCCTCTACATTCTACTAGTCTACATTCTACTAGTCTTCATTTTACTAATCCTCTACATTCTACTATTCTACATGTTACTAGTCCTCTACATTCTCATAGTCTACATTCTACTAATCCTCTACATTCTACTAGTCTTCATTTTACTAATCCTCTACATTCTACTACTCTACATCCTAGTACTCTACATCCTAGTACTCTACATCCTAGTACTCTACATTCTACTACTCTACATTCTACTACTCTACATTCTACTGCTCACCCTACTTGCAATGTGTACATACATATATTACACAGACTCATTCTTCTCAACAGTTCAAATGGTCAAAGTGTGATACTTTTGTTTTGGTGGCGTACCTGACGGTGCAGCTATGGGCGTGGCTTTGCTGAGTACTTTTAAGTGACCAGCTGATAGATATCTATTGTTCCTCTTTTCTGAGAGATCAAAATTTTTAGTTTGTATAACTGTATCACAGAGCTCCACGGCAATAAAACTCACGATAAAGTGAGTATAACCTGCAGTAAATGTGTCTTTATAATAATTGTTGTAAATAAACAATAAGGCTATGCATTTTTTTTTTTTTAACTTTTTATTGTTGAAAGTGCAAAAATATTACATACTACATTGGATGCAATCACAGACACAAGCAATGAATTGTAACTAATGTTATAAATAAGGCCGTGTATTTTTATATTTTTCTGACTTGTTTTCTCGTGATAACATGATGTTTTCTCGAGAAAACAGCCTGTTATCTCAAGAAAACAATTCCCGCCCATAGCCAGACCATCAACCGCAACCAGAAAAATAAGTATCCCTCTTTGGACATTTGTAATGATGTAAGGTATCATATTAGATCTATTGAGAGCAATAAAACAGTAGCAGTTCAGAGTGAGAGGAATGGCTTCTAAGGGTACAAATAATAAAACAGCGGGGAAATATTTTTGTTTGGTGTGAGCTTTTAAAGCAATCATTGTCCTTTTTTGTATGTATGTATGTGTATGTATATATATATATATATATGTATATATATATATATATATAATTTTTTTTTTTTTAAATCTCTTCTGTGTGTTTGTTTTACTGTAAATGTAATAGTAAAAAAATATATATATATTAAAGCAGCTCTGTCACTAGAAAATATCTTTATATAATTAAAATATATATATATACATACATTGTATTTACCATTATATAAACTATATACATGTATAACAATATTAACACTCTAATTATATTATATCTGGCTGGATAAAATGTATCTGTAACTGTCATTTGAAAAATACAGTAGAACTTTTTCCAGGCGATAGGTTTGATGAACTAATTAAGGGTAAAAGAATTGAAAACAAGAGACTACAGAAAAAAGGAATGCAGAGAAAGTGTCAAAATGTCAGAGTTAAGTATGAGAAAAACATTATTTGCCATTACAACTAGAAACATAAGAGGATAAAAAGGTATATGTCAGTTCCCCTCAACATTTCTGCTGTAAATACTTTAATTAATGGACAATTGTACAAAAAGGATTTACTTACGTTTAATTGAAAGATTTCAGCAAATGTAAATGTTTCAGAAAAGGTTTGTGGAGAGGAACAAAGAGAGCCACGTTTGACTCAATTTCCATTATCTAAGGGTGGTATTATCTTGCACCCCACAGTGACTTAGTGCAACAACATACACACATAAAAAAAAACATATATTGTACAAACTACAAATATTTTAATAAAAAAAAGTCCCATTCCCCATATAGGGGTGTCAGGAAATGGTAGCACAAGGATTGTAGCCACTTAAATATGCTTTTAAGGTCACTTGAACCAATTGACTAGTAATAGAACCCACACTATCTCACCAAATTACACAGGGTACTTGCCACCCCAAAGACACTGCAAACAATAAAAGCAGGTCAGCATATTTAAGTGGCTACAATCCTTGTGCTACCATTTCCTGACACCCCTATATGGGGAATGGGACTTTTTTTTATTAAAATATTTGTAGTTTGTACAATATATGTGTGTATGTTGTTGCACTAAGTCACTGTGGGGTCCAAGCTAATACCACCCTTAGATTATTTTTTCAAAAAGAATTTAAATTAAAAGTTATGTTTTAAATGTCATCCAGTTCCCACACATGCAATTGTTAAATGTAAATGTTTGAATCGAAATGCTTTAATGTAAGAATATAAATAAAGCACATTTTGGAGTCCTCTTTCCTGCATATAGTTCTGTTGGGTCAGACATGTTTAGAATCTTGGGTCAGACCATGAAAGGTCTGACCCATCAGACACAAGAGGCTGAACAAAAATGTCTGCTCCATGTTAGAGATACTTGTTGCAAAGAGGGCTCCATAAAGTATGCTATTTGTATTCTTATCATTAAATAATATTATTTTTTATATAAACCATCTAGACTTAAATTAAATCTTTCATTTAAACAGAAGTTAATATCTTGTTACAGCTGTGTGTTCATCATTTTTCAGTGAACGGGAGTCCATCTTGGAATCGCATCACAAATTTTAAATCCCGGTGTTTTGCCTTCAGACAGCTACTGATAAAAAGAAGACAGCTACGAGCCAACCAATAGCTATAATTCCCTGAGCTGATTAGCTACCAGCATTCTAAAGGGGCCGGAAACTGAGAAGGTAATGTAAAGATTGGCTGATGATGCAGAATGCTCACCGTGCCCAAGAAAAAAAATAAAAATGTTTGTGTAGAAATAGTTTGCTATATCTCAAAGGTCGAGCGGATATAAAATTAATTATAATGTATAGGCAGTTTTACAAGTGCTATCAAATGGTACAAAGAGGAATTCTGACGACAGATCCACACCAAATATTGAATGCAATTTTTTACATTTTGACGTTTTTAAATTAAAAAAAAAAAAACCCTGTGAACTTGGAACGCCAGTCGTTACTTACCTGGTGATGAAATGATGACAAATAGTTCCTTTAGGGATGGAAGGACCGAGGAGGTCTGAAGATCCCAAACTGTTTCTAGCAGTTTACTGACTATGTTCACCTGGTCCAAGTAGAGGACAATTCCCTCCTCATTGTCTGACGTGCAATGGAAATGCCCAATACACCTGATCAGTTGCTGGCAGAACAGCACTTGGTGTTTTCCTGCCGGGATACACTGTGTGTATTGAGTTAGAAGTTTGCTGATCCTCACGCAGAGCGTAAGACTTGGCCTTTCGCAGACAATACGGAGCACCTCGGTCCTGAGGATCCTGAAGATGTCCTCGGTGGAAGGCTTGCCCAGCACGAACGGAAGTCCGAGGTGGATGTAATCCAAGATGTACGGGTGTCTCTTTCCCAGTGATCCGTACCCTTCTTGAAGAAGAGTTAAAATAAACCTGGCGTTGAAGAACTCCTCGAATTCCTCTGCGTGGTACGTCCCGTAAACCTCCAGGATTTCGCGAGCGGTTTCCCTCGTAAAGCAGGACTTGTCGGAGAGGAAAAGTTTAGTGGACAGCTCTAGCATAGACCAGCACTGCTCGCTATCCATAGGCTGCTTCGAAGCTTCAATGACTCTCCGAGCCAGACTCTGCTTCACGTACATGGGGTATGAAGACTGAATGACGGCTTCTAGAATTTTATCCATGGCGACTTTCTCGGCGCGCTAGGGCACTTTGTAATGCGGAGGAAAGAAGTGTTGGCGCTGGAACACAATTAGAGAACGGTTACTTTGTATTGTGCTTATAACACTAGGAAATGCCGGCCTGTAAATAAAGCTAGGACTTTTAATTCCAACACAGTCTGACGGTACCACTAGTTTATACAATAGAGGTCATTAAAGGTCAGTAAAGCCTATTTTGTCATCGGGGTAGACACCAACATGATGGACATTTGCTGGACTTGGCAAATGAATGATGTTCTATAGACCTTCACCTGACCTTGCCATGGATATTGTTGACCTTGTACAAACGCTTTGCCTATTCGTGTGTCCTTGGCCAGCATTTTGGAGTGTGTTCCACACGTGAAAACTTCCCATTTATTACCTCACTGCTTGCTCATCTAAAAGAGGCTCATTGAATGAACAGAGGGTAGGAAACTGCCCAATCTTACCTTGGGACTTCCTACAAATTTGCGGTTTGCCTAAATTCGGGTTTCCCCATTACTGCCCCCCTGAAGACAAGGAATGGAGAGATTGCTGACATAATCAGTGATATCTTCTAAACATACCATGATAAAAATGTTGTATTAAAAAATTATTACATTGGCAGAGAATAAACAATTTATTACATGTGTTTGAATTTTAGCCTTCCTCCTGCTTTTACAGGGGCACAAACCTTTCTAGAGCGTAATTAAAAGTGTGTCGCTCGACAAGTTCATTAATCCTGTGAGTGCAAAAAGGCTGGACAATATACTCAAATACTTAGTGCCAAAAAATGAAGAAGTGTGGTTTAATTGAAAGATTGCATCAAGTGTAGGAGTTTTAAATAGAAATGCGTTGATGAAAGGATATAAATAAAGTACATTATTGAGCTATTTTTGCTTGCACAGCTCTATCAGGGGGCAGACATGATTAGAATCTTGGGTCAAATGAAGGAAGATGTTACACATCTGACTCAAGATGTCCGCCTCCACATAGTGCAATACCAGCCAAGAGGGCTCAACAAGGTACTTTATTTGTATTCTTTCATTAAAGAATTTCTATTTAAAATGCCTACATTTGATGCCATCTTTAAATTAAAGAGAACTTAATTTTATGCAGACAATTGTCCTTAAAAAACAGAAAAGGAGGTAGCCTCCCCAGGGTTTTTTCCCCCTTTTTTTGGGGGGGGGGGGGGGGGCGACACTTTCCCCATCATACTATAATCCAATTTCCGGGTTCTGGCATACTTCCATGGGGTCACAGTTGATATTGCAAAGTCTCAAAGTATTTTGGTAGGGACCAAAGCGCCATCCGGTTGGAAGGGCTTAAAAAAAAAATGTCTATTGAGAGGGGCGGCAAACCAACGATTTTGCACCTGCCACTGCCATTATACCCATCCACTGTGAGGCCCTTCATTGTTTACCCACGGTATGAATAAATAGGCAGACAGAAAGGTAAATAGGTTTGCACAACCCTTTTGAACTGAATAGTTAATCATTTATGAATTACTACTCACAAATATTAAAATATATATTATGCATTATCAATTTATTTTTATCCGTAACCCCTCTTGGATGCAAGCAGGGTGGGAGCTGTTTTGCCTCTTCGTGTGGGACTCAAAGGGTTAAAAAATAAATAAAAACATTTGGCATCAGAGGGGTAAAGCGACGTATTAACATTTCTGTATACCAGTGTAATAAATACGTATTAGCATTTCTGTATACCAGTGTAATAAATACGTATTAGCATTTCTGTATACCAGTGTAATAAATACGTATTAACATTTCTGTATACCAGTGTAATAAATACGTATTAGCATTTCTGTATACCAGTGTAATAAATACGTATTAACATTTCTGTATACCAGTGTAATAAATACGTATTAACATTTCTGTATACCAGTGTAATAAATACGTATTAGCATTTCTGTATACCAGTGTAATAAATACGTATTAGCATTTCTTCATACCAGTGTAATAAATACGTATTAGCATTTCTTCATACCAGTGTAATAAATACGTATTAGCATTTCTGTATACCAGTGTAATAAATATGTATTAGCATTTCTGTATACCAGTGTAATAAATACGTATTAGCATTTCTGTATACCAGTGTAATAAATACGTATTAGCATTTCTGTATACCAGTGTAATAAATACGTATTAGCATTTCTGTATACCAGTGTAATAAATACGTATTAACATTTCTGTATACCAGTGTAATAAATACGTATTAGCATTTCTGTATACCAGTGTAATAAATACGTATTAACATTTCTGTATACCAGTGTAATAAATACGTATTAGCATTTCTGTATACCAGTGTAATAAATACGTATTAACATTTCTGTATACCAGTGTAATAAATACGTATTAGCATTTCTGTATACCAGTGTAATAAATACGTATTAACATTTCTGTATACCAGTGTAATAAATACGTATTAGCATTTCTGTATACCAGTGTAATAAATACGTATTAGCATTTCTGTATACCAGTGTAATAAATACGTATTAACATTTCTGTATACCAGTGTAATAAATACGTATTAACATTTCTGTATACCAGTGTAATAAATACGTATTAGCATTTCTGTATACCAGTGTAATAAATACGTATTAACATTTCTGTATACCAGTGTAATAAATACGTATTAGCATTTCTTCATACCAGTGTAATAAATACGTATTAGCATTTCTGTATACCAGTGTAATAAATATGTATTAGCATTTCTGTATACCAGTGTAATAAATACGTATTAGCATTTCTGTATACCAGTGTAATAAATACGTATTAACATTTCTGTATACCAGTGTAATAAATACGGATTAACATTTCTGTATACCAGTGTAATAAATACGTATTAGCATTTCTGTATACCAGTGTAATAAATACGTATTAGCATTTCTTCATACCATTGTAATAAATACGTATTAGCATTTCTTCATACCAGTGTAATAAATACGTATTAGCATTTCTGTATACCAGTGTAATAAATATGTATTAGCATTTCTGTATACCAGTGTAATAAATACGTATTAGCATTTCTGTATACCAGTGTAATAAATACGTATTAGCATTTCTGTATACCAGTGTAATAAATACGTATTAACATTTCTGTATACCAGTGTAATAAATACGTATTAACATTTCTGTATACCAGTGTAATAAATACGTATTAGCATTTCTGTATACCAGTGTAATAAATACGTATTAGCATTTCTTCATACCAGTGTAATAAATACGTATTAGCATTTCTTCATACCAGTGTAATAAATACGTATTAGCATTTCTGTATACCAGTGTAATAAATACGTATTAGCATTTCTGTATACCAGTGTAATAAATACGTATTAGCATTTCTTCATACCAGTGTAATAAATACGTATTAGCATTTCTGTATGCCAGTGTAATAAATATGTATTAGCATTTCTGTATACCAGTGTAATAAATACGTATTAGCATTTCTGTATACCAGTGTAATAAATACGTATTAGCATTTCTTCATACCAGTGTAATAAATACGTATTAGCATTTCTTCATACCAGTGTAATAAATACGTATTAGCATTTCTGTATACCAGTGTAATAAATACGTATTAGCATTTCTGTATACCAGTGTAATAAATACGTATTAGCATTTCTGTATACCAGTGTAATAAATACGTATTAGCATTTCTGTATACCAGTGTAATAAATACGTATTAGCATTTCTTCATACCAGTGTAATAAATACGTATTAGCATTTCTTCATACCAGAGTAATAAATACGTATTAGCATTTCTGTATACCAGTGTAATAAATACGTATTAGTATTTCTGTATACCAGTGTAATAAATACGTATTAGCATTTCTGTATACCAGTGTAATAAATACGTATTAGCATTTCTGTATACCAGTGTAATAAATACGTATTAGCATTTCTGTATACCAGTGTAATAAATACGTATTAGCATTTCTGTGTACCAGTGTAATAAATACGTATTAGCATTTCTGTATACCAGTGTAATAAATACGTATTAGCATTTCTGTATACCAGTGTAATAAATACGTATTAACATTTCTGTATACCAGTGTAATAAATACGTATTAGCATTTCTTCATACCAGTGTAATAAATACGTATTAGCATTTCTGTATACCAGTGTAATAAATATGTATTAGCATTTCTGTATACCAGTGTAATAAATACGTATTAGCATTTCTGTATACCAGTGTAATAAATACGTATTAGCATTTCTGTATACCAGTGTAATAAATACGTATTAACATTTCTGTATACCAGTGTAATAAATACGTATTAGCATTTCTTCATACCAGTGTAATAAATACGTATTAGCATTTCTGTATACCAGTGTAATAAATATGTATTAGCATTTCTGTATACCAGTGTAATAAATACGTATTAGCATTTCTGTATACCAGTGTAATAAATACGTATTAGCATTTCTTCATACCAGTGTAATAAATACGTATTAGCATTTCTGTATACCAGTGTAATAAATACGTATTAGCATTTCTGTATACCAGTGTAATAAATACGTATTAGCATTTCTGTATACCAGTGTAATAAATACGTATTAGCATTTCTGTATACCAGTGTAATAAATACGTATTAGCATTTCTGTATACCAGTGTAATAAATACGTATTAGCATTTCTGTATACCAGTGTAATAAATACGTATTAACATTTCTGTATACCAGTGTAATAAAACATTTCACACAATAAAAGGCATTATAAATATTGTAAAGTAAATTGCAAAAAGGTTTGTCCCTGTGTCAACCACACCTACCCCCATGGTTTTTTCCCCCGTTACTATTACTGGTTGATTTGTATAGCACCAACATAGTGTGTAGCGCAGCATAGTGAGAAATCTCCATGCTAGTGTGTCCCACCTTACAAAGTTTGCAGGAACTCTAAGGCACACATTATTACATTCAAGGGTGCAAATTATTTAACATGTAGATTGGCCAAGAAGTGACTTACAACATCCACAGCCTATCCGAAACATCCAGAAACTTTCAGCACTTAATGGGTCATCCCTAATATTCTTACTTTTCAATGCAGTTTTACAGTTGCAAAGTCGACATCAAATTGTCCTTTCTGCCCAGGTAAGGGGGTAAAACTGCAGGAACTGAGTGAATTCCTATATGTGGACTTACCTCTGGACTGTGACTGTCACTGACCCCAGCATGCAGTTTAGAAGGGCAGCAGCTGGTACCTTATCACTGTACAGAGAGCACAGTGGGATGCAGGATGAGATAATGCAGCAGTTTCTGGAAATGATGAGCAAGCCACTGGCTGCAGATACACAGCATCATCAGTAATGCCCAGGATTGAGGAGTCCCATCCAGGAGAGGAGGGAGGGACACTGCGTCTCATGTATCTGCAGGATGCAGCCTGCTGTCAGTCACATATGGATTTATTTCTATACTGCTCCAACTTTCTGATCACAGGGCAGTTGCTAGCCAAAACATTCCCCATGCAATTAGTTCACACACAACCAAACCCCTCTATATAGTGTAGTTGGCCCTTTAAAAAGCATACCCCCCGCCCCCCCCCCCCCCCCCCACAGAGCTGTAACTAGATCTTGTGCCCCCCATTTAGTGCCCAAGGACCGCTTCACTGAACTAAAAAGTTCAAAGCCTGGCCATTTTTTTGTCCTGGCCCCAAAAAAAGACAGTGTTGGCAATTATTGAGCTGATAAAGCTGCTACAGCTAACTTTTTGGATTGTTTTATATTTAATTTTATGATCGTATAATTTCTCTTGCTCCTAAAAAATAGTTAAAGGGACAGTATCACCCAATGTTTTTACTGTGCATGTGGAGCATAAAAAAATATTGAAAATGATCTATACATTGTATTGGCAAAACTGCCAGCCAATGCCTAAATGAGGAGAAAAATGTGTTGTAAATGTGTCTGTGGAGTCTCCGGCTTATGACATCACCTGCGGCACGGTATGCAAATGAACTGCTTTTCAATGTGGTGCATGGCCGATATTGGAATTTATGCTATCAAGCCTTGATATCTTTAACCCCTTCACCACACATCATGTGACTGTCGGAGGTGATCAGACGGTGTTTCCATCATGTCTCCATCCTTGAAGCGAAAGTAAGTACCATACCAGAAGAGCAGTGCCATACTGGAAATAGCGCTGCTGAGCTTAGAAAGCGGTCAGTCACTTCCTCTGCTGCTCTGTTGTAGATGCTAGACTGCCCCTAGTGGCAGTCTGCAATATTACAACCCAAAAAATAGGGTTGACATCTAGAGTTAGGGTTAGAGTACAGTTAGAGTTAGCATCAGGGTTAAGTTGATCATCAGGGTTGGGATCAAAATGTCTCTGTTATTGTTAAGGGGAAAAATGCAGCTTAAGGCTATACTCTTAAACTTGCCAAAAAAATCATAATGCTGAAATGAGGACAACATTTAGAAACTCTTTAGCATATTTTTTTACAGTTTACATTAAAAACAAGGAAACAAATTGTTAAATTTGGAATGAAAAAAACAGCCTCTGGCAATAAGGGGTTAATATTGTATGTTTTCATTTTTACTGCTATTTTATGGATATGTTGAATATATGCTTTCTATTGTTTTACAAACATGCCTCCTCCAGTAAATCAAGGTTTTTATTTATACAGATTTACGACACATTGTCCTTCAGCCCATGAACACAGGATCGATGGATATAAGACAAGTATCGTGACTGCCCTGCAGCCCATGAATACAGGATCGATGGATATAAGACAAGTATGGTGACTGCCCTGCAGCCCATGAATACAAGATCGATGGATATAAGACAAGTATCGTGACTGCCCTGCAGCCCATGAATACAGGATCGATGGATATAAGACAAGTATCGTGACTGCCCTGCAGCCCATGAATACAGGATCGATGGATATAAGAAAAGCATCATGACTGCCCTGCAGCCCATGAATACAGGATCCGTGGATGTAAGACAAGCATCGTGACTGCCCTGCAGCCCATGAATACAGAATCCGTGGATATAAGACAAGCATCATGACTGCCCTGCAGCCCATGAATACAGGATCGATGGATATAAGACAAGCATCATGACTGCCCTGCAGCCCATGAATACAGAATCCGTGGATATAAGACAAGCATCATGACTGCCCTGCAGCCCATGAACACAGGGTCGATCAATATTAGACAAGCATTGTGACTGTCCTGCAGACCGAGAATACAGGGTCAATGGATATAAGACAAGCATCGTGATTGCCCTGCAGCCCATGAATACAGGATCGATGGATATAAGACAAGCACCGTGACTGCCCTGCAGCCCATGAATATAGGGTCAATTGATATAAGACAAGCATTGTGACTGCCCTGCAGCCCATGTATACAGGGTCACTGGATATAAGACAAGCATTGTGACTGCTCTGCAGCCCATGAACACAGGATCAATGGATATAAGATAAGCATCGTTACTGCCCTGCAGCCCATGAATACAGGATCGATGGATATAAGACAAGCATCGTTACTGCCCTGCAGCCCATGAATACAGGATCGATGGATATAAGACAAGCATCGTGACTGCCCTGCAGCCCATGAACACAGGATCAATGGATATAAGATAAGCATCGTGACTGCCCTGCAGCCCATGAATACAGGGTCACTGGATATAAGACAAGCATTGTGACTGCCCTGCAGCCCATGAACACAGGATCAATGGATATAAGATAAGCATCGTGACTGCCCTGCAGCCCATGAATACAGGATTGATGGATATAAGACAAGCATCGTGACTGCCCTGCAGCCCATGAATACAGGATTGATGGATATAAGACAAGCATTGTGACTGCAAATAGAACAATTTAATTTTTTCACTGCAATGTCATTTCACAGTCGTTCTCCATTGGAGTTTAACCTTTCAAGCCAGACACAGTGATTTATCCATTACAGAAATCATAAACTGATCAATTTTTACTGTACTCAGATCCGGATGTGCCATCAGTTTATGGCTGCATCTGCTGGAGACAAGGAAAGGGAAGCTTTGTTGGTAAGCAATAAGGACTTTATTTATGAAAGAGGGAATGGCGTGGAATTGACAAGGGAATTGCAAAGATAAGGCCAGGATTTGAAGTATACCTCAATCGGCTGCCTTGGACGTAATTATGCATTTCCCTTCTCAATTCCCTCTTTCGTGGATAAAGCCCTTAGATTCTAAAACCTGATAGAGGATGATACGTAACTGTAACAGGTTAATGAACCAGCCAGGAAAAATAGGGATGAATCACATCAGACTAAGGTTACCAAACAAATACCACTTGTACAGTGAATGTAAAGAGTGACAGAGAATAAAAATGTATAGAAAATGATCTATACATTGAGTTAGCAGAATTGGAGGCAAAGGCATTAATTAGAGGAAAAAAGTATCTTTTAATATTAATAGCCTTATAGCCTGGATTAATTACTCAATGGAGAGTTTTATTACATTGGGGGGACTGTATATCTCCAAGAGAGCTGATCTACTACACTAAAACATCCTTGTTACTGCCTTTTTAGAATTAATATTAGGATCTGCTGATAAAAGACACAAAGATAAGTCTTTCATATTCTCTTGCGCACTCTCACTATTTTTATTTCTGAAGTCTGTTTGTTACACTTTGAGCTGGCTGTACTTCATAGTTGCCAACATCGGCCATGTTTCCAGGGACACATATTTGTTCCACGTGCTGCAGAAAGAGCATGCAACGTGCAGCCCGGCAGTATGTAGGATGGATATACGCACAGACACAATCCAATGAATTAATCATGGCAGGTCCTATGAGATCTCCACCCTGATTAATTATATGGATTGTTTCTGTGCGTATATCCATCCTACATACTTCCGGGCTGCACTTTGCATGCTCTTTCTGCAGCATGTGGAACAAATATGTGTCCCTGGAAACATGGCCAGTGTTGGCAGCTATGGTACTTTAGTGCTATTGCAGAAATTAAATATTATTTATGAAATATAGATGTGTCTGTGCAGTCACCTGGTTATGACATCACCTGTGGCTTGATATGCAAATTACACATTTACTATTGAAAACCAGTTTATTTGCATATTAAGCCATAGGTGATGTGACATCATAAGCAGGACACACAATAGACACGTTTACATGCCTCCCAGTCCCAATAGTTCCCCCCGGGGGAACAGGAACGAATTGCGTTGGAGCTTGATTGTCAATGCTACCGGGTATGCGCAGTCACCCCTCCGGAGTTTGGGAGGTCATTGCATTGTCTGGTGTACACAAAAGTGTCGGGAAGTTTTCAGACAAAAAAGGACGCAATCGCCAGTTATGTATGGCGGCATTTGTGCAATTTTTTTTAATACATCCATAATTTGCGTGTGTGTTGTATACATCAAATAGCGTTGGTCCATCACAAACAATATTGTTGCCAAACACTGGTCACAAAGATCCCATTTCTCTGGCAGCCAAGATTAGCCCAGGTACTTGGTACTCCACAAACATCTTTAGGAGCCCATACCGAGTGACTAATCGGGTCCAGTGTTCACAGGCCTCTCGCAGCATCATAGACAAATACATTTTAAGAACTAAACTCCCCCCCCCCCCCCACCCATTACAAAGTTGCATAGTGTGCATTGTTTAAATATCTGCCAAAAAATAATTATTGATTTTTGTTTCAGCAAAGACTCCAACACTTAGCCAAAGATAGTTTGTTAAAAAAAAAAATGAATTCTTGCCGTGTTATTGTCTCCATAGATTCCAGCCAGTTTTTATTGGCCTGCCTGTAAAATACCTGCTGTGGTTATGGGCGGCCATTTTGTTTTTACCGGCCACATTTAACATTTGCACTTTTTTTTTTTTAAGAAGTCACCTGTGACCAGAAGGCGGTCAATGAAATGCTCAGGCTCTGTGGATCCCACGTAGACTAGCTCCATCGTCCACTGCTTTCCATCTGGTCACATATGACTTCTATACACGGCAAGGCAGCATGCAAAGGTTATCTGTAGCTGATACAAAATGGCCACTCTAAGAGGACGCCCAAGCCAAATGTTCAGTGGCCCTAATTGATCAGGGGTGTCCAAGTTATTTCTAAAGTGGGCTGCATAACCGTTTCTTCAAAATAAATACCTGCGAAAGGGTGGGGCCACAAAGGATGGAGCTGGGCAGAGTCAATGTCCCTACCAGATTGAGCTTTGGGCTCCTCCATGCAGGAACCGGAGCTCAATTCTTGTAAAGCATTTCAGATATTCTGTAGCACATCCTGTTATACCAGATAAGTCCTGATATCCCCTTATTTCTGTCTATTTCCCATCTCCTGTTGTTTATCTCTCTCCCATCTCCCCTAATGTCTATCTCTTCCTTTTGTCTCTATCCATCTCCCTTTTTGTCTGTCTTTTTTGTATCTCTCCTGTTCCCCTTGTCCGTCTCTCTTTTGCATCCCCCTTTTGTCTCTCTTTCCCATCTCCTATTTTGTCTCTCAGCCCATCTCTCATGTCTGTCACTCTGCCCCTTGCTTATATCTGTCTCTCTTTCCCATCCCCTCTGTCTGTCTGTCTTCCCCATTGAGACACTCTAGTCTTTATTATGCACAGGGGAAGTGTAAGGTCGCGCTGACTGAGGACTTTGTTCACACAAAAGTATACATTTTTAGGGCTAATGAGAATAAAGGCAGTTAAGTCAGATGGGCTGTCCCTGTTATAGGACCTATTCATTGGAGTATGTCAATGCCAGACTGCACGGTGGGAGGACAGAGACTGGACAGACCAGATGGCCTAATGTTGCCATCTATTCCAGCACACATATATCACATTTTGTCATGGTATGGGCCACTTCAGAAAGCAGCTTGGCCTCTCCTGTAAGGTTTCATCAGATAGCGCTGGTTATTTGATTTAGGTGAGTGATTTCTCTATTCCAGATGAGTGATGACTAATCTTGCAGCAGGTGACAGTGGATTACAATCCCCACCACGCTGAGCCAGCCAGCTTGGCTGCTAAAGTCAGTACCAGCTTCAAATAACTAAAATACACTGGTATAAAATGCAAACTACACATGTCCATCCTGAGCACCATCACACACCCTCCCTGCAGCGCATCACACACACTCCCTGCAGAGCATCGTGAGCACCCTCCCATCACACACCCTCCCTGCAGAGCATCCTGAGCACCATCCCATCACACACCCTCCCTGCAGAGCATCCTGAGCACCATCCCATCACACACCCTCCCTGCAGAGCATCCTGAGCACCATCCCATCACACACCCTCCCTGCAGCGTATCCTGAGCACCATCCCATCACACACCCTCCCTGCAGAGCATCCTGAGCACCATCCCATCACACACCCTCCCTGCAGAGCATCCTGAGCACCATCCCATCACACACCCTCCCTGCAGCGCATCCTGAGCACCATCCCATCACACACCCTCCCTGCAGCGCATCCTGAGCACCATCCCATCACACACCCTCCCTGCAGAGCATCCTGAGCACCATCCCATCACACACCCTCCCTGCAGAGCATCCTGAGCACCATCCCATCACACACCCTCCCTGCAGAGCATCCTGAGCACCATCCCATCACACACCCTCCCTGCAGCGCATCCTGAGCACCATCCCATCACACACCCTCCCTGCAGAGCATCCTGAGCACCATCCCATCACACACCCTCCCTGCAGAGCATCCTGAGCACCATCCCATCACACACCCTCCCTGCAGAGCATCCTGAGCACCATCCCATCACACACCCTCCCTGCAGAGCATCCTGAGCACCATCCCATCACACACCCTCCCTGCAGCGCATCCTGAGCTGCGCCCGTCACACACCCTCCCTGCAGCGCATCCTGAGCACCATCCCATCACACACCCTCCCTGCAGCGCATCCTGAGCTGCGCCCGTCACACACCCTCCCTGCAGAGCATCCTGAGCACCATCCCATCACACACCCTCCCTGCAGAGCATCCTGAGCACCATCCCATCACACACCCTCCCTGCAGAGCATCCTGAGCACCATCCCATCACACATCCTCCCTGCAGAGCATCCTGAGCACCATCCCATCACACACCCTCCCTGCAGAGCATCCTGAGCACCATCCCATCACACACCCTCCCTGCAGAGCATCCTGAGCACCATCACACACCCTCCCTGCAGAGCATCCTGAGCACCATCCCATCACACACCCTCCCTGCAGAGCATCCTGAGCACCATCCCATAACATACCCTCCCTGCAGAGCATCCTGAGCACCATCCCATCACACACCCTCCCTGCAGCGCATCCTGAGCACCATCCCATCACATACCCTCCCTGCAGCGTATCCTGAGCACCATCCCATCACACACCCTCCCTGCAGAGCATCCTGAGCACCATCCCATCACATACCCTCCCTGCAGAGCATCCTGAGCACCATCCCATCACACACCCTCCCTGCAGCGCATCCTGAGCACCATCCCATCACATACCCTCCCTGCAGCGTATCCTGAGCACCATCCCATCACACACCCTCCCTGCAGAGCATCCTGAGCACCATCCCATCACACACCCTCCCTGCAGAGCATCCTGAGCACCATCCCATCACACACCCTCCCTGCAGAGCATCCTGAGCACCATCCCATCACACACCCTCCCTGCAGAGCATCCTGAGCACCATCCCATCACACACCCTCCCTGCAGAGCATCCTGAGCACCATCCCATCACACACCCTCCCTGCAGAGCATCCTGAGCACCATCCCATCACACACCATCCCTGCAGAGCATCCTGAGCACCATCCCATCACACACCCTCCCTGCAGAGCATCCTGAGCACCATCCCATCACACACCCTCCCTGCAGAGCATCCTGAGCACCATCCCATCACACACCCTCCCTGCAGAGCATCCTGAGCACCATCCCATCACCCTCCCTCCCTGCAGAGCATCCTGAGCACCATCCCATCACACACCCTCCCTGCAGAGCATCCTGAGCACCATCCCATCACACACCCTCCCTGCAGCGTATCCTGAGCACCATCCCATCACACACCCTCCCTGCAGAGCATCCTGAGCACCATCCCATCACCCTCCCTCCCTGCAGAGCATCGTGAGCACCATCCCATCACACACCCTCCCTGCAGAGCATCCTGAGCACCATCCCATCACACACCCTCCCTGCAGAGCATCCTGAGCACCATCCCATCACACACCCTCCCTGCAGAGCATCCTGAGCACCATCCCATCACACACCCTCCCTGCAGCGCATCACACACCCTCCCTGCAGAGCATCCTGAGCTGGGCCCATCACACACCCTCCCTGCAGCGCTCGCAGATACACCTGTCTCTCTGTGTGACAAGTACAAGCCCCGCCCTCGGCACGTGACGTCATCACACATACTAGATCCCGCTGTTCTGTTCGTTTTTGCACTTCCGGGTGGAGGAAGATGGCGGCCTCCGGAGGGGGAAATGTGGGTACCAGCTCCCGAAACCGAGACAGCGGGGACGGAGGCTGGTTTGTTACCCTCGCTGTGGGGGTGTCACTGCTGAAATGTCTTCTCATAGAGACCTAGTAAGAGCGTCATGCAGGATCCCTGCCATGTGATTAATAAAGCATGCATGCAGCACACATTACATTGGCTGTTTTATCTGCAGCTTGTGGGGTTTCCGGTAGGGTTACAGGGGGTTATACGTGAGGAGCAATTCTGAGTCAAAGTTGTAAAAGTGGAGCAGTCACCATGGAAACCAACAGAATGTCCCAGCTGATTGCATCATTTTTAGACATTTGCCTCTGAATTTGCGTTTTATACAAAATCCCCAAAGTGACTATAAAGTCATGTGACCAGAACACTATACATGTCACTATACATGTCACTATACATGTCACTATACATGTCACTATACATGTCACTAAATGCAAAGGTAAGATGTGTGCTCACTTACCCCTGTATGTACTTACTACACTGCACTGTGTCCATCTGCAAGCTGTGCCCAGAGGACTATAGGACCCCTGTGCCCAGAGGACTATAGGACCCCTGTGCCCAGAGCACTATAGGACCCCTGTGCCCAGAGCACTATAGGACCCCTGTGCCCAGAGGACTATAGGACCCCTGTGCCCAGAGGACTATAGGACCCCTGTGCCCAGAGGACTATAGGACCCCTGTGCCCAGAGGACAATAGGACCCTTGTGCAGCTCAAAAGTCTTTCTTTCAAGCAGTCTACCCTAGCTGATCAGATTTTAGCAGAGGATGTAAGCATTGATTTGAATGCAGTTGTGTAATATTCCTGGGCAGCAAATGTCATGTATATATATATAAAACAAAGTGCAGATCATAGTCTTGGCATTGCATAGTTGCCAACATCATCCATGTTTCCTGTGACATCACATAATGCTGGAGAAAGAGCATGCAAAGTACACCCCGGCAGTATGCATAGACACAATCCACTTCATTAAGTAGGGCGGACCTAGCCTGGCTGATTAATTGTGTTCTGAAAAGATGGCCAATGTTGGCAAATATGGAATTGATACTAAAAAAAAGTATCTATATTATAAAAGCAATCTTTATTTTTTTTTTTATTAAAACCCAACATTTTGCAATAACCCCCATCAGCAAAATAGATTTGGTAGAGGTTGTCTGACATCTTGAAAACACTTTTGTGCGCTTTTTACAAGTTTGTGGGTAAACTCATTTTGTGGGTAAATATCCAATGAGAATCCTCTTCCCAACTTCATGATCTGTAACTCTCACTGTAAATGTATTATTTGTACATTTAATTAAAAATGAATTGGTTAAAATATTTGTAGTCATGTACATTTTGGTATGATTTTTTTTCTATAGCCATTCTACAGATTTTGAAGTCCATAGAAACTGGCTGGCTATCACTCACAGCTTGCCTGTGTCCCGGTGGTACTATGAGGTAAGAGACAGGTCTAAAGTCTTCTTCTTATAAACTGATCCTAAATGAAAAAAGTCCCAGTAATAATTATTTTACAAATACTCTTTGAAATGCAACCTATAGATAATCTGATAACATGATAAAATCGCAGCTCCCAATTTGGGACCACAGATAATTTCAGAACACCAAAATGGTACTTAAAAGCACCTGATTAGTGTTAAAGAACCTCCGCCAAGCGCTGCTCTATTTATCTGTATTCTTTATTAGTGTTTGCAGATGTGTAAAAGATTTTTCAAGTACGAGTTAGAAAAAAAATATTTTTTATTTGAGAAATTTCCATCATATTTTATCTTTTTAAAAAGTTTTTTTTATAGTCAATTACATGATATGATCAAAATAATGGTATCTAAAGAAAGCTTTTCTTATCCCCCCCAAAAAAGTGATATGTAATTTGTTTGGGTCAGTAAATGAGAGAGAGGAAAATTACAGCTAAACACAAACACCGCAGAATTGTTAAAACATGCTCTGTCACCAAGAGTTTAATCTAAGCATTTGGTCTCACTTCTGCTAACAAAAATTACAAATCATTTTTCATTTTCTACATTCATGGTTTAAACTATGTTTAGTTGACTGAATCTCTCAATTCTTTCATATTTGTATCAGCTTTATAAATTGTGCAAGCAAACAACATTTCCAGTGTTTATATAATGTTGGCTAGATATTTTAACCTTCCTAACTGTTAGATAGCCAGATGTGGGCTGCTACAGACTTGGATTTTGGGGATGACCCTTTGATATAATAAATTAACTCATTGCTTTTGTGCCCAGTCGACCTCTGAGTGGACCCTGGATTACCCACCATTTTTTGCTTGGTTCGAGTACTTACTCTCTACCGTGGCTCAGTACTTTGACACAGAGATGCTGAAGGTGGAGAACCTGAACTATGCCAGTTATGCTACAGTCCTGTTCCAGAGACTCTCTGTCATCACCATTGACATCCTCTTCATCTACGCAGCCAAACAGTGAGTGCCACAGAGGGTTCTTAAAGTTTCATAATGTATCTAGCAATCTTCAGACAAGGACATGTCATACAAGCACATGCTTTGGTACTGTTTTCCCTGCTTTCTCTGTACATGGTAAAGGTTTCCCTGCTCTCTCTGTACATGGTAAAGGTTTCCCTGCTCTCTCTGTGCTCGTTAAAGTTTTCCCTGGCCTCTCTGCGCTCGGTAAAGTTTTCCCTGGCCTCTCTGCGCTCGGTAAAGTTTTCCCTGGCCTCTCTGCGCTCGGTAAAGTTTTCCCTGGCCTCTCTGCGCTCGGTAAAGTTTTCCCTGGCCTATCTGCGCTCGGTAAAGTTTTCCCTGGCCTATCTGCGCTCGGTAAAGTTTTCCCTGGCCTCTCTGCGCTCGGTAAAGTTTTCCCTGGCCTCTCTGCGCTCGGTAAAGTTTTCCCTGGCCTCTCTGCGCTCGGTAAAGTTTTCCCTGGCCTATCTGCGCTCGGTAAAGTTTTCCCTGGCCTCTCTGCGCTCGGTAAAGGTTTCCCTGCCCTCTCTGCGCTCGGTAAAGGTTTCCCTGCCCTCTCTGCGCTCGGTAAAAGTTTTCCTGCCCTCTCTGCGCTCGGTAAAAGTTCCCCTGCCCTCGGTAAAGGTTTCCCTGCCCTCTCTGCGCTCGGTAAAGGTTTCCTTGCCCTCTCTGCGCTCAGTAAAAGTTTTCCTGCCCTCTCTGCGCTCAGTAAAAGTTCCCCTGCCCTCGGTAAAGGTTTCACTGCCCTCTCTGCGCTCGGTAAAGGTTTCCCTGCCCTCTCTGCGCTCGGTAAAGGTTTCCCTGCCCTCTCTGCGCTCGGTAAAGGTTTCCCTGCCCTCTCTGCGCTCAGTAAAAGTTCCCCTGCCCTCGGTAAAGGTTTCACTGCCCTCTCTTCGCTCGGTAAAGGTTTCCCTGCCCTCTCTGTGCTCGGTAAAAGTTTCCCTGTATTCGCTGTGCTCGGTTATGGTTTCACTGCCCTCTCTGTGCTCGGTAAAAGTTTCCCTGTATTCGCTGTGCTCGGTTATGGTTTCCCTGCCCTCTCTGCGCTCAGTAAAGATTTCCCTGCCCTCGGTAAAGTTTTTGCTGCTCTTGGTAAAGGTTTCCCTGCCCTCGGTAAAGGTTTCCCTGCCCCCTCCTTCTTCATGTTCTTTGTCATTTCTTCATGATTCTTGCACCTGCACAACATTTATGATGCTAAACTGGCTTTAGATGCTGCCATTGTATCAATGTGAAGAAGGACCGGCGAGATCTTCTGGAGAGACCGGTTTTTGTCCTCGCTGCTCTGCTTCTCTGGAACTTTGGGCTATTAATAGTGGATCGTATCCTCTCTATCAGCTGATAGCTGTGGTATAGTATGTGGGCTGTGGGCAGTACAGGGTACTCTTGATCAGTCATGGGGTTGTAGAACAGTCAAAGTGGCACCAAAATTTGTTTTTCATTTTCTTTTCATTAATGGCGCAAAGAAAGTGATAACGGAGGTCTAGCGGTCAGCGACAGCCAGTTGCTAGTTAGATGATAAACTGTCATATAGTTTACCGTACTGTCATACTGTCACCAGTTTATCCCATACGGAATCCCAGAGAGGTCAGACTAGTGGGGAATATATTCTTCTGTTCTGCTTGACTGTTAAAGAGACATAAAACTTTAATTTTAATACATGTACAAGTTCTGGGCCTATTTATCTTATATATATATATATATATAACATGGTTTTTCTATAGCCCTCTACTAAAACACAAATTGCGATATTTCTCAGAAGGCTATGTAACGTGTTGGTTCCTGCCATGTTTCCTTATCCAGCCTGTAGATATTCATTTTCAGTACAATGGCTTCCTCTCTGGTATCCTGCTCCTTTCCATTGCACGCTTGCTTCAGGTGGGTTGGAGACTAGACACAGCTTAAAAATGAAGAACCAAATACCAAGCCTGATACACACGGAGATCATCCCCCGGATAAAGCTGGCATGGAGCAAAGTGATGGTCACTGATGTGGAAAATCAATTTTGAAACTTAGATCTCAGCACTGGTGCCACGTACGGAGCTCGTCCTCCACTTTGAAAGAGTATTTTTCTACTGGCTTTTTATACATGCCCTGCACTAGCACCACAACCCAGGAGTGCGGAGTAGCCACACAGAGCGCTAATGTGGCCCTAGGCACTGGTTCTCTACACAACCCCCCCAAGGTCTCTACAAGAGAGTTATATAGAACTGATGTCACCCCTCCCTTAGATAGATAGAAAACAATGCCAACAACATTTTTTTTATCCAGTCTTTTTACAGTTAAACCACCTTATAACACAGTGAATTCTAACTTGGGTCCTTTTAGAACACAGTGCATTCTAACTTGGGTCCTGTTAGAACACAGTGCATTCTAACTTGGGTCCTGTTAGAACACAGTGCATTCTAACTTGGGTCCTGTTAGAACACAGTGCATTCTAACGTGGGTCCTGTTAGAACACAGTGCATTCTAACTTGGGTCCTGTTATAACACAGTGCATTCTAACTTGGGTCCTGTTATAACACAGTGCATTCTATCATGGGTCCTGTTATAACACTGTGCATTATAACTTGGGTCCTGTTATAACACAATGCATTATAACTTGGGTCCTGTTATAACACAGTGCATTATAACTTGGGTCCTGTTATAACACAGTGCATTCTAACTTGGGTCCTGTTATAACACAGTGCATTCTAACTTGGGTCCTGTTATAACACAGTGCATTCTATCTTGGGCCTTGTTATAACACAGTGCATTCTAACGTGGGTCCTGTTATAACACAGTGCTCCCACAGAGCCATCGGGGAACTGATTTATAGTTAAATATCGTCTGTGTCAGCAGCCCCAGCAAACACACAGCACCAGGCACCCATATAACACACACACACAACACTGCCTGTGCCAGCAGCCCTCATCAAACACGCAACCCATTCACACAGCACCATGCACCCATATAACACACACACAACACTGTCTCTGTCAGAAACCCTCAGCCAACACACAGCACCAGGCACCCATGTAACACACATGTCAGCAGCCCCCATCAAACACACAGGAACCCACATTCCTCTGGTGGATAACCCTGTGACAGTCCAGGTGTTGTGCCCAGTATTGCTCCAGAGAGTGTGGATATCTGCTCACCATGTCTTGTGCCTCTGCATCAAAACACATGCTCCCTAGCGCATGCCACCAATGGAAGAGGAAAGGTCTGTGTATGTCTGCGAGAGCAGGATTGTACATTACTGAGAATCTGCTCGTCTTTATTCTATTTCAGGCAACAAATGTATATAACACCCAATGCCTTGTCTATATCTAACGGGAAATCAATCTAAACCTTTATCTGATTGTATGAGTCAAACAGATAATGGAGATTGCCCAGTTCTTTGCCAAGAGCCCAAGTCTTGACAGTGGTGGATCTTATACATGTGAGTTTGAAGAAATCTCCTATTCTACCGCATTTCAAACTCTGCTATCTTGGCCTTACGTGTGGAATTTCCCAAATAAATCCTTTTAGAGTTTCCGCCGACACCATCCTTACTCCCCAGTAATATTTAACCTCTTGTCACTCCTTTCCCCCAGGATCGATGTGTGGAAAGTGCCTTTCTCTTTGCAGTCCTACTGAATTTCAAGCACATCTACCTTTACGTGGCCCCTGCATACGGGATATATTTGTTACGCTCCTACTGCTTCACCAGGAATAACCCAGGTAAGATCTGCGAAAGCGAATACTAGGCTTATGTCATTATATATAGTGTCAGAGAACTCCGGCTGCTGTGTATCATGGATCATTATTACGGGAGCTCTGGTCCTTGCTTCTCTCGGGTTTATAATGACCCTTGTTCCATACAGTCTTCTGTTCCCCCCTCGATCTGATTCCCCATCCCTTCTTGTGAGCCACCTATCCGTAGCCGGTGTCTTCCAACAATCCGCAAAGATTAAGATTGCTGGCGGGGACACTGCATCAAGATTCTCTTACCTTCCAATGTGCAGAGTGGTGGCCAACTGCAACCTTGGTACCGCCAAAACCCATGTGTCCACACTGACATAATTGGACATTAGAAGTGATGTTAAAATGGCTGCCACCCTTCGTCCTCCAGATAAACACCTCAAGCTGAGACATGGCCCTTTGGCCGACTGTGGCTCTGGTGTCTTATTATAGAGGTCAGACGAAGGTCCTGATCTCATTGATCCCCCATGGCCTGGTAATGAATGATCACAGTGCCATGGACAGTGCATTGTCCTTAACCAGTTTTGCTCTTCCTCAGATGGTTCCTTGTGCTGGCGGAGTTTCAGCCTCCTCCGTCTCGTGGCCCTCGCTCTGGTGGTCTCTTTGGTGTTTGTGGTGTCCTTCGGACCATTTGCCTATATGGTATTATTTCCCATCAGTCCTTTTTTTTCTCATGTGATTCATGTTACGGGACTTGTCCAACACTGGAGCTTCTAAAATGATTGCTGTTTCCAAATTTCAGGCGTATTGGCAATATTTCGCTGTTTCATTTATTTGTTGCCCATGTATTTCTGTCTGACAAGCTTATAACTTATTATTTTATTTAGAACATTGGGCAGACGAGATGGACCGAATGGTTCTTATCTGCCGGCACATTCTAGGCTTCTATTACTGCACCTAGAGGGAGACCAGCCGTACCACACTGACGATTCCTATTATTGGCCGAAACGTACGTCTGTGGTTTGTGTGTTCCTCGTGCAGTGAAGGCCAGACATTTGGGTATCCCCTGCCCTTATGGGTGGGATTAGTCAGATTTGTTAATAGAGTCCTCTGTAATGGTGACGGTGAGCAAAAAAATGGCTTATACCCCCTCCCAAGTAGGAACCATCCTATAGGACAGCCTCGTTCTCGGTGAGATGTGACTCCCAGAACTTACTATTCAACCCCTGATGTGTTCATGTATATATTTATAGTGTGGGAGTGCTGGGCCTATATGAATAAATATATATATATATTGTGTCACATTCTGGCCACTTCACACTCGGTTACCTGAGGCTTTACCGGTTTTGGGGCGTGTTTGCAAAGAGCCTTTTAAAAATGTTGCATTAAAGCAGGGGTGGGGAACCTGTGGCCCTCCAGATGTTGCACAACTACATTTCCCATACTCCTCTGCTTGAAAGAGCATTATGGGAGATGTAGTTCATCAGCAGCTGGAGGCCTAGCAGGTTCCCCTACCCCCTGCTTTAAAGAATGAGGAATAGAGTTGTTATTTTTTCTACCAAACATTGGTCTTCCTAGGGTTCTTTTTAATCCGTGTCATTACAATATTGCATGCATTTGTGTATTTTGCAGGGACAAATCCAGCAAATTCTGTCTCGACTGTTTCCGTTTAAGAGAGGTCTATGCCATGCTTACTGGGCCCCCAATTTCTGGGCACTGTACAACGCAGCGGACAAAGCACTTTCTATTATTGGTACAATTTTTGTAAAATGTATTTTTTAACAGGTTTTCATTTAAAAACCAAAAGCTGAAAAAAAAAACAGATTTTGTCTGCTACCCTGCCACAATGTGCATGTTTTAGTCCTAAGGGGAAAAAACAGCTTTAGGCGCTACTATAATTAACTTATTATTTTTAATGTCTGCAGCTCACTATCCAGTGGGAAAGTTACCTCTGTAAGAAGTAATTCGCAAAAGAAGGAAAAGGAGTAAAGAGTAAATATATTGTAGTTATAGTGAAAATAAATAGATAAAAAATCGTTCTGTGAAAGAGAAATTTTTTCATAAAAAATACGTGGTCAGTAGATGGATTCACATGGGTTCTTTGATTGAAGATCTCAATAGGTTTAGAGTGCCCAGAATATAAAAGAGAAAAAGGGAATGATAGTGCTCTCTGTTGAACAAAAACGTTTGAAATGCGGTGGATGATAGGGATTGTACTCATGAATTCTGGAGCAGTGTAAAAGGAGATCCCCAGGGGTTTGTAGGGAACAGTAACGCTATGGATCCTCTTGTGGGTGTAGTTTTTGCGTCTCAGTGCATATACACATTGATATATGTAAAGGAGAAAACACTACGATAGTGAAATACAGAACAAGTTATTTATTAAAATCTTTATATTTATAGTAATATTTTAATAAATAACTTACTGTATTTCACTATGGTAGTGTTTTCTCAAACCTATTGAGATCTTCAATCAAGGAACCCGTCTATTGCCCACCATAAGTATTTTTTATGTGTCACGGGAGGGCTACTAGATGGGTGGCTCCTACCGGAATCAGTTCCACAAAATCACTCCTCAGGTCCGGTAAATATCCAATAGCCAAACGGGGCTATGATCACTGCTTCCCTGGAAGCAAGTCCCCCAACATAGCAGACGAGACTGGTCGTGTTGGGAAAACAAGAAGAACTGTTTATTGATGCAGAAACAGAGAATATATACAGTTGAACATCTTGACAAAACAGATTAGACAAAGGAACTAAACCAGGATTAAAGTTTAGCATAAGGACAGACAAAGGAAATCCTGCCTCACACCTTTCAGGATACAAAGGTGTCAAGTTCAGAGACATGCAGAGTGCACTCAATTAAAGTAACTTGCTAATTGAGGGACATCACTGTACAACAGGAAACTCAATTACTTACATAGAGACAATGGGTAAGGTGACATAATGACAGGGGATTACAGGATAGGATACAATCTTAACCTGGGGAAAACACATTGAATGGTACAAAGGCTTAAATCCTAAAGTACACATCTTAGGTGACATCCTGAGTGCCTGTGTTTAAAGTCCAGTTGAAAACAGGGTTCCACTGGTGCCCTAAAAGTGTGTACCCTCAAACTAATATATTTACAGACAGGGTCCATAGTCCACAGGAAGTCTTCTGGCCCCCAGGGCCCTCCAAGAACCACCGCCACAGTGGATCTCCAAATCCGTCTCGTGACATTTTTAAACAATTTTTTTTTCACGGAATGATTTTTTTTTTATCTATTTATCTTCACTATAACTACAATATACATACACTTAGTCCTGCCTTCTTCCTCATAGATCACAGGTTCCGACAAGTAGCCCGGCGACTGAGGAGGTTGGCAGGGTCGCAACACAAAGTGTGAACGAACCTGCTCCCAGTGCACTGTGCATGGCGCAGACAGGAGCAGCACGAGCTGAGAGCATGGGAGTTTAAACAGGCTGCTTCACTTATATCATTGAAAAATGACCGAAAATTAGGAAACAAAATGGAAGCTGACCTTAGCGGCTATTGTAACCTGTTGTTATACGACTGAAATGATGGTATCTTTATACTGAACTGTTTGTGATTTATTTGTTGTTGTTTTTTGTCACACCCTCTGACCATGCTTTGACACAGGTGTGCGACTGCAGCTGCTTCCCACAGACCGTCTTCAGACAGGTTCCATGACCGGTGGCTTGGTCCAGGAGTTTGAACACAGCGTTCTCCCCTCTGTGACCCCCCTGGCTTCTTTACTCTGCACAGCTGTCTCCATCCTGGTAATCTGAATGCAGGGATATATGTTCATTAAAATAAATACTGTGGCTGTTTCAATGCAGTAATTTAAAGGGACACTAAACTTTATATTTCACTTGTGCTTCTAATATAGCTAGGCCGTCCCGCTGATAACATCCAAAAACAAGGGTCTCTCTCTGCGCTAGCAGCGAGAGACAATCGCATTCGGCGTGCCCCCCTCTGATTGGCTGTGCGCGCGCTGACGTCAGCATGCGACATCCAGGAACTGCTTTTTCTCGCACAGCAGATAGTTAACCCGCGTGTATCTATTAAGAAATACGTTGGGTTTACTTAAAAGTCTGGGGCATGCTTTTATTAACCCTTGCTTCCTTCAAGGATTGCACTGTGCAGTCTCCTGCTTATGGCATCACCTGTAGCCTGGTATGAAAACTAACTGGTTTTCAATGGGAGGAGACTCCACACACACAACGCTACTAACACTTATATGACATCACTAGTAAGGCTAACGCTACTAACACTTATATGACATCACTAGTAAGGCTAACGCTACTAACACTTATATGACATCACTAGTAAGGCTAACGCTACTAACACTTATATGACATCACTAGCACGGCTAACGCTACTAACACTTATATGACATCACTAGTAAGGCTAACGCTACTAACACTTATATGACATCACTAGTAAGGCTAACGCTACTAACACTTATATGACATCACTAGTAAGGCTAACGCTACTAACACTTATATGACATCACTAGTAAGGCTAACGCTACTAACACTTATATGACATCACTAGCACGGCTAACGCTACTAACACTTATATGACATCACTAGTACGGCTAACGCTACTAACACTTATATGACATCACTAGTAAGGCTAACGCTACTAACACTTATATGACATCACTAGTACGGCTTACGCTACTAACACTTATATGACATCACTAGTACGGCTAACGCTACTAACACTTATATGACATCACTAGTAAGGCTAACGCTACTAACACTTATATGACATCACTGGTACGGCTAACGCTACTAACACTTATATGACATCACTAGTAAGGCTAACGCTACTAACACTTATATGACATCACTAGTACAGCTAACGCTACTAACACTTATATGACATCACTGGTACGGCTAACGCTACTAACACTTATATGACATCACTAGTAAGGCTAACGCTACTAACACTTATATGACATCACTAGTACGGCTTACGCTACTAACACTTATATGACATCACTAGTACGGCTAACGCTACTAACACTTATATGACATCACTAGTAAGGCTAACGCTACTAACACTTATATGACATCACTGGTACGGCTAACGCTACTAACACTTATATGACATCACTAGTAAGGCTAACGCTACTAACACTTATATGACATCACTAGTACAGCTAACGCTACTAACACTTATATGACATCACTGGTACGGCTAACGCTACTAACACTTATATGACATCACTAGTAAGGCTAACGCTACTAACACTTATATGACATCACTAGTAAGGCTAACGCTACTAACACTTATATGACATCACTAGTACGGCTAACGCTACTAACACTTATATGACATCACTGGTACGGCTAACGCTACTAACACCTATATGACATCACTAGTACGGCTAACGCTACTAACACTTATATGACATCACTAGTACGGCTAACGCTACTAACACTTATATGACATCACTAGTACGGCTAACGCTACAAACACTTATATGACATCACTGGTACGGCTAACGCTACTAACACTTATATGACATCACTGGTACGGCTAACGCTACTAACACTTATATGACATCACTAGTACGGCTAACGCTACTAACACTTATATGACATCACTAGTACATCTAATGCTACTAACACTTATATGACATCACTAGTACATCTAATGCTACTAACACTTATATGACATCACTAGTACGGCTAACGCTACTAACACTTTGTTTTTGTTTTTTTGTTTTTTTTTTTATTACTGCATATAATAATACAAGTATTTGAAGAACAAATTGATACAAAGGTTCATTAGACAATACAAAGTAAACAGTATAATATGACTGATTTGTCTAAGAGTGGTAATATCAACGAGCCAAACTATACATAAATATAAATATTCTACAGTGATATATACATGTATTGATACTAACATAAATATGCTAGTAGAGACCGTACGTAGAGGACACCAAGGGTCATGATGTAGTAGAGCTAGGTTCTCTTAAATTTTATAGTATCAATGAAGCAGTAAGAACATAAATAACAAACTAACGATAAATATAGGGGATTCAGTGCCGGGGGGCAGTGGAGGTCGCAGGAAGAAAAGGAGACTGAAATAGTAATAAGGGCGAAGGGGGGCAAGGGGGGGAGAGGTCCAAAGATTCTGATGCGTCTCTGCCCAGGTACAAGTTGAAATTAAACATTATAGATTTCATTCCAATTGCTCCATATATCGCTATAGAGGACACTAGTGGAGTTGTTATATGACACAGATTTTTCCATAGTGGCTTGGTAGTTTATTTGAAGTGTTATATCATTTTGAGATGGAATCGTAGGTTTTTTCCAATGGCGTGACATACTAATCTTAGTGGCCATTAATATATGTATTATTAAGATGTGCTGTGATTTTGAAGTTTTAGGTAGGTTAAAGTGAAAAAGGAAATTTTCGGGAAGAAGGACATTTAATTTAATGTCCAAACTGTCCAGTAGCTTTAGGACTATAAGTTTGAGGTTCGTTAGAACTGAGCAGTTCCACCAAATGTGAAGAAGAGAGCCAGGTTCGTTTCCGCAGCGCCAACATAAGTTGGTAGTCTCTGGTTGGTATTTGCAGAGTTTAGTAGGAACAAGGTACCACATGTGTAGAACTTTAATAAAGGTTTCTTGAATATTTGTACAGTGAATATATTTTTTCACAAATTCTAAAGATTTTAGCCATACTTGCAAAGGGAAAGTTTTATCAAGATCTTCTTCCCATTTTATAAAGGAGCTTAACTTCTTTTTTTCTCCCTTGTTATAAATATATTTTCTAATTTTAGAGGTTAATTTTTTAAATTCAGCGTGCCCCCCTCTGATTGGCTGTGCGCGCGCTGACGTCAGCATGCGACATCCAGGAACTGCTTTTTCTCGCACAGCAGATAGTTAACCCGCGTGTATCTATTAAGAAATACGTTGGGTTTACTTAAAAGTCTGGGGCATGCTTTTATTAACCCTTGCTTCCTTCAAGGATTGCACTGTGCAGTCTCCTGCTTATGACATCACCTGTGGCCTGGTATGCAAACTAACTGGTTTTCAATGGGAGGAGACTCCACACACACAACGCTACTGACACTTATATGACATCACTAGTACGGCTAACGCTACTAACACTTATATGACATCACTGGTACGGCTAACGCTACTAACACTTATATGACATCACTGGTACGGCTAACGCTACTAACACTTATATGACATCACTGGTAAGGCTAACGCTACTAACACTTATATGACATCACTAGTACGGCTAACGCTACTAACACTTATATGACATCACTAGTACATCTAATGCTACTAACACTTATATGACATCACTAGTACGGCTAACGCTACTAACACTTATATGACATCACTAGTACGGCTAACGCTACTAACACTTATATGACATCACTAGTACATCTAATGCTACTAACACTTATATGATATCACTGGGACGGCTAACGCTACTAACACTTATATGACATCACTATTACGGCTAACGCTACTAACACTTATATGACATCACTAGTAGGGCTAACTCTACTAACACTTATATGACATCACAAGTACGGCTAACACCACTAACACTTATATGACATCACAAGTACGGCTAACACCACTAACACTTATATGACATCACTAGTACGGCTAACGCCACTAACACTTATATGACTTCTAATGCTACTGTGGCTCTGCTTTTTGAAACATGGAATCATAGTAAATTCAAATATTTCAGTGTATCTGTAATTTAATGGGTTAACAGTGGCGCCTTGTAGAGAGTACCCATCGGCGTCTATGTCAGAAGGAGGGTATTTTGGATCTTTCCTCTTGGTCCTAGACCCTAAAGTATAAGAGAGCAGAATACTCTGTTACCCATTTCTTCTGAATTGTTACTATCGCAAGAAATTAGCCGGCTGACTTTGCTTCCGAAAAAAAAATTATACCGCAAATTTTGTCCCAAAAATATTAATAATGGTAAATTGCAGTTGTGGCCAATCAGATGAATAATTTAAGAAAACATATTTTGCATTATTAATGAGTCTTGATATGTCTGTTTCCATGTGATACAGGCTTGTGTTAAAGGGAGTTTAATATTAGAGGCAATGTACTGTTTTGGATCTGAATTATTACAGGAATCCGTGATGATCTTTAATATTAGTAAAGTCATTTTTAGCACTGTGTATAACGGTGCAAGGAATGATATGACTCGGTGAATGTTTCATACTTGGGTTGGTGTCTGTTGTACATTTCAGTCTTGTCTTTCTGTGTTCAGCCCTCAGTTTTATGCCTGTGGTTTAAGCCGCAGGGGCCCAGAGGTTTCCTGCGCAGTCTGATCCTGTGCGCACTCACTTCTTTCATGTTTGGCTGGCACGTACATGAGAAAGCCATCCTCTTGGCTATACTTCCGTTAAGGTAACTAAATATACAATTGTTCACTGGACTTGGCCCAATGTCTAGTAGTCTTGTCCCTGAACCTCTCTTTTTTTTATGTGCAGTATACTGGCTGTGATCAGCGCAAAGGATGCTGGGATATATTTGCTTTTGGCCACCACTGGACACTATTCACTTTTCCCCCTGCTCTTCACTGCTCAAGGTATGGTCATTTCCACTGGGCCCACATTACAGATGACCAAGTGACATGTTGATGGTGATGTATCCGTTGAAGCATGAGGGGGGCCACCTAAAGGAGCTTTAGGAGAGCAGGGAAGTATCTTATGACATCATCATGCAGGCTTTGGCCACAGTTGTAAAGTGAGACTGACTGAGAGATTTTGGATGATGTTGCGTCATAGGAAATATTCCCAAAATGGAGCCAGGAGATAAACACCTAATTAACCCCCCCCCCCCCCTTCCCTTATGTATGCAACTAATTCAATCATATAAAAAAAAAACAGTGGCATATGATTTATATATGTGTTTGTTTTAAATGATCAGGTTATCTAGTTACATCTTATGTAAGTGGTAGTGTTCCTTGCTATGAATAAAACCTATCTACATGTTGCAGTCTTGCACCACTAGTTCATTCATTTAAAAATACACACACACATTTGTTTGTCGGCCCGCTCACATGTATTAAAGGGACTGCATCACCTAAACATCGCTTATACTGTTAATGTAAAGAATAAAAATTGATTGAAAATTATCTTTACTTTGTTAGCAGAATTGCAAGCAAATGCCTAAATTAGGAGAATTTTTTTAATGTGTCTCCTGTATATGACATCACCTGTCGCATGGTATGCAAATGAACTGTTTTTCAATGGGAAATGTGATTTCTTTAACCCTGCCATCTACGTGACCCACTGATAACCGTGTATTCGTACAATGTTTCCATTCTGTCCTCAGAACTTCCAATTAAGGTTTTGCTGATGTTGATCTTCACCGTGTTCAGTGGCACTTTCCTGAAAGCCTTGTTCAGGTAAGTAGACATTCAGTGTCTAGAATGGATGTGAGGAGGAGGGGTAAATGGTTTTTGAAGGACCAAATCCATGTAGTTTGATCTGAAAGTGAGGCCCCCCCCCCCAAAAAAAAAAAACCCTAAACGGTCAGCCATTAAGAATCCATGTTGCTTATTATGGGATGTATAAATATGGGCAAATCTTTTTTTTTTTTTTTTCATTTACTTGAACGTGAATTAATTTAAACAACAATATTTCAAAGGTGACATTTTGCCCCATTCCCAGAATCCTTTGCTCTAAGTTGTTGGTGGCCCAGGAAATGGAGACTTGTTTTGCTTTTTATTAAAGTCTTCTAAAGAATTTATACCGCCAAGAGATTTAGTGAATTGCAGTTGTGGGGAACCAGATAAATAATCTAAAAGATAAATATTGAATAAACCTAAAGCTCTGTGCGTTGTGGAGGGTTCTCTGTTCAATGCCACTGTAGTCAGTTTCCCTGATTTGATAAAGGCTTCTTAGAGCAGTGATGGCCAAACTATGGCACAGGTGCCCCTCTGGCACTCGGGAGCCTCTGAGGTGACACTTGGCATTTGACTGCATTGTCACTGTAACGGGGCTGCTACCCAAGGCCGGTAGCACCTCTGTCCATTGTGTGAAATCAACTCCTTATCCCCCCGATTTAAAGCTCAGCATCCACCCAGCAAGTCTTTCCTGGAACCTTGCTCTGTACCCAAATAGCAGACAGGACCACTAGCAGTTACGTACGGCAGGAATGAACAACAACTTTATTGGATCATAAACAGAGTCTAATATACAGACATAATCAAGTTAACATAACTCAACCCACCTATTAACATATAACACAACAGAAACCAAACAGCAATTAACCAGCATTGCTACAGATCTAGAAAACCACATCATAATCAGTTTAACAGTATATTCAATTAACACAGAACAATGGATGTTGTAGTAAAATATCAATCATTGTCACTGACTCCTCTGTGACACATTGTAATGCTTCAGAGTGGTCTCTACACAGAATTATGCATTACACATAAATCAATATACAAACAGAACCTGACTAAGCAACCATATTAAAGTATAGAGTTACATCACATAATCCAGGGTGAGTCAGGATTACAGAGGGCACAATCTGGGTGAATGGGTAAAGTCAATACAAAGTGCAAACTTACCCACTGTACCCAAATCCCCCAAACAGAACTCCATTTTTAATGCCAGGGCCCATAATCTATAGGGAGGTGTTTGGCCTTCAGGCCCCTCCAAGAACCCCAGTCATGGAGGATATCATCATTCACTTTGTGACAGTCACTATGATCATATATGGAGGAGTCTGGAGCATATATGGAGATACTGACAAGAAAAAGAAGGAAAACCGTGAGAAGGGGAAGCTAAAAGAAAGAGGGTCTGGAATGAAAATGGCCCTCGTTAGCATTTATTGAAAATTATATGTTATATATAACATTTTCATCTCAACCAAACAATAATATTTTATCAATAATAATTTGTTGGTATATTCCTGGTTTTATTATAAATATCTCCTCTTTGTCTCCCCCAAACCATTATGTCCACGAATACTGAAACTGACACACACAATTCCAGTCCTCGCTTTGAGTGTTGGCCATGGATCTAACGCCCAATTTTTTTCACTTCTAGGAAAGAAGGGCCACTGCTGAGCTGGCTGGAGACCCTCTATCTATATGGATTGGTGCCCTTGGAGGTGTTTTGTGAGGTCGTATACCCACTGAGCCCCTGGGAGCAGAGACTGCCTTTCATCCCACTGCTGTTGACCTCTGTGTACTGCGCAGTGGGGGTTGGCTATGCTTGGATCAGACTTTATATTTCCCAGTTTACAGAATCAACACCTAATATAAAGAAGAGTCTGTAAAAAAAAAAAACAACTGCTGTGCCTGGAACTACGTTTTGGAAAAAAATAAATAAAAAAAACCTGTAAAACAATTATTTTTATACAGTTTATAAATAAGTGAATATGGGCTATGTTTCTTTCTTCATTTCTTTCTTTGTGATTTTTTTTGACCTTTGATGCACCTTTTCATGCCTGGTATTTTGCATTCAACCTCTAAGTTGGTTTATTACATTCTACACAATGCATTATATTCCAGCAGCATAGGAAGTGACTAAATTAAACGTTATATCCTCAGTATCTGTATAATCAGTGCTGCTGCACCTGCAGTAAACATGCAGAGTAATCACTGGGGGAGGGCTTGAGTAAAATATAAAGAAATGTGATTTATGCAGAATGCCTGCATCAAGTCACACTGGGGGAAAAAGGGCTGTGCACCATACAAGCAAGTATTCAACATGCACCAAAATGAGTTTAGGGACTAGACTTTAACCCCTTCCCGGCGCTAGGACGTTCTATGCTGTCCTAAAAGATGCTAGGATGGTGTTCTGACAAAAAACTCGAGCAAATTCAGGCGCAGTAGAATTTCCTCATTGCACACCACAGCGCATGCGCACACAGTTACTGCTGTCAATGGTCCGTAACTGAAGCAGAAGTGCGCCTGCGCGAGGGACTCACGCCCCCTTCGGATCAGCTGCGGTGACAGGTAAGTGTAAGCGTATTACTAATTATTGTCGTTTACTAGCGTAGAAAGCCATTGGTAAAACTTATATCAGTGACATGCTACGCTAGTAAGTGGAAGACACACACTGGGGACAGAGAGGGACACACGGGGGCCTAAGGTGCCAATCACAACTCCCATCAAGAAGAGCCAGCTCCCCCCTGTGTGTCTCTTCCACTTACTAGCATAGCATGTCACTGATATAAGTTTTACAAATTGCTTGCTACGCTAGTAAATGACAATAATAAGTAAGACGCTTATACTTACCTGTCACCGCAGCTGATCCGAAGGGGGTGTAAGATGGTGTGTGTCCCTCGTGCAAACGCACTTCTGCCAAAGTTACGGCTAATTGACAGCTGTAACTGTGCGCATGCGCTGTGGTGCGCAATGAGCAAATTCTACTGCGCCAGTGCAGTAGAATTTGATAGAACACCAGCATAGAACGTCCTGCGTTTAACAGCTCATCGCAGCGAGGGGCTCTGCTCGTAGCATACAAACCCCAGAAATACACAGCGCGGCTGCTCCTTGCTAGATGTGCGGCGCACACCTAGCACATATGATCGCGGCTCCCTGCTATGAGCTGTGCTCCGATCCCGTTGCAGGGACTTGCAGCAGGAGCCTACCTGTCAGATGAGGGCATTTTGAGTGGCGTCAGTCTGACAGGAAAAATGTAGCCGGTACTTACTTTAATAAATTGCGACGTGCCAGAACTTCCAGGTTCGGGCACACCTCCGTGACGTCGGGAGGTCTTGCGATCAATTGGCAGGAACCCACAGGGTCTAGTAAGACCCTGATCGGGTCTCTGCCAATGTGTTCCTGGCTACCTTGTGATTGGTGGCCAGGAAGAAAACGTGGTGTTTTGGTGCTTGCGTCATCGAGGACGTAAGCACCATGTGTCACGAAGGGGTTAATGCAGTTGTGTGCAGTTTTGCCAACACAATAAATGATAGGGTCTACTCAATAAAGAGAGAATTGAGATGGGAATTTCAAACATAAGGGCCCCAAGTAGCTGAGCTGGAAAAATTCTCCCATTCAGAGGCATTGTAGAATTTTTTTGACTTCTGCTTGGTCCTAATTCCAATTCCCTGCAGTTCTCTCTTTTGAGTAGACCCTTACATTTGTTAATACTGTGAATGTAGAGGGGGGGGGGGGGGTGAGTTCAGTTTACAGAGACTAACATTTTCTCTTTGACTCATGCAATTCTGCAAAGAAAAAAAATTGTATTTACAGTGTTTCCGTAACTTTTACATGGTTTATAATGCAAATGTATAGAGTAAAAAAAATATCTACCGTGAATTGCAATCATATGCTGTTGCCACCTGGCCAGTATTTTACCGGCAGGCCAGTAAAAAATTGTCATCAGGCCAATGTTAAGTCTATGGAGACAGTAGCAAGGCCGGTATTTTTCTGAAGAAAAGGTGGCCAACCCTAACCCCTTACCACCTGTAGCATGTTCTAAGTGAGATCTCCCCATGCCAGATGAGGCTATTCGGTACCATTTGCTAGCATCGCGTCATACTCGAACACCCGGCTTTGGGCACGTCGCCGTGATGTCATGAGGTATCACTAGCTTTTGGCAGGGACGCACAGGTTCTGCATTGGTGTTGCTGGCTCCCAATCACACTGTGATAAAATAAAAATCACCATCCAGTGTTTAAATTATAGATCTTTTTTTATTCTCTACATTTACAGGGGACTCATTCTAGAGACAGAAAAAATGATGCAGTTTGCCCAGAGAAATATAACAGGAAATCCATGCTTGCTGGAAATATTTTATATATATATATATATATATATATATATATATATATATATACACACACTGATTGAATAGATTGAAAACTGCTTGAATTGCTAGAGATCAGTGTAAAAAGTGCTATATGTTGGTTAAAAGACATTTCTAAGGTTGAGTTCACCTCAAATTGAAGCCTAGCTATTACTGCTCTATTGTTTTATTTTTGGCATTGCAGGTATTAAGTGTTGAACTTCCAGCAGGTCTATATTGATACTAAACCCAGCACTAACCAGGCCGGGTTTATAATCCTGGTCCCTAATTGTTATTATCTGTAAGGAATGGCCAATGCCCTCACTCCTCCAAGCTGCACTTTGCATGCTCTTTCTGCAGCGGGTGTAACACACATATGTGTCCCTGGAAACCTGGCTGAGGTTGGCAGCTATGATTAAGTCCTGCAGCGAGTGTACACAGTCTGTATGTCCTGTAGTATTAATATGCACTGAGTCTCCTGGGCGGTCTGACAGGCGGAACCTTTCTTCCCGCCCCTTGTTCGTGGGGAGTCGGTTTCGCGGTGACTCTGGTCCGTCATTCTTTGTTGTCCCCCGGTGTCCTTGGGAAAGCTGTACGACATGGGCTGGCTGACAGATGAAGCCAAGTGCCTGCCGCCCCCGGGGCTGCTGAATAGGAACTCTGTGTGGCTGGGGGTGATGGGCTATCTGACCGCCATTACCAACAACGCCTTCTGCAACATGCCGGCACTGCGGGCGGGTGAGACGGGCGGAGGATGAGGAGCAGGGCTCACTGACATCTCTATATATCTACTCACAGGGGGGCAGGTTACCATGCAATGTGCCCCCTCCCAGACACCGTGCAATGTACCCCTCAGCACCTTCCCAGACACCATGCAATGTACCCCTCAGCACCTTCCCAGACACCGTGCAATGTACCCCTCAGCCCCCTCCCAGACACCATGCAATGTACCCCTCAGCACCTTCCCAGACACCATGCAATGTACCCCTCAGCCCCCTCCCAGACACCGTGCAATGTACCCCTCAGCACCTTCCCAGACACCATGCAATGTACCCCTCAGCCCCCTCCCAGACACCGTGCAATGTACCCCTCAGCTCCCTCCCTGACACCATGCAATGTACCCCTCAGCTCCCTCCCTGACACCATGCAATGTACCCCTCAGCCCCCTCCCAGACACCATGCAATGTACCCCTCAGCACCTTCCCAGACACCATGCAATGTACCCCTCAGCTCCCTCCCTGACACCATGCAATGTACCCCTCAGCACCTTCCCAGACACCATGCAATGTACCCCTCAGCACCTTCCCAGACACCGTGCAATGTACCCCTGAGCCCCCTCCCAGACACCGTGCAATGTACCCCTGAGCCCCCTCCCAGACACCATGCAATGTACCCCTCAGCACCTTCCCAGACACCGTGCAATGTACCCCTCAGCACCTTCCCACACACCATGCAATGTACCCCTCAGCCCCCTCCCAGACACCATGCAATGTACCCCTCATCCCCCTCCCAGACACCATGCAATGTACCCCTCAGCACCTTCCCAGACACCATGCAATGTACCCCTCAGCTCCCTCCCAGACACCATGCAATGTACCCCTCAGCACCTTCCCAGACACCATGCAATGTACCCCTCAGCGCCTTCCCAGACACCGTGCAACGTACCCCTCAGCACCTTCCCAGACACCGTGCAACGTACCCCTCAGCACCTTCCCAGACACCGTGCAACGTACCCCTCAGCACCTTCCCAGACACCGTGCAACGTACCCCTCAGCACCTTCCCAGACACCGTGCAACGTACCCCTCAGCACCTTCCCAGACACCGTGCAACGTACCCCTCAGCACCTTCCCAGACACCGTGCAACGTACCCCTCAGCACCTTCCCAGACACCGTGCAACGTACCCCTCAGCACCTTCCCAGACACCGTGCAACGTACCCCTCAGCACCTTCCCAGACACCGTGCAACGTACCCCTCAGCACCTTCCCAGACACCGTGCAACGTACCCCTCAGCACCTTCCCAGACACCGTGCAACGTACCCCTCAGCACCTTCCCAGACACCGTGCAACGTACCCCTCAGCACCTTCCCAGACACCGTGCAACGTACCCCTCAGCACCTTCCCAGACACCGTGCAACGTACCCCTCAGCACCTTCCCAGACACCGTGCAACGTACCCCTCAGCACCTTCCCAGACACCGTGCAACGTACCCCTCAGCACCTTCCCAGACACCGTGCAACGTACCCCTCAGCACCTTCCCAGACACCGTGCAACGTACCCCTCAGCACCTTCCCAGACACCGTGCAACGTACCCCTCAGCACCTTCCCAGACACCGTGCAACGTACCCCTCAGCACCTTCCCAGACACCGTGCAACGTACCCCTCAGCACCTTCCCAGACACCGTGCAACGTACCCCTCAGCACCTTCCCAGACACCGTGCAACGTACCCCTCAGCACCTTCCCAGACACCGTGCAACGTACCCCTCAGCACCTTCCCAGACACCGTGCAACGTACCCCTCAGCACCTTCCCAGACACCGTGCAACGTACCCCTCAGCACCTTCCCAGACACCGTGCAACGTACCCCTCAGCACCCTCCCGTGCAATGGCCCCCTAAGCACCCTCCCAGACACTGTGCAATGTACCCCTCAGCACCTTCCCAGACACTATGCAATGTACCCCTCAGCACCTTCCCAGACACCATGCAATGTACCCCCGGCACCCTCCCAGACACCATGCAGCAGGCCCCTCGGCACCCACCCAGGCACCATGCAATGTACCCCTCAGCACCTTCCCAGACACCATGCAATGTACCCCTCAGCACCTTCCCAGACACCATGCAATGTACCCCTCAGCACCTTCCCAGACACCATGCAATGTACCCCTCAGCACCCTCCCGTGCAATGGCTCCCTCAGCACCCTCCCAGACACTGTGCTATGTACCCCTCAGCACCTTCCAAGACACTGTGCAATGTACCCCTCACCACCCTCTGAGACACCATGCAATGTACCCCTCAGCACCCTCGTGTGCAATGTACCCCCGGCACCCTCCCAGGCACCGTGCAGCGGACCCCATGGCACCAGAACAGGCACCGTGCAGCACACCCCTCACTTTTGCTTGGCATTCTGTTAGCCGTGTATAGATCATTGTTATTCTGTGTAATGCCATTATAATGAATGTTTTATCTTGACACAGTCCCTTGTTTTATATCTGTAGATTGTAAGGCTTCAGTAACCTGTGTATTTGTGTGAATGCTGCTTGTAAGGTCACATCATTTGTCTTTTTCAGGGGTGCACAGGCAAGTGCTGCTTACCAGTATTGGGGTATTCATTGGCTACTATCTTACTAAAAACGAGAACTACCAGAACGCAAAGAAAGACCGTGAGCTGTTTGAGTACATTAGACAACACCCGGGGGACTTTGGGAAATCAGGTATGTATGCCTCGTATGATACTATGCCGTGGAAGTGCTCCCAGCCAGCTCCCACTGCTCGGAGGGAGAGGACGTGTATATACAGACGTACACAAAGAGGTTATCTGGTTGCATCCACCATTCTCTCAATAAGCTAATAGGTTCTGATGTTACATTTAAAGGAAAACTGTCAGAATAAGATGAACTTATGTTTAACTTAAAATATTGTGTGGTCATTTAAAATCTTAGAAATTACTTGATGAATATAAACAAAGCACCTTTTTATTGAGCCCTCTTTACCCTGTATGGCTCTGGGGGGATTAGGGGGCAGACATCTTGGTTCAGATCTTCTGCATGTGACCTAAGATTCTAAACACCTCCGCCCAAGACCAAGCTATACAGAGCAAAGAGGGCCCGATAAGGCCTTTTTTTCCCCATTAAAGCGTTTCTATTTAAAATGTCTACACTTGATCCAATGTTTCTAATAAACAAACCTTAATTATTGCCAACAGTGTGCAATTAAATATGTGAAGTTATATTTTATTACAAATAATATATACTAAAAGTTGGCATATATATAGATCTTGGACATAAACCACAGTGCAAATGAAAATACAAAACCTTTACACACACACACACAAGGCCCTATTTTATCTTGAAAGCCATTAATAGATGATTAACCATTTTTGGTTTAACACTGATCCCCCTCTGCAGCACCAGTTATCATGACCAATTCTCTTGCTTTGCTTATCTCACAGTATTTTATATAAGTTTTAAACTATCCAACATGTCAGTCTATAGCAGTCCAACTACATCTTTTGGAAGACTACATCTCCCATGCCACACTGCCCTGCAGCTCCTTAACTGAGTGCATTATGGGAAATGTCAGCCATCAGCAGCTGTTACTTTTGACCCCCTCCCCCCCCTTTCCTTGCCTACATCTTATTGTGCTTTTGCAGCAACTGTTAACTTTATTATTTTTATTATTTTCATTTCAGAAAAGAAAACTATGGCTGAGGTTTTGGAGCCCTTCGTCCCCATCCGCTAGTCCTTTCCATCGAGCAGCTCGTGTGCACACCATGTTATCCGGACTTTCTGGATATTTAACTCTCCCAACTGTTTCAATGGTTGTGGGAACAAAATCCTTGTAATGTATAGAGAAATAAAATTGGGGAAAAATGAAACTCGCTGTGTACGTTTTCCTAAACTTAATATGCTGATATTGATTTATATAAAAAAATGTTTGGTAAGAAAGAGATCTGGGCCATCTTTTCCAACCAATAAGAAATTCTACCTCTCCCGTCATTATATTTATTCTACACCTCCAAACACTCACAATATGTTTTTCTTTGTTTATTAAACTTCCTAGTCTTCCTCTGCATGCTTTGTTCCTCCCAAGCCTTGCTTTCACAGGTCCATCTTATACTGGAATCTTTTGGTAGATTATACTCTACAGTTACAATCCTACTTCCTGCACTTTTTTTTGGGGGGGGGGGGGGGGTAGGCCGCGGGAGCGGTGGTTTGTATTTGTCATCTCTGGAAAAAGTTTTGACGGGGCAGAGCAGATCAGGAGCAAGGTGAGTGCTAGGTTATTAAAGGGGGGGTGGGGGGGTGGGGAAGGTTTTAATGCCAAAATATTAAACACTATTTTTCTGACTTTTGTCATTTTTTAATTCAAGACTCAACACATCCCTGGCACTGTGGCAACCAGGTAATAAGACCTGGCACTCGGTCAGAGATGGAGAGGGGAGAAACATAACAGGGGTTTAATGCTAAAAAAAAATTTGATACACACGCTGCAGTGCACTTTGTGTGTTCTGTGGGTCTTTACTGCATGTGTTATGTAAAATCGTGCGCTTCCCAAACACTAAACACTGTTATTTACCCTTATAGGAGGCAATATTCTCTGTATATAATGTAAGGGGAAGAAAAACAAACACAAAATAAAGTAATATAGTGTAGTATATTAAGACTAAGTGGACCAAAAGACAAATAATATATGAGGGTTCCACTCACATCTTCCTGAGCAGTACCCTGCTCAGTGTCATAGGTATTCGGGAGCCCCTCTAGGGGTCTTGAATTCACAGGTGTTATCAGATGATCCTCGAGGTCATAAAGAATAGGACAGGGGAGGAAGGAGATATATCTTCAGTAAAACTTTCTTTAATAATGCAGAATACAAAAATATAAAATCAAGCAGCTGCAAAGTGCATGTAGGACACTTGAGAAAGCCTGAATAAGGAGGAACGCGTTGTGTGTGGGAGAGGAGCATTCTACTAGAACTTCATGCACCTTACAAGTCTGGAACTACATGCACTTTGCAGCTGTTTGCTTTTATGTAAGATTTTATATTTTTGTATTCTGCATTATTAAAGAAAGTTTTACTGAAGATATATCTCCTTCCTCCCGTCCTATTCTTTATGACCTCGAGGATCATCTGATAACACCTGTGAATTCAAGACCCCTAGAGGGGCTCCCGAATACCTATGACACTGAGCAGGGTACTGCTCAGGAAGATGTGAGTGGAACCCTCATATATTATATGTCTTTTGGTCCACTTAGTCTTAATATACTACACTATATTATTTTGTTTTGTGTTTTTCTTCCCCTTACATTATATACGGAGAATATTGCCTCCTATAAGGGTAAATAACAGTGTGTAATGTTTTGGGAAGCGCACGATTTCACTTATTTGTTTTGTGTGTATTTTATGTACCAGGAGTGAAGCACTGGTTGTGTTTTTGTGCTGCTTTTCCCTTCACAGTTAAAGGCGCAGTGTACTCTATTTTCGTTTACTGCATGTGTTATGTGTTTGCAATGCGTGTGCCACAATCTATCATTTAACCAGTTAATTAATAAGGAGGGGATACATGTTATATCTTCAGCAATATATGCGTAATAGGAGGAGCTAATGTAGCACGTCAGAAACGGATATAAAGTTATGACTGTAAGAAAATGCAAAAATCAAGGGAAAAAGGAGTTTTAAACATGACCGTGGGGTCTCGTGCTTATGACATCACCTGTGGCTTGATATGCAAATTACACGTTTCCTATTGCGATGTAGTACATTTGCATATCAGGCAACAACTGATGTCAAGAGACTCCACAGTCATGTATAAAACTTATTTTTCTCTTAATTTCTGCATTTCATTACAATTCTGCTAACACCAATACAGATAATTTTCAGCTATTTATTTTTTGCTTTGATAGTCTAAACAATGTTTGGGTGATGGAGTTCCTTTTTAATGGTACTCATTTTAGCCAGCTCATAAGGATGAAGGGGTCAGTCAACCTTCAAGCTATCCTGATTATAATAAGCAAGTGGAGCACAAGTGCTACCCCCAACAACTATGTTACCTGTGTGTAGTGCCACCAATTAGAAGTTTAATATAAAAATCACTGCATTCCTAAATAATTCAGTCTTTACCCGTTTCTTTGTAAATACTCCTAGACCTATGTAGTCTCTTCACGTCACCATGTCAGGAATGTCTATTTATTATACGTCTGGATTCACTTATTTCCTGTCCAAAATCTGAGTCTTTGCCCCAAAAATGATAATTGCTATACAATGCATTATGATGATTGGTAGAAAGGTTGCCCATGTTACAGTGTGATTATAATTGCTATACGATGCATTATGATGATTGGTAGAAAGGTTGCCCATGTTACAGTGTGATTATAATTGCTATACGATGCATTATGATGATTGGTAGAAAGGTTGCCCATGTTACAGTGTGATTATAATTGCTATACGATGCATTATGATTGGTAGAAAGGTTGCCCATGTTACAGTGTGATTATAATTGCTATACAATGCATTATGATGATTGGTAGAAAGGTTGCCCATTTTACAGTGTGATTATAATTGCTATACGATGCATTATGATGATTGGTAGAAAGGTTGCCCATTTTACAGTGTGATTATAATTGCTATACAATGCATTATGATGATTGGTAGAAAGGTTGCCCATGTTACAGTGTGATTATAATTGCTATATGATGCATTATGATGACTGGTAGAAAGGTTGCCCATTTTACAGTGTGATTATAATTGCTATACGATGCATTATGATGATTGGTAGAAAGGTTGCCCATGTTACAGTGTGATTATAATTGCTATACGATGCATTATGATGACTGGTAGAAAGGTTGCCCATTTTACAGTGTGATTATAATTGCTATACGATGCATTATGATGACTGGTAGAAAGGTTGCCCATGTTACAGTGTGATTATAATTGCTATATGATGCATTATGATTGGTAGAAAGGTTGCCCATTTTACAGTGTGATTATAATTGCTATACGATGCATTATGATGACTGGTAGAAAGGTTGCCCATGTTACAGTGTGATTATAATTGCTATACGATGCATTATGATGATTGGTAGAAAGGTTGCCCATGTTACAGTGTGATTATAATTGCTATACGATGCATTATGATGATTGGTAGAAAGGTTGCCCATTTTACAGTGTGATTATAATTGCTATACGATGCATTATGATTGGTAGAAAGGTTGCCCATTTTACAGTGTGATTATAATTGCTATACGATGCATTATGATTGGTAGAAAGGTTGCCCATGTTACAGTGTGATTATAATTGCTATACGATGCATTATGATGATTGGTAGAAAGGTTGCCCATTTTACAGTGTGATTATAATTGCTATATGATGCATTATGATTGGTAGAAAGGTTGCCCATTTTACAGTGTGATTATAATTGCTATATGATGCATTATGATTGGTAGAAAGGTTGCCCATTTTACAGTGTGAGTATAATTGCTATACGATGCATTATGATGATTGGTAGAAAGGTTGCCCATGTTACAGTGTGATTATAATTGCTATACGATGCATTATGATGATTGGTAGAAAGGTTGCCCATTTTACAGTGTGATTATAATTGCTATACGATGCATTATGATGATTGGTAGAAAGGTTGCCCATTTTACAGTGTGATTATAATTGCTATATGATGCATTATGATTGGTAGAAAGGTTGCCCATTTTACAGTGTGATTATAATTGCTATATGATGCATTATGATTGGTAGAAAGGTTGCCCATTTTACAGTGTGATTATAATTGCTATACGATGCATTATGATTGGTAGAAAGGTTGCCCATGTTACAGTGTGATTATAATTGCTGTACAATGCATTATGATGATTGGTAGAAAGGTTGCCCATGTTACAGTGTGATTATAATTGCTATATGATGCATTATGATTGGTAGAAAGGTTGCCCATGTTACAGTGTGATTATAATTGCTATACGATGCATTATGATGATTGGTAGAAAGGTTGCCCATGTTACAGTGTGATTATAATTGCTATACGATGCATTATGATGATTGGTAGAAAGGTTGCCCATGTTACAGTGTGATTATAATTGCTATACGATGCATTATGATGATTGGTAGAAAGGTTGCCCATGTTACAGTGTGATTATAATTGCTATACGATGCATTATGATGATTGGTAGAAAGGTTGCCCATGTTACAGTGTGATTATAATTGCTATACGATGCATTATGATGACTGGTAGAAAGGTTGCCCATTTTACAGTGTGATTATAATTGCTATACGATGCATTATGATGATTGGTAGAAAGGTTGCCCATGTTACAGTGTGATTATAATTGCTATACGATGCATTATGATGATTGGTAGAAAGGTTGCCCATGTTACAGTGTGATTATAATTGCTATACGATGCATTATGATGATTGGTAGAAAGGTTGCCTATTTTACAGTGTGATTATAATTGCTATATGATGCATTATGATTGGTAGAAAGGTTGCCCATTTTACAGTGTGATTATAATTGCTATATGATGCATTATGATTGGTAGAAAGGTTGCCCATGTTACAGTGTGATTATAATTGCTATATGATGCATTATGATGATTGGTAGAAAGGTTGCCCATGTTACAGTGTGATTATAATTGCTATACAATGCATTATGATGATTGGTAGAAAGGTTGCCCATGTTACAGTGTGATTATAATTGCTATACAATGCATTATGATGATTGGTAGAAAGGTTGCCCATGTTACAGTGTGATTATAATTGCTATACGATGCATTATGATGATTGGTAGAAAGGTTGCCCATTTTACAGTGTGATTATAATTGCTATACGATGCATTATGATTGGTAGAAAGGTTGCCCATTTTACAGTGTGAGTATAATTGCTATACGATGCATTATGATTGGTAGAAAGGTTGCCCATTTTACAGTGTGAGTATAATTGCTATACGATGCATTATGATGATTGGTAGAAAGGTTGCCCATTTTACAGTGTGATTATAATTGCTATACGATGCATTATGATGATTGGTAGAAAGGTTGCCCATTTTACAGTGTGATTATAATTGCTATACGATGCATTATGATGATTGGTAGAAAGGTTGCCCATTTTACAGTGTGGTTATAATTGCTATACAATGCATTATGATGACTGGTAGAAAGGTTGCCCATTTTACAGTGTGATTATAATTGCTATACGATGCATTATGATGATTGGTAGAAAGGTTGCCCATGTTACAGTGTGATTATAATTGCTATACGATGCATTATGATGATTGGTAGAAAGGTTGCCCATGTTACAGTGTGATTATAATTGCTATACGATGCATTATGATTGGTAGAAAGGTTGCCCATGTTACAGTGTGATTATAATTGCTATATGATGCATTATGATTGGTAGAAAGGTTGCCCATGTTACAGTGTGATTATAATTGCTATACGATGCATTATGATGATTGGTAGAAAGGTTGCCCATTTTACAGTGTGATTATAATTGCTATACGATGCATTATGATTGGTAGAAAGGTTGCCCATTTTACAGTGTGATTATAATTGCTATACAATGCATTATGATGATTGGTAGAAAGGTTGCCCATGTTACAGTGTGATTATAATTGCTATATGATGCATTATGATTGGTAGAAAGGTTGCCCATGTTACAGTGTGATTATAATTGCTATACAATGCATTATGATGATTGGTAGAAAGGTTGCCCATGTTACAGTGTGATTATAATTGCTATACAATGCATTATGATGATTGGTAGAAAGGTTGCCCATGTTACAGTGTGATTATAATTGCTATACGATGCATTATGATTGGTAGAAAGGTTGCCCATTTTACAGTGTGATTATAATTGCTATACGATGCATTATGATGACTGGTAGAAAGGTTGCCCATGTTACAGTGTGATTATAATTGCTATACGATGCATTATGATGATTGGTAGAAAGGTTGCCCATGTTACAGTGTGATTATAATTGCTATACGATGCATTATGATGATTGGTAGAAAGGTTGCCCATGTTACAGTGTGATTATAATTGCTATACGATGCATTATGATGATTGGTAGAAAGGTTGCCCATGTTACAGTGTGATTATAATTGCTATACGATGCATTATGATGACTGGTAGAAAGGTTGCCCATGTTACAGTGTGATTATAATTGCTATACGATGCATTATGATGACTGGTAGAAAGGTTGCCCATTTTACAGTGTGATTATAATTGCTATACGATGCATTATGATGATTGGTAGAAAGGTTGCCCATGTTACAGTGTGATTATAATTGCTATACGATGCATTATGATGATTGGTAGAAAGGTTGCCTATTTTACAGTGTGATTATAATTGCTATATGATGCATTATGATTGGTAGAAAGGTTGCCCATTTTACAGTGTGATTATAATTGCTATACGATGCATTATGATTGGTAGAAAGGTTGCCCATTTTACAGTGTGATTATAATTGCTATACGATGCATTATGATGACTGGTAGAAAGGTTGCCCATGTTACAGTGTGATTATAATTGCTATACGATGCATTATGATGATTGGTAGAAAGGTTGCCCATGTTACAGTGTGATTATAATTGCTATACAATGCATTATGATGATTGGTAGAAAGGTTGCCCATTTTACAGTGTGATTATAATTGCTATACGATGCATTATGATTGGTAGAAAGGTTGCCCATTTTACAGTGTGATTATAATTGCTATACAATGCATTATGATTGGTAGAAAGGTTGCCCATTTTACAGTGTGAGTATAATTGCTATACAATGCATTATGATGATTGGTAGAAAGGTTGCCCATTTTACAGTGTGATTATAATTGCTATATGATGCATTATGATTGGTAGAAAGGTTGCCCATTTTACAGTGTGAGTATAATTGCTATACGATGCATTATGATGATTGGTAGAAAGGTTGCCCATGTTACAGTGTGATTATAATTGCTATACGATGCATTATGATGATTGGTAGAAAGGTTGCCCATGTTACAGTGTGATTATAATTGCTATACGATGCATTATGATGATTGGTAGAAAGGTTGCCCATTTTACAGTGTGATTATAATTGCTATACGATGCATTATGATGATTGGTAGAAAGGTTGCCCATGTTACAGTGTGATTATAATTGCTATACAATGCATTATGATGACTGGTAGAAAGGTTGCCCATTTTACAGTGTGATTATAATTGCTATACGATGCATTATGATGATTGGTAGAAAGGTTGCCCATGTTACAGTGTGATTATAATTGCTATACGATGCATTATGATGACTGGTAGAAAGGTTGCCCATGTTACAGTGTGATTATAATTGCTATACGATGCATTATGATGATTGGTAGAAAGGTTGCCCATGTTACAGTGTGATTATAATTGCTATACGATGCAGTATGATGATTGGTAGAAAGGTTGCCCATGTTACAGTGTGATTATAATTGCTATACAATGCATTATGATGATTGGTAGAAAGGTTGCCCATTTTACAGTGTGATTATAATTGCTATACGATGCATTATGATTGGTAGAAAGGTTGCCCATGTTACAGTGTGATTATAATTGCTATACGATGCATTATGATGATTGGTAGAAAGGTTGCCCATGTTACAGTGTGATTATAATTGCTATACGATGCATTATGATGATTGGTAGAAAGGTTGCCCATGTTACAGTGTGATTATAATTGCTATACGATGCATTATGATTGGTAGAAAGGTTGCCCATGTTACAGTGTGATTATAATTGCTATACGATGCATTATGATGATTGGTAGAAAGGTTGCCCATTTTACAGTGTGATTATAATTGCTATACGATGCATTATGATGATTGGTAGAAAGGTTGCCCATGTTACAGTGTGATTATAATTGCTATACGATGCATTATGATGATTGGTAGAAAGGTTGCCCATTTTACAGTGTGATTATAATTGCTATACGATGCATTATGATTGGTAGAAAGGTTGCCCATTTTACAGTGTGAGTATAATTGCTATACGATGCATTATGATTGGTAGAAAGGTTGCCCATTTTACAGTGTGAGTATAATTGCTATACGATGCATTATGATGATTGGTAGAAAGGTTGCCCATGTTACAGTGTGATTATAATTGCTATACGATGCATTATGATGATTGGTAGAAAGGTTGCCCATGTTACAGTGTGATTATAATTGCTATACGATGCATTATGATGATTGGTAGAAAGGTTGCCCATGTTACAGTGTGATTATAATTGCTATACGATGCATTATGATGATTGGTAGAAAGGTTGCCCATTTTACAGTGTGGTTATAATTGCTATACAATGCATTATGATGACTGGTAGAAAGGTTGCCCATTTTACAGTGTGATTATAATTGCTATACGATGCATTATGATGATTGGTAGAAAGGTTGCCCATGTTACAGTGTGATTATAATTGCTATACGATGCATTATGATGATTGGTAGAAAGGTTGCCCATGTTACAGTGTGATTATAATTGCTATACGATGCATTATGATTGGTAGAAAGGTTGCCCATGTTACAGTGTGATTATAATTGCTATATGATGCATTATGATTGGTAGAAAGGTTGCCCATGTTACAGTGTGATTATAATTGCTATACGATGCATTATGATGATTGGTAGAAAGGTTGCCCATGTTACAGTGTGATTATAATTGCTATACGATGCATTATGATGATTGGTAGAAAGGTTGCCCATGTTACAGTGTGATTATAATTGCTATATGATGCATTATGATTGGTAGAAAGGTTGCCCATGTTACAGTGTGATTATAATTGCTATATGATGCATTATGATTGGTAGAAAGGTTGCCCATGTTACAGTGTGATTATAATTGCTATACAATGCATTATGATGATTGGTAGAAAGGTTGCCCATGTTACAGTGTGATTATAATTGCTATACAATGCTATACAATACTATTTAGAAAATTAGGCAGACTAGATGGATCGAATGGTTCTTATCTGCCGACACATAGACATTAACACATTCAAGTCTCAATTCTCAAAACAAATTTAGTTTTATTAGAGAGAAAGAGAGAATTTCATGAAACTGAGAAGGGAATGTCAAACATAAGGGTAAGGGAACTTGACTTCTTGGAGCATGGTGAGTGCACTCTGAAGGTCGGCTCGGAGATGGAAATGTGGCTTGTTGGAGCATGGTGAGTGCACTCTGAAATGTTAGGTTGGAAATGGGAACTTGGCTCCTTGGAGTATGGTGAGTGCACTCTGAAGTCAGCCTGGAGAGGGAAACTTGGCTTCTTGGAGCATGGTGAGTGCACTCTGAAGTCAGCTTGGAGAGGGGAACTTGGCTCCTTGGAGCAGGGTGAGTGCACTCTGAAGTCAGCTTGTAGAGGGGAACTTGGCTCCTTGGAGAATGGTGAGTGCACTCTGAAGTCAGCTTGGAGAGGGGAACTTGGCTTCTTGGACCATGATGAGTGCATTCTGAAGTCAGCTTGGAGATGGGAATTTGGCTTGTTGGAGTATGGTGAGTACACTCTAAAGGTTGGCTTGGAGAGAAGAACTTGGCTTCTTGGAGCAGGGTGAGTGCACGTTGAAGTCAGCTTGGAGAGGGGAACTTTACTTCTCGGAGCAGGGTGAGTGAAGGTCAGCTTGGACAGGAAAATCTGGGGTTCACAGAGATTGCAGAGTCCAGATCATTTCTTAGTGAACCATCCCAGTGAGATTCTTGTACTTACTTGTCAGTATGTTAGATTCTGTGGTCAGCTGGCTGAGGATGCAGAAAAGCCCCTTAAAATGATAATCGAACGCCACTTCGTTGGTCATACTGTTTGGAGTCTTGTCCTCAGCCTCCATTGTCTGGTCCTCCACTGGCACCAGTCCATGTTCCAAGCTGATCCGAACGGTCTTGAGCTTGAGATAAAGCTCATACAGGTCTTTGCTTTCATCACTGGCTGGATTAAGGGCTTGCTCCAGGGGGACATCCAGAAGAAGACTTGGAAACATGACCACTTGCTCCATGTTCCTTGCTGCCTTGCAGTACTTGGTCATGGCTGTGGTGAGACAGCTGATCTGTGCTGACACTTGCATGACTGCCTTCTGTAGAAGTAGAGGTGGTACCAGCTCTCTGTCCAAGGTCTGCTTTATAATAAAAAAAAAAAACTAATCTGAGGACAGCCATCCGATTATAACCAGCCAATCAACTGTCCATCTGATTCTTCAGTCTTTTTTTTTTTTTTTTTTTTACATGCCAGTCTTGGACACTTTAGCTCCAGACTGATCATTTCACAATACAGCCTTTACATTGCAAACAGACATCTGATAAGATCAGGGCTATTGGTGAATGTGCCAAGAGTTTATAACATTTCATCAGGATCACAGCGAGGTTTGCAAATCTGAGTTATTGAACCTCTGCTGCTTCCAAGCTCAGACTCTTTGCTCTTACACAGTAACTTATAATCTATATTAAATATATTGGCGTTACCTACTGGGTCAGAAATATTTAATTATGGAATTTTAAGTCTAATTAACAGGAACATTGACTTACTTTCCGGGGTGACTGATCCACTTTTAGACTTTTGTCCCAAAAGTTGGCCTTTTTAAATAATCCCCTGTGTGGTTTTTGTTAAGTATTATGCAATTTGCTAATTCAAAAGCATTTTCTCATGAAAAATCTGTGGGGTATATATATATATATATATATATATATATATATATATTTTTTTTATTATTTAAAAATAAAAATTCATAATTTTTCGCTCCACATGTAAAAATGTTAAAGTTAATTAGTAGGTTCATATTTAAATCATGTCAATAAACCACTCTAGGCTACGCTGAGTGATTAAAGGGTATCACATGATGGTGCAAACTCTCAAAAAAGTCAAATGAGGTTACCTGGCTGTCATCTCTGCTGAGTGGGTTGCATGCACCCCCAGTGTTCCTGTTTAGAAGGGACAGTCCCTTTGTGTGCCCCCTATCTCTCTGTTTTCACAGAATTTGGGATTTTATATGTGAGTGTATCACAGCGCTCGATAACAGTGGCATACTCCACGGATGGCAGTCCGCCCCGGGTGACATGGGGAAGCAGGTGCCAGCCGACTTGGAATCTCCTGGCAGCTACTGCAGTAGCAGCTCTCTTGTCGGCGCTGCCCAGTTGCGTCCCGCGGGGGGTGTGGACCGCACCGGTTGACACCACCAGCAGGAGTGACGCTCGTGCTGCCGGAATCCCCCCGCAGCGTATTGCGCAGCTGTACTTTTTTTTTTTTCCCTCTGGCAGCCGCATCGCCTGGAAAAAAGTTTCAAAGTTTTTTTTAAAAATCCCTGCGACCGGATGTGACATTACATCACATGCAGAAGACTGCACGGAGGAGGTGTCCGGGGACAAGGAGCAGCATCCAGGCAGTAAGTAATGGGGAAGGGGGGAGGAGGGAGGAATAAAACGAGCACTGTAACGACACAATATTACTGGCAACTAAATGGCACAACAATACAGCCATCTGAATGGCACAACAATACAGCCATCTGAATGGCACAACAATACAGGCATCTGAATGGCACAACAATACAGGCATCGGAATGGCACAACAATACAGGCATCGGAATGGCACAACAATACAGGCATCGGAATGGCACAATAAAACAGGCATCATCTGAATGGCACAATAACAGGCATCTGAATGGCACAATATTACTGGTATCTGAATGGCACAATATTACAGGCATCTGAATGGCACAATATTACTGGTATCTGAATGGCACAATATTACAGGCATCTGAATGGCACAATATTACTGGTATCTGAATGGCACGATATTACTGGTTTCTGAATGGCACAATAATTATGGCATTTTAATGGCACTATTACTGGTATCTGAATGGCACAATATTAGTGGCATTTGAATGGCACAATATTAGTGGAATTTGAATGGCACAATAATTATGGCATATGAATGGCACAATATTACTGGTATCTGGCACAATATTACAGGCATCTGAATGGCACAATATTACTGGTATCTGGCACAATAATACAGGCATCTGAATGGCACAATATTACTGGCATCTGAATGGCACAATATTACTGGCATCTTAATGGTGCAATAATACTGGCATCTTAATGGCGCAATATTACTGGCATCTTAATGGCAAAATATTACTGGCATCTAAATGGTCAAATTGGCTGGGGCATCTGAATGGCACAATATTACTGGCATCTTAATGGCACAATATTACTGGCATCTTATTGGTACAATATTACTGGCATCTGAATGGCACAATCTGGCATATTAGGCAAATTGTCTGGTTTATTACCGGCAAAATAATACTGGCATATTATCATTGTGTGTGACATAATTTGTGGGGCTCCTGTATGTGGCATATTTAATGGGCCATCTGACTGGCATTACTAAGGAATCTGTTTGGCATGGTATTGGAGGAAATACAGGGGGATGACACCATGAGTTACCGCACCAGATGACACCAACCCTAGTGACACCTCTGGCGCTGCCTCTCACATAGTAATGACTTAGAGCGTCAGAACATTATGCACAAGGAGCGTGCGGCAGTGCTGGCGTCAGAGACGATCGCAGACATTTTTGGTAGGAAAAGCAAGAAGAGAAAGTCAGATGGCTGGTGGAGATGAAACAGCGAGATAGCTGAAGGAGGTGAAAGGGGGAGACAGAGATGGCTCAGGAGGTGAAAGTGAGAATGACATCTAGTGAGACGTGAAAGTGGGAGAGAGAATGACACCGGGGGGGGGGGGGGGGGGGGAGACAAGGGGAGTGAAAGGATGAATAGATAGACGGCTGAGGGAGATGAATGAGTGAGAGTTGGGGGAGGTGAAAGGGGGGAGAGAGACAGTTGGGAGAGATAGCTGGGGGAGCGAAGAGAGACAGATGAGGAAATAAGAGGTTCGAGAGATAGACAAGTAGTAATAAGGGGGGACTGCTAGAGAAGCGAAAGGGGAAGTGAGACAGACAAATAATATAAAATAAGTGTTTTTTATATGACAGTAATGAATAGTATAATTCAATTAGAGAAGCTATTTAAAAACACAGCAGCTTCAGCTTCAGATTATTTTATTTTTTTAAAGAGATTGTTGGGGGGGGGGGGGGGTATAATGAAAACGTAGTAGAGGGGGAGGGGGGCAAATGATAGGATCCGCTCCAGGCACATTTCCATCACAATTTCCTCTGTAGCAGATGATTTTGCATGCAGCTCTCCTGGATCTTCACAGACAGTGTTTAGGTGACATGGTCAATGGTGGAATTGATGTTTGAGAGGCGGCAGAATTTGCAACTTCACCAGGTTTTCAATGCAGACCAGACACGTCCTGTATGTGTCTTCGGTTATTGCAGTTCAGTGCCCCAGACATGATGTCACAATAGGTGTTTCAATATTTACCTGACCAGATAATATTCCAAATCGCTTCAGATCCTAAATATTTCACTCTTTCCCTTTAAAGGCCCAGTCTGATTACTGCAGAACAAAGCCGACACGTTTAAAATGAATGTGCTGCTAGGTTTCACACCAGGGACCTGTGCACATCACTGATAGAGCATCACTGATAGAGCAGTGGCCTCAAACTGTGGCCCTCTACCTATTGATGGACAGAGGCGGCTCTAGACTTTGTGAGGCCTTAGGCGAAACTCGAACACGAGGCCCTCACGGACTGCAGGCGATTATAAAAATGAACTGTAGAAATAGCATATTTTAGGACCAGTCTTAAATCCCAGCAATTAGGAATTCACAGCGCTTGGTATAGCACATACATTCACACTCAAATGCTGATCAGATACACACACAAGCACACACATACACTTTGCACAGCATATGAGTGTGCTTGTGTGTATATCTGATCAGCATATGAGTGTGTATGTGTGTGCTCGTGTGTATATCTGATCAGCCTATGAGTGTGTATGTGTGTGCTCGTGTGTATATGTGATCAGCATATGAGTGTGTATGTGTGTGCTAACGTGTGGATCTGATCAGCATATGAGTGTGTATGTGTGTGCTCGTGTGTATATCTGATCAGCATATGAGTGTGTATGTGACACATAGAAACATGTGTGTGCTCATGTGTGCATCTGATCAGCATATGAGTGTGTATGTATGTGCTAGTTTTTGCGTCTAATCAGCATATGACTGTGTACGTCTGTGTACCTGATCAACATACGAGTGTTCACATTTAGGAGACATCTGATCAGATATAGAACATATAAACACATTGATATGCTGATCATATACACACATATCACAGCACCACATTGCAGCACCCACAGGGCCATCATTATTCTCAAACACCCTGTCACTATCATCATTGTTCTCAAACACTTTATTAGTGCCATATTTGTGCACAGACAGCTTATCACTCCCATCTGTGTCCCCAAAAAGCTAATCACTGCTATCATTGTCTTTACACATGCTACTGCCATATATGACCCCAAACATTATTGTGCCCACAGTCACACTGAATCACAAACACAGTGACACACACACCCATCCACAGACACACTTAGCAAGCAAACACTCATTCACATACACACTCAGCCAGCACACACTCACTCACACACACTTATCCAGCACACAGTAACTCACAGACACACTCAATCACACTCACACAGCCACACACTCAGCCAGCACACAATAACTCACAGACACACTCAATCACACTCACACAGCCAGCACACACCCACACACTCAGCCAGCACACAATAACTCACAGACACACTCAGTCACACTCACACAGCCAGCACACACCCACACACTCAGCCAGCACACAATAACTCACAGACACACTCAATCACACTCACACAGCCAGCACACACTTACTCACACACACACCAGAAGATTTTGTTTAATGATTTTTATGACTATCTAGAGGACTGAGCTCCACCCAAACGGACATGGCCCCCTCCCTCCCCACCTGCCAGGGAACCTGCATGGAGAAGGAGAGGTTCGCACTCTTCAGAGTGGTCTCACATACCAAACGTGCTGGCGCTTCTGCTGCTGGCAGTGGGGGCGTAGCAATCCTCTTCCAAAGTTAATAGCATGTGGTCCATGAGTAGGGCAGGTCCGCACGCAAAGACCGCCCCTTTAAGTGTCGAAACTGAAGGTCAGAGTGACAGGGGGCTTAATGCAGGCAGCGGTAAGCTCCTCTGTCACCTCGAAAGACAAGCGCGAGGCCTGAGGCGCCCGCCTAACTTGCCAAATTGGAGAGCCTCCTCTGTTGATGGACTACATAATCCTCTGTCATCCTAAGACTGGCAAGGCAACATGATGGCCATAACCAGCTGGGTCGTGAATAAATAAAATACACACTTTGCCCCAGAATAGGTCTTCAGACAAAACCCCTCCTTCGGTGACGTGGATCCTAGGCTTCAACTAGTTTTGGTGTGGAACCATTTCATGATGTTCCATGATGTTCCATGATGTTCTATGATGTTCTATGATGTTCTATGATGGAACCTTCACAAACCTATTTTTTTATCCTTCTACAGACACTTTGCCATACCGCCCAACTGCTCTGCTTTACAAGGGACAGTCCCGATTAGGAGCCATGTCCCACTGTCCTGCCGCACTCTACCTCTGTCGGTGGATATTCACACACTATACAGGGACTGCTTAGGAGTAAGCACCTAGTGTGCGAAACGCGTCAACCGTCTGGTCTGTAGCCCATCTCTATATTTGTCTCAGTTCCTATGATTTTCTAAGTCTAAGGACTGTCAATAAACATCTTTTCTATTTTTGGATTACAAAATCTACATGCGTTCCCCCCACCCCTGTGTCCGCTGGAGCTTTTGTTTTGTGTTTAGATATTCACACACTATACTGGGGTTTATGAATAAACAATGCTATGTTTTATAGCTAACCTCCCATTACGCTTGTGGTAACTAGAAAACAAAGAAATAAACGCATGCACTCCAAGTAGATATGGTGAAAAATAGAAAAATGTATTAAATATAACATACACGTAGACACTTAAGACAGAGGACCCGGTGAGAGCGATCTGCCTGACGCGTTTCGTGTGATAACACGCTTATTCATAAGCTCGTGGTAACTATGTCAATTATTGGCAGAAACTTGTTTTTCTGTTTTTTGAACAGCAGGGGGAGCTCTTGCTACAACAAGTTTTAAAAAAAAAAAACGCTTTAAAGAAGAGTTAATTAAATGGAGTGTGACAATAAATGCATGTTATTTGTGGAAGACATCCACCGTCTGTTAGCGAGGGGGATCCAGGTCCCCTGCAGCTCTGCGGGGGACCTGGATCCCTGTTTTATAGTCTGACCTCGATTTGAGGTCTGATTATAAGACGACCTCGGATATAAGACATTTGCTCTGAAAAAAAACTTTTCTTATATTCGAGAAAATACGATTAATTAGCATAAATATAGGGTTAGAGTTAGAATAGCTGTTAGGGTTACAATTAAATTAGGGTTAGCATAAGGGATAGGGTTAAAATGAAAATATATTAAGGGTTAGAGTTGGGGTTAAATTTAGGGTTCGGGTTAAATTTAGGGTTCGAGTTGGGGTCAAAAGGTCAATATAGGAAAAAAAAAAAAACACTATTTTTGTTTTTTTCTCTATAAACTGAAACTGCAGGAAAACATGGAAACATGCATGTTTCTGAACTCAGGACAACATTTAGAAACTATTTAGATGGGGTCTTTTTTTAATGAGTGTATTTGTGTAAATTAGATTTTAAAATAGAAAAAGTGTTTTTTGTTTAATTTTTTCATCATATTTTATGATTTTGTTTTGTAGTAAATTATAAGACATGATGAACATAATGGTATCAAATGAAATCCCTTCTTATGACAATAAAAACAACATATAATTTGTGTGGGTACAGTATGGGAGAAAGAAGAAAGTTACAGCTAAACACAATCACCCCAGAAATGTCAAAACAGCCCTTGTCACCAAGGGAACGTCAAGTTCAAAATGTCTTGTCACTAAGGGGTTAAAGTGATTAAAAATACATTTCACTGAATGGCTGCTTCATTGTAACTGTGTACACAGCCTGTGTGATTTTCTCAATCAAACCATAAATATAGAAGATGATAATAATAATCTGTGTCCAGGGTGAATGACCTCATTTAACTGTGGCCTATATTCCACTGTCCTGTTGCCTGTATAGCTGGTTGGACCTGTCTGGCCCCACTCTCCCTGCTGACATTCCTCTTTATCTTATTACTCATTTTCTAAGACTTTCAGTCTGAGTTTCTAATGGCCGTATTTTATATCCACACAGAGGATGCTTCTATGCCAAGTATCATAGTAATAAAATATTTTAGTAAACTATATATCTTTTTCCTGTTTATATACATTATTTTAAACAATTATTAGATCTGTTTTATATTTTCACACAGCTGGCGGAAATCGTTTTAGACATGGGAGTAGACGAGAATTATGGCGCGATTACGCAACATTTCCGACGGAAACACTTTCTTACATAACCCCCATAGTAAGGGAAACATTCCAGACATAACAACGCGTTTCGCCAAATTCTTAGTCATAAGCTGCTCTTCATACTAGAGCTGAGGTGTCAAACTGCTCAGGGCCTATATACATCACTTAAACGCAGTGCTGCTTGTGTAACTTACATAGGCGGCAGTCATGCCGGGACAGACCTGGAAAAAAATTGGACTGTCCTGAAATCTAGGACAATTGGCAACTATACTGTGTGTGTCTAATTTGTTTGTCTAAGATAGCGGTCAATATTGGCCTCTTAACGTTTGACCTTTTACATAGATTTTCTTTTTTTTCTACATAACATTGTATTATTACCTGCTCAGCAATGCGTGTTGTCTGCAAGAAGTATATCAATGAATTCTTCCCTGTACAACACTTTTGGAGTTATTGTGTCTGTTTGTTTGTTTGTTTGGCCAGTGTGTGTCTGTATACCTTTTTCGGGTATGATTATACACACCTTGGCACTACACAATTAGTAATGTCTTACATTCACAAACTGATTTCACCTCTCACCATGTAGAGGGCGCTCATTGTCTCTGAAGCTGGCAGGTGCAGTAGCGCAGTAATCATTCTCCAGTCTCTCAGACACTGGAGAATCCAACTGGGACCACTGGATTGTGGTCCTGAATCCCACTGTCCTGAAATGCGAGACAGATGTAGAGCTTGGCGGGACAGAACCCCCCAAAATCTGCATTGTCCCAAGCAGGACAGTTGGGGGGTATAATATCATGTATATATTATATTTGTTGTATGAACTTTTTTAATATTCAACTTTTTTCATATATAGTATGTTATTGAACAAACAAATTTCTAGTGTTTATTTCTTTCCTCTCACTTGCCCATGCACCAACATTCTTCAAACAGCAGTTATCATTGCACCCATGTTGCTCAAATAGGACCTGCCCTTGCACCCTTAAAGCACAGGCAGGACTTGCTCCTGCATCCACAATGTACCCACAGCATTTGCCCCTTAGCCTTGAGGACCAGACAAGACTTGCCCCTGCACCCAGATTGTACGGACAGGACTTCCCCCTGCACCCAAATTGCACCCACAAGACTTGCCCCATACCCTTATCGCACAGACAGGGCTTGACCACCCAAATTTCATCCCCTCATACCACTCAGTTTTCACCAGACAAGGACCAGGAGCCGTCATCGCATTTATGTGTCACCTAAACATTGTTTATATTGTAAATATAGGGAATGAAAAAAAAATGATGTATACATTGTGTTAGCAGGCTTGCATGGAGATGCACACAATAGGAGAAAAATGTGTTTTAAATATGGTCTGTGGTGTCTCAAGCTTATGACATCACCTGAGACTTGATATGCAAATTAACATTTTCAATGTAAAATGTGTATAGATCATAGCTCTAAAATGTGCAGTAAAACCAGTCCTTAGGTGATCAAGTCCTTTTAAACTCTATTTCTCATAGACATACACAGCTTAAAACACGAAGAACAGAGTTCTTACTGTGGCCTATATTCCACTGTCCTGTTGCCTGTATAGCTGGTTGGACCTGTCTCGCCCCACTCTCCATGCTGACATTCCTTTTTTTTATATACTCATTTTTCAGTCTGAGTTTCTAATTTTATTTCCACACCGAGGGTTCATGGCCAGTATCAGGCAAATATTTTACACCACAGTAGGCAGGGATTTTCACAGAATAACTCATTTATTTCACAGAGTCCCTTTGAGGTAACACAAAAAGTTTTAAATAAAGTTGAAACTATCAGGTGTAACTCACTTTAGCCCTCAGCTGCGGAGAGATGCACCGTTGCAACCTTTTCCCTCCTGTGCTGGGGCAAGTCCTGTGAGTGCAATCTAATAACTGGTGTAAGTCCTGGGTGCTGGGGTTAGTCATTTGAGTACAATCTAAATACTGGGTTAAGTCCTTGATGCTGGGGCAAGTTCTATGAGAGCATTCTAAGTGATGGGGTAAGTCCTAAGTGCTGGAGCATGTTATGTGAGTGCAATCTGCATGCTGGGATAAGTGCTGGGTTCTGGGGCAAGTTCTGTGAGTGCAATCCATGTGCTTTGGCAAGTACTGTGAGTGCAATCTGCGAGCTGGGGTAAGTCTTATGTGCTGGGGCAAGCTCTACGAGAGCAACCTGAGTTCTGTGGTAAATGTTTGGTGCTGGGGAAAGCCATGTAAGTGCAATCTGCATGCTCGGATAAGTCATGTGAGTGCAATCTTTGTGCTGGAGTAAGTCCTGGCTGGGGCAAGTCCTGTGAGTGCAATCTAATGTTGGGGTAAGTCCTAGCTGGGTGCTGAGGAAAGTCATGTAATTGTTGGGGCAAAGGGGTTAATTGTTGGGGGAAGCCATGGGTGCTGGGGTAAGTCCTGTAAGTGCAATCTGAGTGTTAGGGTAAGTTATGTCAGTGCAAACTACATGCTGTGAGTGCAATCTGGGGACTGAGGTAAGTCCTGGGTGCTATGGCAAGTCCTGTAAGTGCTATCTGAGGGCTGGGATAAGTTCTATGAGTTCAACCTGCATACTGGGGTAAGTCCTGGATGTTGGGGCAATCTGGGGGCTGAGGTAAGTCCTGGTTGCTAGGGCAAGTCTTGTGAGTGAAGTCCGAGTGCTGGGATGGGTCGTGGGTGCTGGGCAAGTCCTGTGAATGCAATCTGATGCTAGGATAGGTCATGGGTGCTGGGCAAGTCCTGTGAATGCAATCTGGGTGCTGGGGTAAATCAATACATCCATCCAGAATGTTCACAAGGCAATTCAGGGCAATCCATACATACCAAGGCTTAAGTCATCCCTGTGTGGGGTATATATCAGCCTTATTTATAAATAATACACTATCTATTCAAATGTGCTTTAAAATGCATGTTTTTCCCTTTTATGAACAAGAAAATAATGTTATGCTATGGGGCTGGTATAATGATGTTATGCTATGGGACTGGTATAATGATGCAAGGCTATGGGGCTGGTATAATGATGTTATGCAATGGGGCTGGTATGATGCAAGGCTATAGGGATGGTATAATGATGCAATGCTATGGGGCTAGTATAATGATGTAAGGCTATGGGGCTGGTATAATGATGTAAGGCTATGGGGATGGTATAATGATGCAAGGCTATGGGGCTGGTATAATGATGCAAGGCTATAGGGCTGGTATAATGATGGTATGCTATGGGGGTGGTATAATGATGCAAGGCTATGGGGCTGGTATAATGATGCAATGCTGTGGGGCTGGTATAATGATGCAATGCTATGGGGCTGGTATAATGATGTTATGCTATGGGGCTGGTATAATGATGCAAGGCAATGGGGCTGGTATAATGATGCAATGCTATGGGGCTGGTATAATGATGTTATGCTATGGGGCTGGTATAATAGTGTTATGCTATGGGGATGGTATCATGATGCAATGCTATGGGGCTGGTATAACGATGTGATGCTATGGGGCTGGTATAATGATGTGATGCTATGGGGCTGGTATAATGATGTGATGCTATGGGGCTGGTATAATGATGTTATGCTATGGGGCTGGTATAATGATGTAATGCTATGGGGCTGGTATAATGATTTTATGCTATGGGGCTGGTATAATGATGTAATGCTATGGGGCTGGTATAATGATACAATGCTATGGGGATGGTATAATGATGCAATGATATGGGGATGGTATAATGATGTAATGCTATGGGGCTGGTATAATGATGTTATGCTATGGGGCTGGTATAATGATACAATGCTATGGGGCTGGTATAATGACGAAATGCTATGGGGCTGGTATAATGATGTTATGCTATGGGGTTGGTATACAATTATTTCCAGGGCTGGTTTATATTCCAGTACGGCACTGGTTCCAACCATCCCAAATACTGTTACTACCACCACCTTCTCTTTGACCTCTTCACTCCATTATGTGTACATGTAACTTAGTATGTAGTCCTCCTCTATGCTCTGCACCTAGCTCTATGTAAACTGTTGGTGCTATATAAATAGTAATCCAAAGTGTCCCGAGACTTGGATCTCATATTTCCCTATGGAAAATCGGAACTACCGGAGTACACCCTTATAATTTTGACTATTTTCGATTTTCTTCATTCACAGTATTATTTAGGTTACAGGGTCCCTTTCCTGTAATTTTACACACCAAAATTTGTTTTTGTTTCCTTCACCTTTTATTATTTTATCTATTTTTATTTATTTATCTTATTTGGGAAAAAAAAGCCTATTTCGTATGTTTCTCACTGTTTAGTAAACGGTATAATAAAGGCGATATTTATTTCTGGTTTCCTTCTGTTTTTGCCAAAACAAAAATCTATATTAAAAAAAAAAAAAAGTTTTGTTTAATGTTTATTTTAAGCATAAATACATTATTTTATTGTAATTCGATGACATTTTTTGCAATGATGACAGCAAACAGTGAAGGTTTGTTAATCTTTTACAATATTCTAACCGTGAAGGAGAGAGGCACAGATCAAATACACACCCAGGGGGTACACGCCCTGCATTCCAGGATTCATAGAAAGTGGCGCTCACATACATGGGAGAATTTGTTGCTCTTGGAAAATACATTTTTCTCAGATCCAGGTGTTAGTTTTTTTTGTTTTGTTTTAGCACGCTTGGAAACCGAAGGGTGGAGCACACTTTGTGTTTGCACAAGAGACGTGGTTATTTGGTGTGTGCGGCGAGAACCATGGGATAGCGACAGAGAAAACACATTGACTTTATTAATCATGCTAATTAATAATCTCATTCTGATAGCAGAACATTTCCATGAAGATATACTCCATATTCACCTTTGTTGTACAATGTAGGACAGTTGTGACAACAACAAAAACAAATGAAAAACAGCACACCTAGCACACACGTACCATAACCCTCTAAGCCAGGGCTTGACAAATTTCATTTAGTTTTAGGAGCCAGACAACAGCACATTCACACAACCATACACACAGATACAAAGCCAGTCACATACACACACACAGTCACATACATACATACAGTCAGCCACATACACACACACAGATACAAAGCCAGTCACATACACACACACAGTCACATACATACATACATACATACAGTCAGCCACATACACACACACAGACACAAAGCCAGTCACATACACGCACACAGTCACATACATACATACAGTCAGACACATACACACACACAGATACAAAGCCAGTCACATACACGCACACAGTCACATACATACATACAGTCAGCCACATACACACACACAGATACAAAGCCAGTCACATACACGCACACAGTCACATACATACATACAGTCAGCCACATACACACACACAGATACAAAGCCAGTCACATACACACACACACAGTCACATACATACATACAGTCAGCCACATACACACAAACAGATACAAAGCCAGTCACATACACACACACAGTCACATACATACATACAGTCAGCCCCCCACACACACACAGATACAAAGCCAGTCACATACACACACACAGTCACATACATACATACAGTCAGCCACATACACACACAGATACAAAGCCTATTCTTATAGTGCTCAGGGAGACGACTAGTTAATGAGGTTTGCACCGATTACCGTCTGTCTGTATAATTGACATCTCACAAACAGGTCGGCATATACATGCACATTCTCATTTTCACTTTTGTTTTGTTTACTGTATTTATATGTTTGTTTATGGTTTCTCTTTGGTGCATCTTTCTATGTCTTTAGATTCAAATGTATTTTTGTCAATTAATTACTACGTCTTTCTAACTTGTCAAACCTTGTCTCAAGAGTATAACATGTTCAGTTACAACTATTCCACCTGCTGTAGGGAGGAGCAGTAACTTCCTAGGGCATACCTTATTTAAATCCCCTACACACATGTTCTCCTCTGCTTATGATTACGTATCTAGCCCTTAATCTTGTCGTACTATTTCTTCCCTATTGCACGTCTCCAGCATTTTTGGTGCTACTTGCTTTTATCATTTTTGATACTAATAAACGTACTTATTTTTTACTCTATACTTCGACAAGTGTTCGTGCTCATCTTCTTCCTTTGGATTTTTTGCATCTACAGCCTTTTACCTTAGAAGCTCCGACACGGCATTGAGGCATCTCGAGTAGGGTTGGCCACCTTTTCTTCAAAAAAATACCGGCCTTGGTACTGTCTCCATAGACTTAACATTGGCCTGGTGCTAATTTTTTACCGGCCTGCCAGGTGGGAACCCTAATCTCGAGACGTCTACACTTATATCCCTATACGCTGTGCGTGGCAGTGAGGATTACCTCTTCAAATTTTCTACAGTCACATACACACACACAGTCACATACATACATACAGTCAGCCACATACACACACAAGCTCTCAGTTTTTAATTCATTTATTAATCTAAGGGGGGGGGGGGGGGGAAAGAAAGTACTCTATCAATGACTCCAAATCCCCCCCTCCACCACTGCTTTACCTCATTGCACAGGAGGGGGGATTTTGCTCCAGCTTGGCCCGTGCCACAGGCACAGACAGTCTTGACACTAATGGTGAGCGGCAGGATGTCACGTGACACCCGCCTCTCCAACACTAAAGCGTGAGGGGGCGGAGCAGGAAGCGTGTGCTCCCTCGCGCTCCCATCATTCATTTGTCAAGCCCTGCTCTAGGCCGACATCAGTTTTTCTTCCTGTTGGTAATTTGTATCACACTGAGGTGAACTTAATTGATTAATTAGAAGTAGAATTTACAGCTGTATTAATGGTGTGGGATAACAAACATCGCCTATGAGTAAGCGCTTTCAGCGTGAAACGCGTAAGGTGTTTTAATCACTTTATATATTTTGCCATAAAAGACCACCGCTGTGGCCACTGCGTGGAGTTTTGTTCTGTCGAGTAGCGGCTATAGGAGGTTATATTCCTCTGCGCTTTCTCTTGTTCTCTAGTTCCATAATGTCTTTTTTTGAGAAATGGCGCCCAGAATTGAACCGCACATTCAAGGTGGGGGGGGGGGGGGGGTCTTACCATGGACCTGTGAAGAGGAAGAATAATAATATCTTCCTCCCGTGAGTCTATACCCCTTTTAATACATGCCGACATCTAACTGGCTTGTCTGTAGACAAACGCCAACACAAAACAGAAAGCGGTCCAGAACAACAGAAAAAAAGGCCAAAGTAATTACTTGTGGGTTAGCCAACGCATTTCGCCATCCTGGGCGTTTTTTTTTCTCTCCTGTGCAATTTTCAAGAAGAGTACTAGTTACCAGGGCTTATCCCTTGTGTAGGATTTGTCCAGTCTAATACCCTCGCAGTTAATTCATCGGTTATGCCGCTTGTGTGATGAATACCCCATTTTTTTGCACATTGTAAGACACAATGATTCCAGGCTCAGTAGTTGTGGCATTTGGGCACAACCTTAAAAACAAACACAGCATTCCTGAAGCGTGACGGACCATACCTGAAACCTTATCTGGTTGCTGTGTTCAAAACACATGTTTTAATTAGATCATCTGGACGAACTTTAGGCTCACCTGGGTGCAAATCTGGGAGGGAACAGATTTTACAGTGACGCAATAACCTCTGGCACACCACAGACTGCTGGTATATGCCCACTCTTACTACAAGCATTTGGGCAGTATTGTTTTTTTTTAAAAACAAGATGGAATTTGGAAACCATAGTCCAAACAGTAATGCCATTAAAATGCATTGCTTAATTAACTTGTGTTGGACCCAACAGTTAACCCCTTCGTGGCATGACCTTTTGACCTCGTCTTTACCTTGGTGACAAGGGCTGTTTTGACATTTCTGGGGTGTTTGTGTTTAGCTGGAATTTTCTTCTTTCTCACAAACTGTACCCACACAAATATTATGTTGTTTTTATTGTCATAAGAAGGGCTATAATTAGATACTATTATGTTTAGAATGTCTTATAATTTACTACAAAACAAATCATAAAATATGATGAAAAAATAAACACTTTTTCTTACTTTGACCTAAAAAATAATTTACACAAATACAATCATTAAAAAAGCCCCAATCTAAATAGTTTAAAATTGTTGTCCCGAGTTCAGAAATATGCTTGTATTTCTGCAGTGTGTGCGTGTGTGTGTGTGTGTGTGTGTGTGTGTGTGTGTGTGTGTGTGTGTTGGGGGGGGGGGGGGTGTTCCCTACAGTGACCTTTTGACCCCAACCCAAACCATAAATTTAACCTCAACTCTAACCCTTATGCTAACCCTTAATGTATTCTCATTTTAACATAATTGTAACCCTCTCCGTTATGCTAATTTAATTGTAACCCTAGGTTTTAGATAATTAAAGTCTTTTTTTAAATTGCATTTAAAATAACATTTGCTTGCAGTTATTCTAACACAATGTATAGATCATTTTCAGTCATTTTTGTATGTTCTACATGCACAGTAAATACAATCTTCAGCTGATACAGTCCCTTTAAGGACTCTATTGCAAAAATACAGGATTTTGTTTGTTGAGCACTTGTACCCTATGCCGATAAGTGCTGGCCTACTTTATTTTCTAAATGACCCTGTAAAAAAAGCTGGAAAATCAAGTCAGGGCAGATAAAATCATGTCCTCCACTACATCCCAGCTCAGACACTTGAGGAGTCAGGACAGAAACTGGAGGGAAAAAAAAAAGATTTTAAAGGGACTATGTCACCTGAATGGTGTTTTTACTGTGCATGTAGAGCATGAAACAGGATTGAAAATGATCTATACATTGTATTAGCAAAACTGCTTAAATAAGGAGAAAAATGGGTTTTAAATGTGTCTGTGGAGTCTCCTGCTTATGACATCACCTGTGGCACGGTATGCAAATTAATGGCATTTGCTGGCAGTTTTGCTAACACAATGTATAGATCATTTTCAATCATTTTTGTGTGTGCTCTACATTCACAGTAAAACAATGTTTAGGTGATACAGTCCCTTTAAGGGCAGCAAGACTGAAGAAGAGAGCATTTAAAGCGGGTAATATACTATTCAACTTTAAGCACTGTCTAAACCACTGCGATATAGTTTTATAGAAAAATAACTATATTTTGGGATTAAGCCCAGTGACATTTATTAATGCGGGAATTTTTGGTGACAAATTTCTCTTTTTTTTTTTATATCTGCCAGGCGCCAAATATTGGGTGGACTATTTAATTGGTTTATAAATTGGAATAATACATAGATAAAGTGCAATTTCATGACATTTTAACACCTTTATTAATTCCCCCAGTGTATCTTTATGTTCCCCACATGTCTTATTATTCATGCGCCTTGCGGGCACAATTTTCTATTCGTGTCTCGGTGCAGAAAGCGCTAGCTATAACTCTGTTCAGATTTCAGAAATCTTTGAATGTCAATATCCTTATTCATTTGATGATAAAGCCTCACCGCTAGAAAAGAAAAGTTAATCAAATCTTGTCTGACTGACTACTACAGAAAACTAGTCCTATCACCAAATTCTCAATCAGCCCATCTCCCTGACTCTTTGACCTCTGTTCTAAAACCTCTCCAGGACAAATACCATAAACATATCTTCTTGCCTTTAAAAAAAAAACATGAGTGAAAGAGATTAAGAAATCTAAAAGTAAGACACTTATAAACCCATGAGTATTTTTATGAAGTTTGAAATTTATTTTGCTTTAAAAAAACGAACAATATTTTACACAGACATTGCTTAAAGTTAAAAAGGAGAATACAATATTTCATCTATCCACAGCATTATTTTGGGAGAGGGGATGAGGGTCAAAAACATTTTTTTGCCTCTCCCCAGCACAGCAGAACACTCTCCCTTGGGCTTCTCCCTGGTGGTCCAGTGGGTGATAGGGGTCTGTACATTCCACAAAAAAATTCAATAATAAACCTATACATTGCAGCATTGCAACCAAATGCATAAATCAAAAGAAAATATATATTTGAAAAGGGTCTTCAACTTATGACATCATACTGCTGCTTGATAGGCAAATCACAATTTCCCTGTTGCTCCATTTTTACATCAAATCCCAGGTGGTGACATAGACACTACAGAGACACATTGAAAACATATTTGCCCTTAATGTATGCATTTGCACTCAGATAATGTTATTTATTTTATAAGGAATCAGTGCATGACACAGTGTTACACTTGGCCTCTGTGACATCCTGTTCAGGACTCTTGCACATTCTATCTGGCATTGTGCAGACAGGATTATGTAACACTGTTGCTGGGAGCACTCTGTCTCTGGTAGGATGTGCTGCTGTTTGCCTGTCTCAGCTGTACTGTGACTGAGCACTTCCGCTGAGTAGGGGGAGCACACACCTCACACTACACCTGTCAGACGTGGGAGGAGAGCAGGGAGGAAGGATCTCTGGGGAGTCCAGAGAAGGGGATCTGCCAGGATGAGTGTGATCAGCACCGGCAAACAGGTGACCAGCAACCTGCAGAGCGTGAGTATCCAGGGGACAGGGAGGAAATACTATTAACCTTTTAACTGCCAGAGGGGTGAACAATCAATATGCCCTGCTTGGCTGCAGGTGTCTGCTTTAAACCCCCTCTGAATGGGTAACTGGCAGTGTGTTTAGATCCAACTCTCCCAATAACCTGCTGCAATGTGCATTGTTTACCAAAGTGTCTGCTTGTGAAGGAGCACTCTGAGTTTGGAAAAGATAATCATGGGAAAGTTGAATAATGTGGGAAAAAGGGAATCAACACCGTAAAGGAAGAGAGTATATTTAAAAGAAGAAAAACTACCACAACTAGAGGACATAGTGTTAAATTAGAGGGGCAACAATATAAATGTAATATCAGGAAGTATTACTTTACTGAGAGGGTAGTGGATGTATGGAATAGCCTTCCAGCAGAAGTGGTAGAGGTAAACACAGTCAAGGATTTTAAGCATGCGTGGGATAGGCACAAGGCTATCCTAGCTATAAGACCGGGAACGGGGGACTAATAAAAGTACTCCAAAAAAATTGGGCAGACTAGATGGACCGAATGGTTCTTATCTGCCGACACATTCTATGTTTCTACGTGTATAAATAAGTGTGATGTACTTACAAATATCAGCTTTCCTCCCATTTAACTGGAGCCTGAGGAATGCAAAAATCAGTGGATTTCAAAAGATGACTATGCTTGCAATGTGTGTGCATGTAATAATAATAACAATAATAATAAATATATATATATAATGTGTGTGTGTATATATATCTTGCACAGCATACAGAGCATGCATCTGCTCAGGTTTCTAGATCTCCAAGGTGGGGGGGCCGCAGATTTCTAAAAGAAGCCTCAGGTGCAAGTGTCAGGAGAGTAATGGAAGGTGCAATGGCTGCTTTTCCTATAATAACATCTATTGCACCTTTTATACATCCCGACACTTTTGTGCGCCTCAAGATTTGCGTTTTTTTTTAATGCCTTCCGGTTGTGGTAATGTGCAACATCTATCTATCTACCTATCTATATATATTTTATTGGTTTTATTCATTTAAGCACACTTAGAAACTTTTTTTCAAAACTTTTTGCTGTTATTTGACTATAATCACTAGCTTTTTTAATATTTTTTTTTTATTACATTAAAATTGTTGGTGTTTCTTAAAAAAGGCCAAACATACAAATGTATTCATGAAATCAGAAGTATGAAGAATTGGCATTTCAAAACCCTTTTTTTTTTTTTAATATTTGAAAGATCATTGTTCCCTGTTTTTATTTAATTTTTTTGAATGGTGGTTCCATAGAGTACATTCAAAAGATATTGCATAGGCCTGAGAGACATTTGTTTCATGAAAGTGCAGCTTCGCTGACATGGTCCGGGGACCACCTGTCACTTTTAGTGGTGTGTCTGTGTGTCAATCATGTAAGATGGGAGGGAGGAAAGTATTTGGAAACGTTTGTGCTAATGCAAACAGTTAGGAAGGATGATGTGTGAACAAGTTCTATGGTGAACAGTTAGGAAAAAGACATGGGAATACAGGTTAGGTGCGGTGTCGGATGCGACTGCATGTGAATGCTCAAATAAGCAACTAAGATGTATAATGCTGTCGTTGGGGGGAGCAGGCAGACAGTGAGACAGACACAAGATGTCAGCACTGTAGTAGAAGGTGCATAGAAATTGCTGGAATTTTATAGATAAGATGTTTTTTTCCAGCACATTAGTCCAGGATAAAAGGTAAGTATGGGGGAATCCTTTAGTATTATATTTTTTTGTTCTATTTTTGGGGTTTAATCCCTGTTTTGGGAAATTGTGTTCCATTTGACATATGTTTTCAACCCTTGGAGTGCAGGGCAATCTCTCTGGCATTTCTTGGACTACAACTCCCATAATCCAAAAATGCTGGCTAAAGATCCTGGGGACAGCAACATCTGAAGAGCTGATGGCTACACTTTGTGTAGAGCAGTCTCTGCACATGTTGTGGAACTACACATCCCATGATGCTCAGTCAGTCATAAGGCTTACCGAGCATCATGGGATACGTAGTTCTCAAACATCAGCAGTAAATATACCATGGGATTCGCAACACTGTGCACTGTAGTGAATTGGGGGGGTGGGAGGTTATTTTTAAGTCAACAGACCCATGGAGAAGGGGGTCCAAGCAGTACCACCCAAATCAGTGGTTCTCCAACCTGTCCTCGAGTACCCCCCAATGGTCTAGGATTTAGGTATTATCCTGTTGTGTTTTAAATAAGAATATGAATAACTCCTGGTATGATTCCCTAACCAGTCCTCAAGAACCAATACTGCACCAGGAGTTATTCATATACTTATTTAAACACAACTGAGTAATGCCTAAATCCTGGACCGTTGGGGTGGGCTTGAGGACAGGTTTGAGAAGCATTGGCCTACATATAACCACCTTAAACTTTCATTTTAGATTATTTAACCCTTGTATCCACTAGCACCTGCAGCTAGAAGCTCGCCGGTGACCAGAGCTGTATTCCTTTAGTCCTTTGCAGTTCCTGTCTGTGAGCGGTAATACCTGCCCTGTATAGCGTCTGCATTCCTCAAACATTCTACACCTTTATGACCGAATTCTATTTGTATTTCTGACTAGGCCTCATGTTTAAACTCACACCGCCCGGGAAACACTGATTGTTTAGTGGGTACATGAAGTATACATTATACCACTTTTAGGTGATAATATTGCCCACGCCCCCTGTGTATGCCCCTCACCAACCTCACACTCCCATAATGCATTGTTGAAGGGTGTGTATTGCATGATGGTGTGTGTGTGTCTGTGTATATATATATTTTTTGTTTTAATAGGTCATAATTTATTTGGTAACACAATGTATACATCATCCCTCCCCCGTGTAGAACCGGTTTGTTTTAAACCTTTCTGTTTTTTTTTTTTTTTCTTCAAGCAAACACACAGGTGATGAAGGCGAAGGTTTTTGTTGTGTTTTTTTTCCCATGAGCAGTGGTGTAATAGTGCTTTTTAAATGAGGCGGTTAACTATTCAGTGCTAGTTGTCCGTGAAAGTGGAAAACTTTTTACTACCTTTCCATTGAAAACGCAGGATATATATATATATATTGCAGGGATTCCAATTGACAAAGAAACCCTATCTGCCAAACGTGAGGATAGTGATGGACAATGTTAAAAAAAGAAAACCTGCTTTCCCATTCATTCTGTTTTGCTGCAGGCTTCCATATTGCACTGTATAAGTTGAACCTTCCCCATACCAAGGTGTTTGCCTCTGAAATGCACTCGAGCCAACTAGCCCACATTCATAAAGGAATGCCTCTGTTGCCCCATAACTTCCCATGCTCGTATATGATCCTTCCACAGCTAATCTCTCTGCACAAGCACAATTGTTATTAAAAGAGGTAAACCCCCTAGCATTTAATGTTGTGCTGGAACAAACCACTTCCCTTAAGCTTGTTCTCTGCTCCTTCTTCTACTACAAAGCCGACATCTTGTGTAAGGCTCGTCTCGCAGTCTGTCCCCTCCTACTTCATTCAATGTCATTTTTCTAAACTGTTCACATTGGCACATGCATTCATATTCTCATTTTCATTCTCTCCTGCTTCATGAACTTTATCTCTAACTGTTCACATAGACGTTGTCATTTTCATTCCTAGTCACACATACTCCCCGCCCCCCATTCTGCATGATTGACACACAGACACACCATTAAGATGAGCAGGTGGTTGTTGGACCATCTCGGTGAAGCAGCATCTCACAAGTCTGGGATATTTTGACTTTTCAGTGGTACTTTTCAGAAATAATAAAAAACAGGGATACATTTCCTCTTTTATTACAAAAATGTGACGTGGAAGGGATAGGTCCTCTTTTAAAGGTTTTTTCTCAACTCTTGCATCTGATTATCCAAATATCTAAATATAATTCTCATTGTTCACACCATGGTCATTTGTACATTTACAAGTTTTCGGTTTCTCTTCACTTTTGCAGTTCTCGCCAATTGTGCAACTGAATATTGGTGGTGATATCTACACAACCACTCTAGGCACCTTGAAGAAGTGCCCAGGGTCTAAGCTCTATGAGATGTTCAATGGGCAACCCAAGCTACGCACAGATTCTGAAGGCCGGTTCTTCATTGACCGTGAGGGGAAGTATTTCAGATACATTCTCGAGTACCTACGGAATGGGCAGGTGCCCACTGAATGTATCCAAGAGGTGTTCAAAGAAGCCTCGTTCTACGAGATCGAGCCACTGGTAAAAAAACTGGAAGAGACGCCACAAATCTTTGGTGAGCAAGTGGGGAGAAGGCAGTTCTTGGCCCGAGTCCCCAACTACAGCGAGAATATCGAGGTGATGGTCCGCATCGCCAGAGCGGAAGTGGTAGCATCTCGATACTCCAATGTGATCGTGTGCATCGTAAGGACCGAGGAGGACGCATCCAAATGTCACGATGCCTTGAACACGCTTGACATGGACAAAGAGTCTGTAGTGAAGTTTGGGCCGTGGAAGGCCTCACCAGGAATCTCTGACCTCCTGGACTGCATTAAGGTGGACATTGAGGACAAGGGATACAAAGTCTCCTACATGCCTTACGTAGTGGACAAAGGTTTCCGGATGAAATACTATGATTTTATTTACAAGTTTGTGTTTACTTGGTGGTGAAGCCCAGATGAAAGATATCCTTTCCATGACTGAAGTTTCATGTATATAAGGACAAATGTTTACACTTTGCCATTTTAAATTTTAGGTTCCCCCCCCCCCCCCCCCCAAGCAACTTAATACTATATATTTGGATGACAAAAAAAGGGATCCTTCTTACTGTTCAGGTTCTTGAAGAAGATATATATTGTATCAGTTCTTGAATGAGAGAAATAGTGCTTTCAGCCTGAAAATTTGTTTACATACAGTTGTTAAAAAGTATTTTAAAAACCGATTACCGTTATGTTCATTGAAACAACGTTTGTAGTAAATTATGGTGTAATTTAAAGGACAACTGTTGGCAAAAATTAAGTTCTGTTTTATTTGAAAGATTGCATCAAGTGTAGACATATTAAATTGAAATGCTTTAATGAAAGTGCTTAATAATTATTTTATTTGTACTCTATCTCCTTGGTAGCGCTATCTGGGGGCAGACATCATGGGTCAGACTTTCATCCATGTGATCCAAGATTCTAAACCCCATGTCTGCCTACAAGCAGGGAGGGCTCAATACGTTTTCTTTATTTCTATTCTTTCATTAAAACATTTCACTTGATGCAATCTTTCTATTAATGGAAATTTTAACCGACAGTTAAAAACAAAGTTCTGTTCAATTAAAAGATTGCATGAAGTAACGGACATAAGTAAACAGGTGAAATGTCAATGTATGTATTCTTCTTGGTAAAACATAAAAGAATACATTATTCAGCTCCCTCTGCTTGCATAGCACTATCATTTGACAGACATGTTGATTAGAATCTTGGATCAGCCTTCATCGGACCCAAGATGGCCGCCCCCTGAGCCAACAGTGCTCAATAAGGAACTTCATTTGTCTTCTTTTATTAAAGCATTTCTATTTAAATAACATACACTTCATGTAATCTTTTAAAATAAGTTAATATTATGCTGAAAGAGGGAATCATGGTTTTAAAGGAGAACAATTTGATGTTTTATTCCCTCCCTTTAAATGGTACCGTATATATGAATTTTAAAGAAAAAACATATTCATTCAGCTTGGGGTTTGGGTTGAATATTAAAGGACTACTACAGCCTGGAAAAAAAGAAGAATTAAATCATGCATATTAAAAGTGACCATTTAAACACATATATATGAATGGATAAGGTTTGTTTTTATCTTTCTTTATATTTCACAATACTTGCCTTTTTTTTTTCTTTTAAAGGACAACTGTGGGCGAAAAATAAGTTTGCAGTTTTAAGATTGGCATTTTAAATGGAAATTATTTTTAATTCATTTTTTTTTTTAAATTCAAAAACATATCTATAACATATCAACTTTAGACATAGAAATTAACATAGTCTTATTCAAATCAGTCACAATAAGCATTGGCATATATCAATGGCATAAATGTGCCATCTAATGGCAACTGGTGTACCCATCTGTATTGAACTGCCACAAACTATACATAATAAAGAAAATAAAAGAAGAGTAGGAAAGGCAGCATAGTTAGAAAAAAATAATAAAATAAGGGAATTAATAAAGTTGTATATATGTGAGTGGTCATTAAGGGGTATGAATTAGAACATCTTTTTTGAGTTCAAACCCATGATGACTAAGTCTCAGTTTGAGTCTATTTGTCTGGCAGCTTTCTCCACCTCCCTAAATAGAATTGTGTTAATAAATGTATATAATGTATATAAATACCTTTTATTGAGTCCTCTTTGATCCCGATAGCTGTATTACGGGGGCGGACATGTTGTTTAGACACGGGTCAGGTGAAGTGCTATACAAGCCGAGAGGGCTCAATAAGGTACTTTCTTTTTATTCATCCATTAAAGTATTTCTATTTAAATTAAATACACTTGATGTAATCTTTAAATTAAACCTAACATCATTTTTTTGCAAACAGTTGTCTTTCAAACTATTCCCTTTTGCAGAGATTCTCCCGGTGATGGATCCTGTCCCACTGATTTTTTTTTGATTTTTTTTTTTTTGTATTTTGTTTTTTAGGGTGTTCCAACATTGCCTGAAACCCCCCCCCCCCCCCCCAACAACGTTTTGATGTAACTTTATTGATTTGTTAGACATTCAACCCGTAAAACTAAAATGAGATTTGACAAACCAGTATTTAAGCTAACCGATTTGCAGATCAGTGAATGGACAGATTACTATTTAATTGGAGGGTAGGTACCGGAGTTTATTTGGGTTTATCAAGGGTTTGTAAAAAAAAAAAAAATGGTTTTAATAAATATTATAGAATTTAGGTAAGGAAATGATATTCTGGCTGCAGCCAAAGTAACATTTAAATGACCTGTTTACATAATCTCTGGTGCTATAATTTTTTTTTACACATTATTCTGTGGGAGGCAGAGCTGGCCTAATGAAAAGTCACCAGTTGTGCCAACATTTTACAAAATAATTTTTTTTTTTTACTGCAAAGTACTTGGATCTCATTTGTAAATTAAATGTTTTTTTGTTGGGAAAAAAAAAAAGGTTTGATGTTTTTATTCCTAGTTTTTGGGCATTAGAAAAGACCACAAAAAAAATACAAGCATTCTGAAGCCAGCTTGCCACAGGTACGCGGTCACGGCAGAAGGTCCGTCGGCGGTAGTGAGACCACTGCAATTTGTAAAACAAAATGGCAGTCGAGGTGGTGGGGAAAACGCCTTGCAAGTTTCATGCTATTTCCGAGAGCCTAAACATTAGAAAAGACACTGCCTGCTGATCAGGTAGATGAAGTAGTAGGATAATGCATCATCTGAAGCATGTGTGCTCATTTTGGCAGGTTTGCAGGTTTAATTCCTGGCAGGGTTGTATTAGCCCTTTCTTCCTCTGAGGTGGACAATGTGACCAGAATGTGATTGAAAATAAGAGAGTATCTCATTGTATACAGTATAGCGTCAGGTAGCTGCGATTATCGCACCACTTTGGCCAAAGATGAGGTTGGGGGCATCAGGGATGGTGTGGAACATTTTTAATAGGTAATATTTTATGTAGGGCACCCTTTGAGGGCCAGGGGGGTGGTTTTTCCTGCTCATGCCCCTAATTCCCATGTATTAAGAGGCACATCGGAGATACACAAGTAGCTCGAAATTCAGGGTTTTTGTGTGTGCACCATTTCAGACCCGAAAAATCGAAGCACTTTGAGTTGACCCTTGAATTTAGTGAAGGAGGCTAGGACAGTGCCACAATGTAATGGCACAAATGTTCTTATGGATGTAGAGGACACAAATAGTGTTGAGCGAACCCGAACTGCACTGTTCGGGTTTGTACCGAACATTACAGTTTTTGGACCCCGGACCCGAACACTTCACTGTATGTTCGGGTTGGAGTTCGGCGATTACATTGTATGTAATGCTATGGGCTTTTTATAAACCGAAATAGAGTCCCCATTCATACGAATAGGTCAAATGACCTATTCGTATGAATGGGGACACTCTTACCCACATTTTACTTCATTTTGCAGCCCTCTAGCCCTTTCCAGGACTTTTTAGAGGCATTTTAGTGGCTAAAAGTTTGTGTCCCCATTGACTTCAATGGAGTTGGGGTTCGGGGTCAAGTTCGAGCACGGACCCGGACATTTTTTCGAAGTTCGGCTGAAACCGAACATCCAGGTGTCCGCTCAACTCTAGACGCAAACACTAACATACTTTGGAATGGGGTCGCTACAGATCTAAAGCTGATCCGATACCAAATACAATGGTGCAAGGGAGACTACACATGTCCAAGTCAGCCATGTTATAATATACACCATAGCAGAGGGCAGAACATGGGTCTCAGAAAGTTGGGTTGCCACCTTTTCTTCAAGAAAAGAAAAAATGCCAGCCATGCTATTGCATCCATAGATTCAACAGTGAACTCAAGCCAATTTTTTACTGCGCCGGCCTTCCTGCAAAATAGCAACTTGGTGGCAACCCTAGGAAGTGGAGGTAAGAAGGGGCATTGTCCCCCCCCCCCCCCCGGCCCACCCCCCAAATTCCAAAACAGTTCTGAAATGCAGCTGCTGTGGAATGCACATCCCAGCCATCCATTTGGTTGGCTGACCATCATGAGAAATATAATAACCGTGCCAAAGATTAGCCACCATTGCTGCATAACTACCAACTTATATATTTTGGATCCAAGCCTTTGTCACTTGTGCAGGACCAGATAGATGGTGGAAATAATGGCCCCTGCTAAAAACAAACACAGGATAAAATAAGCCAAAAGGGAAAAAAAAGTCCAGGACTTGGATAAAAACCGTAACCTGGATGTGGCAGAAGTTTGGAGGCAGGAAGGGAGTCTTCTCCTGAGGAAGCCATGATTGGAGTTAAGGCGAAACGTATGGTGATAGAGATTTATTTCCACCATTATTTCCACCATCTATCTGGTCCTGCACATGTTTTTGTTGCTATTTATATTTTCCGAGCGTATTAAAATCCACAAAGAAATCCCGTTATTTCCATTGATCGTTCTGCATGTTGGTTTGTGAGTGTATTTATCACCACCTATGTAGCTATAATTGTGGCGTCTCACAATATTGCACCATTATTGTTTGTGTTTATTTTCAACTTTAAGGTACCCACGATCTCGCGCCATTCTGCTTTTTTGCTGAACAAATATGCGTCCCAGGAAACATGGCCAATGTTGGCAACTATGACAGCGTAACCCTAACCCAGACAGAATCCTCAACATGGAAGGTCAAAGGTCATTCTGTAAGCTATGACATAGTCTTTAAGTTCCATAGATTCTCACATGTAAAGGAAGCAAACCATGATATCCCTTTAAAAGCCACATACTACATGTATGCATATTTTTTTTAAATAATTATACTATCAGGGACAGGGATCCTGTACAGGGGAAATAAATGAACTATTTCAAGGTAATGAATGTATATTTTTATTTAGTTGCACTAAGGAATCTGCTCGCTCTACCCCCAGTAACTCTTTCTTGGCAGAGACTTTTGGTGATGACAATGACAGGCACTTCCACCACCCATGCCGTGTCACTGGCGCTTGTCTCCATGGTAACAAGAAAAAGCTGGGATAGAGCGGCCGCCTAGCTGTACAGCACTCGCCTTTATGGTTTTTTTTTTTTTTTTTTTTTTTTACTGACGTCACGGTTTCCGGTTTTTTTGTTTGAAATAACTTTATTTGGACGCAGCATTACAACAGCCCACGGACACCATCCTGACGTTGTGAGGTGATCTGGCTTGTATGGTGGCCGCGGAAGGTCATTTTCACCGGGAATCATGGCGGCTCACTTGAAAAAACGCGTGTATGAGGAGTTTTCCAGAGTGGTGCAGGTGAGATAGGGCACAGGGTTAGGAGGGAGAGTGTCAGGCATCATGTGAGTCCCTGTGGCTTGAATGTTAAGAACGACTTATCACTGGCTGTGTTGGCTGAGCACCATGAGAGCTGTGGTCACTGCCAATGGAAGGCTGAAGATTGTCTGTTCTTGGTTTGTTTGGCTTAATTCATGGGAGTTCCAGTTCGTCTCGAGGGGGCCGATCCCAAGCATGCCACCACAGCTATTTACTGAGCACCACTCTTTATTGGCCCACATCCCGAGTGTCCTACCCTGGCATCTATCTATTAAACCTCACAGTAATGTGCAGTGTGTGAGTGTATTACAGACACAACAGCAATAACACTCACAGTAATGTGTATCACAGACTCCACAGCAATAACACTCACAGTAATGTGTATCACAGACTCCACAGCAATAACACTCACAGTAATGTGTATCACAGACTCCACAGCAATAACACTCACAGTAATGTGTATCACAGACTCCACAGCAATAACACTCACAGTAATGTGTGTCACAGACTCCACAGCAATAACACTCACAGTAATGTGTATCACAGACTCCACAGCAATAACACTCACAGTAATGTGTATCACAGACTCCACAGCAATAACACTCACAGTAATGTGTATCACAGACTCCACAGCAATAACACTCACAGTAATGTGTGTCACAGACTCCACAGCAATAACACTCACAGTAATGTGTATCACAGACTCCACAGCAATAACACTCACAGTAATGTGTGTCACAGACTCCACAGAAATAACACTCACAGTAATGTGTATCACAGACTCCACAGCAATAACACTCACAGTAATGTGTGTTACAGACTCCACAGCAATAACACTCACAGTAATGTGTGTCACAGACTCCACAGCAATAACACTCACAGTAATGTGTGTTACAGACTCCACAGCAATAACACTCACAGTAATGTGTGTTACAGACTCCACAGCAATAACACTCACAGTAATGTGTGTTACAGACTCCACAGCAATAACACTCACAGTAATGTGTATCACAGACTCCACAGCAATAACACTCACAGTAATGTGTGTCACAGACTCCACAGCAATAACACTCACAGTAATGTGTGTCACAGACTCCACAGCAATAACACTCACAGTAATGTGTGTCACAGACTCCACAGCAATAACACTCACAGTAATGTGTATCACAGACTCCACAGCAATAACACTCACAGTAATGTGTATCACAGACTCCACAGCAATAACACTCACAGTAATGTGTATCACAGACTCCACAGCAATAACACTCACAGTAATGTGTATCACAGACTCCACAGAAATAACACTCACAGTAATGTGTATCACAGACTCCACAGCAATAACACTCACAGTAATGTGTGTCACAGACTCCACAGCAATAACACTCACAGTAATGTGTATCACAGACTCCACAGCAATAACACTCACAGTAATGTGTATCACAGACTCCACAGCAATAACACTCACAGTAATGTGTATCACAGACTCCACAGCAATAACACTCACAGTAATGTGTGTCACAGACTCCACAGCAATAACACTCACAGTAATGTGTGTCACAGACTCCACAGCAATAACACTCACAGTAATGTGTGTCACAGACTCCACAGCAATAACACTCACAGTAATGTGTGTCACAGACTCCACAGCAATAACACTCACAGTAATGTGTGTCACAGACTCCACAGCAATAACACTCACAGTAATGTGTGTCACAGACTCCACAGCAATAACACTCACAGTAATGTGTATCACAGACTCCACAGCAATAACACTCACAGTAATGTGTATCACAGACTCCACAGCAATAACACTCACAGTAATGTGTATCACAGACTCCACAGCAATAACACTCACAGTAATGTGTATCACAGACTCCACAGCAATAACACTCACAGTAATGTGTGTCACAGACTCCACAGCAATAACACTCACAGTAATGTGTGTTACAGACTCCACAGCAATAACACTCACAGTAATGTGTATCACAGACTCCACAGCAATAACACTCACAGTAATGTGCAGTATGTGAGTGTATCACAGAGCTCCACAGCAATAACACTCACAGTAATGTGCAGTGTGTGAGTGTATCACAGCGGTCCACAGCAATAACACTCACAGTAATGTGTATCACAGACTCCACAGCAATAACACTCACCGTAATGTGTATCACAGACTCCACAGCAATAACACTCACAGTAATGTGTGTTACAGACTCCACAGCAATAACACTCACAGTAATGTGTGTTACAGACTCCACAGCAATAACACTCACAGTAATGTGTATCACAGACTCCACAGCAATAACACTCACAGTAATGTGTATCACAGACTCCACAGCAATAACACTCACAGTAATGTGCAGTATGTGAGTGTATCACAGAGCTCCACAGCAATAACACTCACAGTAATGTTCAGTGTGTGAGTGTATCACAGACTCCACAGTAATAAAACTCACAGTAATGTGCAGCATGTGAGTGTATCACAGACTCCACAGCAATAAAACTCACAGTAATGTGCAGCATGTGAGTGTATCAGACTCCACAGCAATAAAACTCACAGTAATGTGCAGCGTGTGAGTGTATCACAGACTCCACAGTAATAAAACTCACAGTAATGTGCAGCGTGTGAGTGTATCACAGACTCCACAGCAATAAAACTCACAGTAATGTGCAGCGTGTGAGTGTATCACAGACTCCACAGCAATAAAACTCACAGTAATGTGCAGCGTGTGAGTGTATCACAGACTCCACAGCAATAAAACTCACAGTAATCTGCAGTGTGTGAGTGTATCACAGACTCCACAGCAATAAAACTCACAGTAGTGTGCGGTGTGTGCGTGTATCACAGACTCCACAGCAATACATCTCACAGTAGTGTGCGGTGTGTGAGTGTATTACAGGATAAAGGCTGCTTGTCCTTCATTTGCAGTAATAACCAAGGATAGTTTCACTTTAGCATTAGTCTAAAGTTGCTCTCTTAAATGAAGTACTGCAGGTATCTCAAGTTAGATGATACAATACATCACAAGGATTTTTTAGTTGGGGTGGACGCTGCACAAAACACCCTTGAGTACCATATCTGGCCCTCAGGATGCTAGTTGGATATCTGTGAATTGCTCTATCATTTCCTTTTAAAATAAATAATATATTTGTTTCATTTACTACGCAGCAGCAGCCGCTGGAGGAACCGTCGGCAAAGAAACTACGACTGACGAAACCCAGCAAATCGGCAGCGCTTCACATTGACCTGTGCAAGGCAACGTCGGCAGCCGACGCTCTGCAGTACCTGCTGCAGTTTGCACGCAAGCCAGTGGAGGCCGACAGTGTGGAAGGAGTGCTGCGGATCCTGCTGGAGCATTACTATAAGGTAAACATGACCAAGCTGTCCAAAGCTCAATCAACTATAAACAGAAAGCTGGCTTTCCAAACCCAGGGCCTTCTAAACCAATGTTCCATCTAGCTAAGTGCTTCTTAAACCTGTCCTCAGGATCCCTCAACGGTCCAGGATTTAGGGATTACCCAGTTGTATTTAATTAAGAATATGTACACCTGGTATGGTTCCCTAACCATTAAGCAACCATACCAGGTGTTCTACATATTCTTATTTAAACATAACAAATGTAAAAAAAAAGAATGAAATGTCTGATCAAGTCCAAGCGAAGCTTGTAGTATGATTAATATACCTGCGTTCCCTGCTCCCAGGAGAATGACACGTCCGTCAGGCTGAAGATTGCTTCCTTACTCGGATTATTATCCAAGACATCTGGATTTTGCCCCGATTCTATAGTGGACGATGTGATCAATATTCTTCAGAATGAAAGTAAGTTCTGCGGGATGAATATTTCACCTGTGACTCTACCAAAATATTATTTCTGTTGATTTTTCTCCTTGCTCTGCAGAGTCTCATCAAGTTCTCGCACAGCTGTTTGACACCTTGTTAGAAATTGGGATAAAGCTGCAGGATAACCTACCTCTGAGAATGCGGCTAGTGGACGTGGCCTACAAGGTACCCAAGACTCTATCCTTCAATACCAATTTATTTATATTCTTCTTCTAGTGAGAATGAGAACGATATCGAAAATCAAAGACAATGGAGGTTATTTATGAAGGTCAATTGTAGGTTAAAGTGCTAAAAGAGCTGGTTCAGTCATGGAAACCAATGGAACATTCCTGCTGATTACATTACTACCCATAACCCCCCTTTATTCCTTTAGAAAGGGTTGAGTGCTAAGAAGGTATCGCTGGTAATATAGGGCAAAAAAAATAAACAGCAGTAGGAGATTTTAATTTTCTTGGAATTTGTTCATGGAGGTCTGACCTGTCGCCAACTGCCCCCTTATTGGTCTGTCTGATGGTCAAGTCTTGGCAAGGGCAGTCGGGAAGATGGAGATTCTCATGGATGGTCTTCAGCTGATTTAAAAATACAGGGTTACCACTACATTATCTGTCAATATTGGCTGCTTATTTCTAATAAATGTATCTGGAGGAATCCTTAGGGACTGTGGACAATCCTATGTTAAATGGAAGTATTTCAGTATATTGTTGAGAAAAGGTTTTATATAGTCCATGAGGGGTCATGTATAGAGGCCCATATATTAAAAACACTGGTTCTCCCTAAATGGGCCAAGCTTTATTGTCATAATAAAAAATATTCTTTCTCCCTAAGATAGACATGGCTTTATATTTATAATAAAGAAATATACAGTGTCACATAGGCGATGCTCTTAATTTATTCACTAATTGACTGTTTTAAATAATACTGTTCTACTAATACACTGCTGATAATACAATACATGTCTTATGTTTTTTGAAGCTGAGTTGGAAAAATCCCCCCCTTCAGCTGCATTGTAGAAAGTTTCCAACTACAATGGCCTAAAGTTTGAAATTCCCTTGTCAATTCCCTGCATTTCTTTCTTTATTGAGTAAAGTTAGTGGGTGGTGAATTATTATTGATACTGTTCAGTATGATTTCTGTAAATGACACGTTAGCAGGATTATATCCCATGCCCTGTGTATCTCTTTGAACCCACAGCATCTCTCAGACACCTCCCATGGCGTCAGGAACAAATGCCTGCTGCTGATTGGATGCCTCGGCGCAGTAGATAAAAGTACGCCTAAAGAAAGCGAAAACGCAACCGCCAAAGACGTTCAGAAAATTATAGGGGATTACTTCAGTGATCAGGACCCCCGGGTTAGGACAGCGGCCATTAAAGCCATGGTAAGCAACAAATGTAGCGTCTTTTTTTTTTTTTTGGAGTGGTGGGTGCTGTTCCCTGTTTTAGCCAGGCATAGTATTTATTCTGCTATTGAGCCTGTTGTAGATGCTGCAGTTTCTTGAAATAAATCATTTTTGGCTTTGCTACTTGTCATGCCAGGAATTACCTTGAAGTATGCCCACAATCTGGTGTCCACAAACGGATGCCAGTAATCAGAGATAAAGATCAAGCTGTAGCTTTGGCACTCCGATACGCAGATACAATATAATGATGGGGAAAATATTCTTGTTTTGGGGGCACAAACGGTGGACATAAATTTACAGAGCTCCGTTACCATAGCCTGAATCTGGCACTAAAAACCATGACCGGTATTATGGGTCACCAAAATCAGTCCACAAATACTCCCACAAGGCCAGGGGCTAATTCCACTTATTTGCCCGGTCCAAAAGTCCAAGGGAAACGGCGGGTTCATCTAAGATGGCCTCCAGTCCAGCTAAGATTTCCGCACTACAGGCCCAATAGTCTGAGCCAACAAACCCTTGGCTTTCCCCAGACAATATCAGAGAGGTGCCTACAATAAGAACATGGCCAAGATAGTTGACAAAGCTATCCTGGCCTTTCTCTTTTACTACTTTACACCTTTTTTTTCCTTTAACGTCTCTTTAACTCTTTTTGTTAAGCCTTCTCTCTAAGATCACTCTCCATGTGTTTTTAAGTTGTTTGGTCGTGTTACCAACTTTATAAGCTCTCTTATTGAAGATATAATAAGAATATTTTTTTTTAAATGTATTAAATCCACAAACTGAAAGACATATAACAAGCAGGACAATGAAGCAGACACTTACTACATTTTGCATCCCACGTGTTTAATCATTAGACAGTCCATTAATGATTTATATCATCATTATATTCTACCTGCTTATCCGAATGCCAATCTGTATTTCTAGAAGTATTCCTGTCCTCTTCCTCATTGTGTTTCCAGGGGAAACCAAGCCAGTATAATTGGATGCAAAATTCATATATATTAGACATGTGATCCAGTAATATACTTTTTTTTTGCAATCTGTGGGAAACCTTTAAATGCCTCTCACCATATAAATGTCTTAAGTTCTCTTAAAGGATAACTCCAGTCTGGAAGAGATTAGACAAAGTAAGGCATATTTATCTCCTGGGGATTGGAATAAAGTTATGGTATCCCCCACATCCCCTGGTAGCCAATCAGAAGACTGCCATAGCGATGCATAGGAATTCCCATTGCACATTAGCAAGAAGCCTGTAACATCACCAGTTACAACTGTCCTGCTGCACCAATCACTGATGTCAATCCCGCCCCCAAAAAGAAATAGAACTCTGTAGTGACCAGCTACTGAATGAAGTTGTTGACTGCACATGCTCAGTGCAAGACGACCCAATCCATCTGCACTGATGCTCTTGCAAATAAACACAAGCAAATGTAAACAGAAGAGTGTTATAGGAGGAAACTTTTTTTTTAAACACATTACAAAGAATTCCCTGGTACAATGTTAGAAAACATGGGATCATATTATTGGTTTTTTTTTTTAGTAAATATATGTTTATTCCGAGTACAGTCATGTAACGACGGTCAAAAATAGATACAGGTAGGAGAAATACTCTAAAACATAGTATGAAAATTACATTTTTGGGGGTTTCTCCTATATACATATTTCTTCTTATTTTTATCAGATTTTTCTCTCATTTTTTTCTATACAATATCCTCTCACCGCTTATTTGCTTTTTCCACCTTTTGGAGCTTCCTGTATATTTGTGTCTATTTTTTTCGTAGTAGTGCTATGTTTTGTAGTATTTCTCCTACCTGTATCTATTTTTGAGTCGTTACACGACTGTATTCCGAATAAACATATACTTACTGATTTACTATCCGTGGGCATGTCTGCTTTCTCGATATATTTTGTTTTTCCACATATATGCCCCTTAGGAGAGTGCGTATAAGCAGTCCATTGGTTTTGCACCTGTAGCCTTAGTATGCTCTTTGCTGGCAGTTCTCTATCCCCAATTTTTTGTATAATATTGTTTTTTTTTTGTTTTAGTTACAGCTCCACGAAAGAGCGATGAAGTTACAACAAGGAATGTATACTCAGGTATGGTCTCATTTGAATTTACTTTAAGGCTGGTTGTGCTAATCTTTTGTCCTCTGCAGCAGTGATGGCTAGCCTTGGCACTGCAGGAATTTGGGCACTACACATCCTCTGATTCTCTCTCAGCCTGAAGGTCTTTCAGGGTAGTGATGGTTCACCTTTGCAGTGTTTGAGACTATATAATCCATGGTTCTCTGGCAGGAAATCTGATTTATAAAGGACATTGTGAAGAAACTAAAGAGGAAATGGAAAATGATTATTATTATTCTCCCATTATTATAAATCTTCAGTATTATATTCTGGACGTGCGTTTAGATATTTGGACTATGACAAGTCTGGGTATTATTCGGATATAATGAAGGAGATAGTCTGAATTAACCATTTCATTTTGTCATCTGAAATTTATAGAAAGCCCAGTTTTGGAAGAATACATGGGGAAATATTGTAAGAAAGGCTTAATTTCAAAAAGTTGGGCAATTAGGAGATACTGAATATTCAGAGAATTTAAGGGTCTTTGCAATATTGGCCAAACTTCGGGCCCAAACTAATTATTCCGAAGGTCGTAAAGATTTGGGGTACATCAGGGTCATAACGAAAGCCCAATTTTTAAATTTTCGAATGCTTTTGGAACCAAAAACAGACCGAAATACACAGAACCAAAAATAGCCTCTATCATCCCCATACGCTTTAATAGAGACGCATTTAATGTGGACATTGCCAAATTCATCCCAAAATGAAAACCAAAAAAAAGCTTTGGTGGGGCTCCTAATATTGCATGGGGGCCAGGGCAAGTAGCCCTGACACCCCTCTTCCGTTAGAAATGAGACTGGGAGCTGCCAAAATGGCTCCCAGCACCCCTGTTATATATATGGCAGGTCAGGGCAAATATTTCAGACCCCTCCCCCCGCTATAATAAATGGGTCTGGGAGATGCACAAATGATAGATCAGATAGATAGACCTAACCCCATTCAATAAATTTACTAGGCCAGTCGCTCCACACTCCAGGCCAGTCGCTCCACACTCCAGGCCAGTCGCTCCACACTCCAGGCCGGATTCATGACTAATTCCAGCCTTCTGGTGGGGCAAAGACACACATTCTTTTGACTGGTGCTCAGGGATATAGACCTATTCTGTCTTAGAGGATGGCTCAGTCTGGCCTAGCGTTTCACAGCTTTATTTCATAGATTCTACTTCCTAGATGACCAGCTGTGGCGCTCCAGCTGCTGCAGAACTACAAATCCCATAATTCCCCACTAGATTTCTAGAAAGACAGAATTATGGTAGTAGTATTCTGGAGACAGCTGGAGGCCGCAATTGGATGCCTAAGTTCTATTTGGTTGCTTTTCGTTCAAGTGCTGCAGAACTACAAATCCCTTAATACCCCACTAGATTTCTTGCTTTTTTTTTTTTTTTTTTTTTAAAGAATCAGGTTTTTTATGGCTTTCATTCTGCGTCCGTATTAAAGCGACTCGGTCAACCTAAAGAATGTGTATGTTGAGAATAATAATAATAAAACATTAAAAAATAAACTACACTACAAAATAAGAAAAAAAAAAAAGGAGAAAAATGGGTTGTAAATGTGTCTTTGGCATCTCCTGCTTATGACATCACCTTGTGGCTTGATATGCAAATTACACATTTCCTATAAAATATGTTCATTTGCATATCAAGCCACCGGTGCGCCATAGACAGACACCACCTTCCAATATATCCGAATGCAGGCCTCCAGCTTCTGATGACCTTCATCTCCTATAATACTCTGAGCTAAGAGGCTGGAAGGAGAGGATAGGATGATGGCGTTTATGGTAGGGTTTACTTTAACGAGAGTTGGGAAGGGAAATTCACGCTTAAAGCAAAAGTAATAGAGTTGGATAAATTCTCCCATTCAGCCTTGAAAACGTCTGCCATTCACCTTTTAAGGCAGCAAGGGTTAAAAAAAATAAAAATAAAACATATCTCACATCTGAGACACAGCCAGTCTGGAGGCTGGCGTGCACTGATCGGGCTATCTCCCTGCAAAAGAGAGACTTTATGTAGGCCATGCCAGATTATCCTCGGACCCTTGTTTTTTACTGGAATCGGCAGCGGGCACCTAGTTAGGGGGCAACTCACCTGTTCAATTTTAGTGTCCCTTTAAGTTTGAAATTCCCTTGTCAATTCCCCCGCATTTCCCTTTTTTAATGAATGAGACATTTCAGTTAATTGCCTCACTCCATAATCTGTCTCCGTGGATCTGCAGACAAGCCCTTTGGGAATTTAGTGCACAGCTATAATAGAATAAAGGATACAGCTGGAGAGATCTAAACACCTTCTAGAGCAGTGGTATTAGCTTGTTATTTGCATTGTGCTTCCAGCTTTTATATTGTACGGCCTTTGTCAGCACCTATTAAGACGTTAGGGAATGAATATATTTCAAGATGTTTGTTGATGAATCACTTGGTCCTTATTATAAATGGAGCTATTTTGCAGAAGATATTCCCAGTATCTGCATTTTCACCAGGGACTGTCTGGTACGAAAAATACATCTTCCAAATGTTAACGCATATACAGGGAGTGCAGAATTATTAGGCAAGTTGTATTTTTGAGGATTCATTTTATTATTGAACAACAACCATGTTCTCAATGAACCCAAAAAACTCATTAATATCAAAGCTGAATATTTTTGGAAGTAGTTTTTTGTTTGTTTTTAGTTTTAGCTATTTTAGGGGGATATCTGTGTGTGCAGGTGACTATTACTGTGCATAATTATTAGGCAACTTAACAAAAAACAAATATATACCCATTTCAATTATTTATTTTTACCAGTGAAACCAATATAACATCTCAACATTCACAAATATACATTTCTGACATTCAAAAACAAAACAAAAACAAATCAGTGACCAATATAGCCACCTTTCTTTGCATGGACACTCAAAAGCCTGCCATCCATGGATTCTGTCAGTGTTTTGATCTGTTCACCATCAACATTGCGTGCAGCAGCAACCACAGCCTCCCAGACACTGTTCAGAGAGGTGTACTGTTTTCCCTCCTTGTAAATCTCACATTTGATGATGGACCACTGGTTCTCAATGGGGTTCAGAGCAGGTGAACAAGGAGGCCATGTCATTAGATTTTCTTCTTTTATACCCTTTCTTGCCAGCCACGCTGTGGAGTACTTGGACGCGTGTGATGGAGCATTGTCCTGCATGAAAATCATGTTTTTCTTGAAGGATGCAGACTTCTTCCTGTACCACTGCTTGAAGAAGGTGTCTTCCAGGAACTGGCAGTAGGACTGGGAGTTGAGCTTGACTCCATCCTCAACCCGAAAAGGCCCCACAAGCTCATCTTTGATGATACCAGCCCAAACCAGTACTCCACCTCCACCTTGCTGGCGTCTGAGTCGGACTGGAGCTCTCTGCCCTTTACCAATCCAGCCACGGGCCCATCCATCTGGCCCATCAAGACTCACTCTCATTTCATCAGTCCATAAAACCTTAGAAAAATCAGTCTTGAGATATTTCTTGGCCCAGTCTTGACGTTTCAGCTTGTGTGTCTTGTTCAGTGGTGGTCGTCTTTCAGCCTTTCTTACCTTGGCCATGTCTCTGAGTATTGCACACCTTGTGCTTTTGGGCACTCCAGTGATGTTGCAGCTCTGAAATATGGCCAAACTGGTGGCAAGTGGCATCGTGGCAGCTGCACGCTTGACTTTTCTCAGTTCATGGGCAGTTATTTTGCGCCTTGGTTTTTCCACACACTTCTTGTGACCCTGTTGACTATTTTGAATGAAACGCTTGATTGTTCGATGATCACGCTTCAGAAGCTTTGCAATTTTAAGAGTGCTGCATCCCTCTGCAAGATATCTCACTATTTTTGACTTTTCTGAGCCTGTCAAGTCCTTCTTTTGACCCATTTTGCCAAAGGAAAGGAAGTTGCCTAATAATTATGCACACCTTATATAGGGTGTTGATGTCATTAGACCACACCCCTTCTCATTACAGAGATGAACATCACCTAATATGCTTAATTGGTAGTAGGCTTTCGAGCCTATACAGCTTGGAGTAAGACAACATGCATAAAGAGGATGATGTGGTCAAAATACTCATTTGCCTAATAATTCTGCACTCCCTGTATAATGTGCTTTCAAAGTACTTTAAAATGCATGTTTTGCATTGCTTAAAATATCAAATACTTACAGATAGATGAAATTGTGAAATTACAGCAGTTTGCAAGAAACCAGGACTGGTTTCTTGCTGAGCAAAAGTCAATTTCCTTTTTTTGTTGTTGCAGGAACCAGTGAGAATTTAATTCAAATGAATGGAATTTCTTGTTTCTCTAGTGATTTGTATCAGACCACGTGTTGCACTGTTAAGAGATCCTACTGTGTACAAGAGCAAGTTTATCACAGTCCACACAATGTATTCTATTCCAGGAGCACAGGGAATGACTAAATTAAACAAAACTGTATATCCTCAGTGTCTATAATAAAATCAGTGCTGCCGCACCTGCAGTAGACATGTAGAGCAATCACTGGGGGAGGGCTTGCGTCACACTGGGGAAAAAAAAAATCCTGTGCACTATACAAGCACCAAAGTGAGTTTGGGAACTAGACTGACAACCGATATTGTACCTGCAAAGAGTTAGCTGGGGGTCATCTGTCCTAAAAGGGGGACTGTATCAACCTAAACTGTGCTTATACTGTGAATGTAAACTTATCTATACATGTGTCTGTGGAGTCTCCTTTTTATGACCTCACCTGTGGCTTGATAATGCACATAAACAAATCGTTATGGGAGATGTGAAATTTGCATATCAAGCCACAAGGTGATGTCATAAGCAGGAAGCAACACTGATGCCTTTACTTCTTCCATGCCAAAGGGATTTGAGAATTCCTGCCACGTTCTTCTTTAAGGACAGACTGGTGAGGCCATTTGGTTCCATTGTGGCTGTTGTAATCTATAATCCCTTTTATTCATTTCTCGTTGTCTCCGCCCAGGCCTGTAAACTGCTGTCCGATGATTTCGAGCAAGTCCGCAGTGCTGCCGTGGAGTTGATCTGGGTTTTGAGCCAGATTTATCCTGAAAGGTAACGGGTCGGAAGCAATAAATCTGTATTTTTGTTTGCGATAAGTTTGAAAAATGAAGTGGTAGGTAAATCGTAATTTCACTTACACTTAATAAACCCGACATGTATCTTTAACGATACACGGGTTTACGCTCTGCTCTACACTACTTTCAGGTATTGCCCTATAACGGAAAAACATGTAAACATGGGGCAAGACTATTTAGACTTTGTTACAATTTGTGATTTATTTTTTTTTTGTAGTAAATTATATAAGATGAAAATAATGATATCTAAAGAAAGCCCTTATGTTGATAAAAACAATTTTTTTTGTGTGTTGGTACAGTAAATGAGAAAAGAAAATTATAGCTAAACATAAACACTGCAGAAATGTTAAAACAGCCCATGTCACCAAGGGTATGACAGTCATTTTTACTATGGGGTTAAAAAGTACATGCCAGTTTATCCTCATAATAGAGCCACTCAGTTTTTCATGTGTACTTCTATAGTTTAGTAGGCTTTTTATGGGGATCCATGTGTCTTCCCACGCCCAGTTTGACACAATACACACATCTGCTTGCTGCGGTGATGCGGCCATTTTGTCAATAAGCCTGAATCCAGTTTTTTTTATTATTATGGGGTAATGGGTACTATCGGATTAAATTCAGGGGCATAATTTGAACTTTGTATCCTCAGCATCGTGCCGATCCCGTCCTCGAACGAGGAGATCCGCCTGGTCGACGATGCTTTCGGGAAAGTTTGTCACATGGTCAGTGATGGCTCCTGGGTGGTCCGTGTACAGGCCTGCAAGCTTTTGGTGAGTCTGCTTGTAAGGTAGTCAGGGCTTTTATAGGGGGGTCTGCCTTGACGTTGGCAGGTGGGCTCATCCTCTCATGGCCATTGGAGGTAACTAAAAAACCTCCATTTGTTTAAAAATACATAGGGATAAAGGAGAGAGCGCAGGTAACTTGTTTTTCTTTGGTTTTTACTATATATTGGGGCTGATGTGTACTGTAGTCATTGCAGCCGCCCAGTGATGGGAGTGAGCACAGGACTTTTCTTTCTGCACTTTTATATGATTTACCCAATATTCTTAAAGGGACACTAAATGGGTTTTTTCCACTTGTGCTTCTAATATAGAACAAGTGAAGCACAAGTGAAATGTCCATTGCCCTTAGTGTGAGTATGAACTGGCGTGTACTTTGGATAGTACTTTTGATAGTACACGCCAGTTTATCCTCTGACCGGCAGCTGCCATGTTTCCATAGGAAGCAGGCAGCCGTCTGGTCGGCGACCGGCTCTCTGCTAGCACCGAGTGAGCCCCTAGTTTTTGCATGGGATCAGCCGGTGGATCCCCCTGCAGATCCCATGCAAAAACAAAGGTCTCTCTCTCCGCTAGCAGCGAGAGACCCTCACATTCAGCTATCAGAGCGGGGCGAGCCACCGCTCTGATTGGCTGTGCGTGTGCTGATGTTCGTCAGCACGCGACAACCAGGAACTGCTGTGTCTTGGGACATGTTTTGTTTAACCCTTCCTTCCTTGAAGGAAGCAAGGGTTAAACAAAGTGCAGTGTCCCTTTAACAATATAGTAAGGACCTCAAGCTTGTATGAGCGGGTACTGTTATATTGCTTAGTCTATTGTACACCCCTGCAGAATATGTTAAATAGAGCTTCCCAAACTGGGGGCATAGCTCTATGGGAGCATGTTTAATGTATCTGTGGATCAGTATCAATAAACTTTATTGTTCCACAAACCGGGGGACGGTATTTGATGTCTGAGAGCTTATGGGGCTCTAAAGCCAGAGGGATGGGAGGCGTGAGACTTTAATGATAAAGGGGCAGGATCTTTGTGTTAAAGCATTGTGTATAAAATAATATTAATTGATAAGGATGTGACGGCTGTATGGGAAGCTCCTGGACTAATAAACCTGAGCAATCTGCCAAATCGCATTCATTACTTCCTAGGATGAACTGACTTTACATCCAATTATTTCTCTGTATTGAAGGGTTCAATGCAGCAAGTTAGTCCCCATTTTTTGGAGCAGACCCTGGACAAGAAACTCATGTCAGACCTTCGGGTATGTATCACACTGGGTATACCGGTACTGATCTCTGTATAGAGGATGTGTCTGATATCATATGACAAGGACAGTCCTATCCTGACCTTCCGGCCCTGCCCAGTCAGGAGGGAGATATTGAGCTGTATCCGGGAGCTGCATTTGATGTGCCTTGAAGACCAGAATTCCATTATTTTTGTCATACGTTTGCTGAACTGTGAATTTCTTTCTTTGTGTTCAGTCCACCCACACAATATATAATTTTTTAAAGGACGGATAGGGCATTCATTGGATGCTATTATTTTCATCATATGATATAATTTACTATTTAAAAAATATATAAAATATGCCATAAAAAACACTTTTTTTTAACTTTGACCTGATTGGTTTTTTTTTAAAGCAATTACAAACGGTACAAAAAGACTATTATATAAATATAAATTTCGAATATTTGTCCTGAGTTTAGAAATACCAGTGTTTCTATGTTTTGCTATGCTTCATTTCAAGTAATAGGGCAATAATCAATATTAGTGTTTTTTTTTTTTTTTTTTGTTCACCATTTTCTTCTACTGTGACCTTTTGACCCTAACCATAAATTTACCCTAACCCTAAATCTACCCCCAATCCTTAATCTAACTCTTGTACTAACCCTAACCCTAATTGTAACCCTAACCCTAGATCTAGGGTTAGTAGAACTAGAGTTAGCTTTTTTCTAACTGTAATGTTGCTGACTGCCTCTAGGGGCAGTCAAGCAACAGTTTCATAGTGACGGAAGAGATTTTTTTTTCCTCACTTCTGTCGCTCACTGTTGGGAATGCTGTATCGCTGTGCCCTGGGGGGCAGAGACTCGTGTTGCTGAGAATAACTGCCAGCATGTAGCGATGCGCTAAGGAGCACAACGCTACATGAAAACTCAGAATGTATTTATACGTCCTCGAGAACCATGTTTTTCAGGACGTGTATATATATATACGTCCATGTGCGTTAAGGAGTTAAAGGGCAAATGTTGGCTAAAAATAAGTTATGTCTAATTGAAAGATTGTATGAAGTGCAGAAATTTCAAATAGAAATGATTTAATGAAAGCATATAAATAAGGCACCTTATTGATCACTGTTTACTACGATATAGATCTATCAGGAGGCAGACATATTGTTTAGAATCTCGGTTCAGATTTTCCTTGTCTAACTCAGCATGTCCACTCCCTAATAGTGTTATATTGGGCTAACAGGGCTCAATAAGATACTTTTTATTTGTATTCTTTCTTTAAAGCATTTTTATTTCTATTGGCATAGATTGCAATTATGGGTGTGCATTAGGATGTAGGTGCATTTTCCCCAAATGTCCGATAGCATGGGATTATAAGACAAGGTTTAATGTATATATTCAAGGAAGAGGTTGAATAAATTGTGTGGTTTTTTTTTTTTCCCCCCCAGCGTAAACGGACGGCGCATGAGCGAGCCAAAGAACTCTACAGCTCCGGGGAATTCTCAAGTGGAAGAAAGTGGGGGGATGACGCACCCAAAGAGGAGGTGGATACCGGAGCTGTCAATCTGATTGAGTCAGGGGCTTGCGGAGCGTTTGTTCATGGCCTGGAGGATGAGATGTACGGTACGGATGATCTGGCTATTTAAAGACCTTTCCCCATCCCATGGCCTGTTTATTAGAAGGCTGTACATTTCCCAGGCACACCGGGGCATCCTTTTAAGATTAGCATCAAGGAGCTAGTGTCTTAAACACTTCTAATGAGGTACTGGTCTTATCCCTCAATAAAATACATACAAAGGGCCTCGTCCTTTTTAACACTTGAAGCTGTTTTATGAAGGGAAAAAAATAATTTTCCTAAAATGACCCTATTTGACTGAAAGGTATTTTTAGAACTAATGTTTCTTCAATCAGCTTGGACTGAGAGTAATACTAGTTAGAATTTCAAACCAGTACTGTAAAGTAAACACACCATACATAGTCACGCCTTCAGGATAGGAGTAAAACCATTCCATACGGTGATCAGAGTCCTCATGATGGATGAAGATGGATGGCGCCAGGTAACCGGCCGGTCACTAGTCACAGCTGCTAATGCTGATGGTTGTGTCTGTCTCTCTCTCTCCTAAGAGGTGAGGATTGCTGCCGTGGAGTCTCTGTGTCTGCTGGCTCGCTCCTCCCGTCCCTTCGCGGAGAAATGTCTGGACTTCCTGGTGGACATGTTTAATGATGAGATTGAAGAGGTGCGTCTGCAGTCCATCCACACCATGCGCAAGATTTCAGACAACATCACCCTGCGAGAGGACCAGCTGGATACTGTCCTGGCTGTGCTGGAGGTGAGAGTTCAGAGCCATGATGTCACTTCCCCTGCATCTGGCAGAGACTTCCCGAGCAACGTTCTAAAGGTCATCAGCAGGGGCATTCCATTGGTTTCCATGGTGACTGCTCCACTTTTAGAATGCTGTCCCAGAAATGATGTTTATAAATGTTCTGTGAGATCCCCTTGCTTCAGAAGGTAACTCCCCATCTTGTTCCAGATTCGCGCAGTATATCTGCCCATACCTTGTGTGTATCCGCCCATACCTTGTGTGTGTATCCGCCCATACCTTGTGTGTGTATCCGCCCATACCTTGTGTGTGTATCCGCCCATACCTTGTGTGTGTATCCGCCCATACCTTGTGTGTGTATCCGCCCATACCTTGTGTGTGTATCCGCCCATACCTTGTGTGTGTATCCGCCCATACCTTGTGTGTGTATCCGCCCATACCTTGTGTGTGTATCCGCCCATACCTTGTGTGTGTATCCGCCCATACCTTGTGTGTGTATCCGCCCATACCTTGTGTGTGTATCCGCCCATACCTTGTGTGTGTATCCGCCCATACCTTGTGTGTGTATCTGCCCATACCTTGTGTATATCCTGCATTATGAGCCAAATAATAATCTAATTGATGGTATTTTCATTCTGCTCGCTGGCAGGATTCCTCACGGGATATCCGAGAAGCTCTGCATGAACTGTTGTGCTGTACGAATGTGTCAACTAAAGAATGTATTCACCTCGCCCTGGTGGAACTTCTGAAGAACCTGTCCAAGTATCCAACAGACCGAGACTCCGTCTGGAAGTAAATATCCTGTCTTATAGATCTCCTCGGAGTCAAAGCCTCTGCTCTGTTTGTTTACCCTCTGCATCTATACTCCGCTCTGTTTACCCTCTGCATCTATGGCGCCGCTCTGTTAAACCTGCTGCATCTATGGCGCCGCTCTGTGAAACCTGCTGCATCTATGGCGCCGCTCTGTGAAACCTGCTGCATCTATGGCACCGCTCTGTGAAACCTGCTGCATCTATGGCACCGCTCTGTTAAACCTGCTGCATCTATGGCGCCGCTCTGTGAAACCTGCTGCATCTATGGCGCCGCTCTGTGAAACCTGCTGCATCTATGGCGCCGCTCTGTTAAACCTGCTGCATCTATAGTGCCGCTCTGTTGACCCTCTGCATCTATGGCGCCGCTCTGTTAAACCTGCTGCATCTATGGCGCCGCTCTGTGAAACCGGCTGCATCTATGGCGCCGCTCTGTGAAACCGGCTGCATCTATGGCGCCGCTCTGTGAAACCGGCTGCATCTATGGCGCCGCTCTGTGAAACCGGCTGCATCTATGGCGCCGCTCTGGTAAACCGGCTGCATCTATGGCGCCGCTCTGGTAAACCGGCTGCATCTATGGCGCCGCTCTGGTAAACCGGCTGCATCTGTGGCGCCGCTCTGGTAAACCGGCTGCATCTGTGGCGCCGCTCTGGTAAACCGGCTGCATCTGTGGCGCCGCTCTGGTAAACCGGCTGCATCTGTGGCGCCGCTCTGGTAAACCTGCTGCATCTGTGGCGCCGCTCTGGTAAACCTGCTGCATCTGTGGCGCCGCTCTGGTAAACCTGCTGCATCTGTGGCGCCGCTCTGGTAAACCTGCTGCATCTGTGGCGCCGCTCTGGTAAACCTGCTGCATCTGTGGCGCCGCTCTGGTAAACCTGCTGCATCTGTGGCGCCGCTCTGGTAAACCTGCTGCATCTGTGGCGCCGCTCTGGTAAACCTGCTGCATCTGTGGCGCCGCTCTGGTAAACCTGCTGCATCTGTGGCGCCGCTCTGGTAAACCTGCTGCATCTGTGGCGCCGCTCTGGTAAACCGGCTGCATCTATGGCGCCGCTCTGGTAAACCGGCTGCATCTATGGCGCCGCTCTGGTAAACCGGCTGCATCTATGGCGCCGCTCTGTTTACCCTCTGCTGGGAATTGGCCAGCTTCATGTTTGCTCAAATCCTTTCTTGCAGGTGTCTGAAATTCCTTGGAAGCAGACACCCCACCCTCGTCCTTTCCTTGGTCCCAGAGCTCCTCAGCACCCACCCATTCTTCGATACTCCGGAGCCTGATATGGATGATCCAGCCTGTATCCTTTCCTGCCGTCCTGCCCTCACTGGGGGCAATTCTGCTCTCTCTCTCTATAACCTTTTTGGCTACAATTCATTGCACACCATTACAGCATTGGGGAAAGTGAAACATACAATTTCTGGAGCGTATTCCCATGCTAATAATTTGCTGACCCCATTATCACTGCTGTTAGACTGCATTATTTTCAGAGACTGCAGATGCATTGGGTCTCTAATCGAAGCAATTTATTCTTCATGAAAACATGTGCTCCCTAAATCCCTGTAGCACTATTTAGATAGTATGGCAGAATCTGTGGACTTCACTAGTCGAGAAATGAAGGGCTTTAATCATGAAAGGGGAATTGACAAGGGAATTTCCGATTTAGGGTCCAAAGTATCAGAGTTGGAAAAATTCTCCCATTCAGCTCAATTTTTTTCCAACTCTGCTACTTTGGCCTTTAAAGGGACTGTCTGTGCCCAAAATGCATCTTGTAAATATTAATGTGCTTTTAAAATACTCTAAAATGCATGTTTTAATTTTGTATTGCTAAAAATATAAAATACAGCTAGATGAAATTGTGAAATTACAGCAGTTTGCAAGAAACCAGGACTGCCCACACTAGCTGAGTAAATGTAATTGAGAATAATAACATTCAAATGAATAGAATTCTGTCTCTCTAGTGATGTCATCAGACAATGTGTTGCACTGTCAAGAGATCCTACTGTGTACAAGAGCAAGGAATTTAGTTGTTTGTTTTTGTGAACTGATACTGTAAGTGTTTCGTTTTATTGTTTCCAAATCCTGTGTTATTGGTATTTGACGGTAATTACCAGATATTGCCGTCCTGGTTCTGATATTTAATGCCTCCAAGACGTGCCCCACAATGCCTGCTCTGTTTTCGGATCACACCTTTCGCCATTATGCCTACCTGCGAGACAGCCTTTCCCACCTTGTCCCGGCGCTCAGTGTAAGTTAGCGTGTGGCTTTATACAGGAGCCTAGTACAGGACAACCGCAGCAGAAAATGAATGGATGTTTTTAACTGAAAGATCACATGGTGTAGATATCTTAACAGACAATTGTAGCAAAAAATGTACTAATGTTTATTTGAAAGATTGCATAGAGTGTAGATAGAAATGCTTTAATGAAAGAATATAAATAATGTACTTTATTGAGCCCTCTTTGCTCTGTTTAGCTTTAACATGGGGGCAGCCATGTTGTTTAGAATCCTTGGTCAGATCATCCTTCATCAGAACCAAGGTGAATGAAGAACTTCCCCAAGATTCTAAACAACATGTCTGCTCCCTATTAGAACTATACAGAGCGAATATTGCTCAATAAGGTGCATTATTTATATTTTTATTAAAAATTTCTACACTTATGTAATCTTTCACTTAAACACGACTTATGTTTTTGCTACAATTGTCCTATAAAGATGCATATCAAGCCACAAATGAGGTCATAAACCGGAGACACCACAGACACATTTAAAGCCTATATCTCTCTTGTTTTATGCGTTTGCCTGCAATTCTTCTGTTAAATGTAAAGTAATGTTTAGGTTGGCCCTGTAAGGCTGACAGAAGGACTGAGTTCAAACTTGTAACACATTTTTAATTGGAAAATCTCGAACTGTCCTGAATGTTAATGGGTGTAATCTAGATGCTGCCATCACAGCGCACCCATTAATCCTGTATGCTCGCCTGCTAAGCTGTGTATTCCTCACCACCTTTTGTGTTTTCCACCAGTTGCCGGGTGTGAAATGGTCATGGATCCCGGACCTGGAGAGAGAGGCTCCTCACGAAGATCCTTCCCAGCAGTTCCTGCAGCACAGCCTGGAAAGGGTACATAACCTTCAGCATCTCGGCTCGCAGGGAACCCAAGAACTACTCGAATTCACCATCCGGTGCGTAAATCAATAGATCTCGTCTAGATTCCGGGAGATCTGTTCTCACTTACAACTGAAAAACCGTGATGGCAAAGAACGTAGATACCGCTCCTATGATTTGTAGTAAAGAGAGGCGATCTGGTGTCCAGAGATAGAAATAAGCTCGCTGGCGCTAGTAGAATAAAATCCGACGGAGACTTGGAGTCACCACACACACTTGGAGTCACCACACACACTTGGAGTCACCACACACACTCCCTGATGTTTACTGGATCCGCCCACCCAATGCCCGATGGGAAATTCCTCAAGAGTATATACCCCCTACTTGGGCCAGTGAGCTTGTTTTTTCTCTCTATGGACACCAAATTGACTCCATTTACTAGAAATCATAGGAGCGGTAATAGCCAAAGTTGAAAGATGGTAAAATTGGAGAATTAAAGCGAGGCTAAGCTTTATTCATTTTAAATGAGACAAAATACCATTTCTGCCTCATTATAACTACTCCTTGAATGTTGCTCGATAAGTATTCACCACTAGTCTTTGCAGCAACAAAAATGCAACCATAATTTCTTTTAATTCAGCCAAAAATGCACTTAGGAATGTCCTTGTTTTCCATGAAAACGTATATCAGATAAGATGCAAAATGAGTAGGAAATAGTCAAGTTGTCATTTAAAATAATGTGCAACGTGTCATTGGAACACAGGAGTGATGGCAGCTGATCAGGGGCCTCTGTATGCCAAGTATGTATATATTCAATAAAAAAAAACACATTAGCAATATCCGCTCTGTATTTCTGATCCATTTGATGTTATTTTAATGGACAAAATTTAGTTGGGGGATGGTAAAAAAAACAACTAATATATTGGTGTACAATGGAGAGAGGCAATGCACAGAAGGGGAAGGGAAATTGGCCACAAATATTGGGAGGAGTAGATTAGAAAGCTAGGCGCAGGTGAATTGGACCACTGATTTTTGAACATAAGTCTGGATGAGACCCACCCCCTCCGGTCACATAAACTCACCGGTCTAGTATCGGGAAAGTGGCCCGCGGAATCCACTGTCTAGGTAAAGGTAACAGCTGGTTTATTTCATTCGTTTATATGGCTAAGTTCACGTTGAGGAATATAGAAGGGGAAGGTGGAGTAACAGCCAAACTCCCTGAGGAAGTTATTGCATGGGATGTAGAGTACGTCTATATTATGATATGACTTGCAGGGCTAAACAATATGAATAGGTGGGGAATGGTAACATGCAACGAGGCAATACACTCTGTATTTATATAAGGTTTTGTACTTTCATATTAAAAGAGATAAGCAATAATGGACAAAATTAGCTTTTTATTTTTAAAAACAATGAAATTTATAAATGACCCCAAACTTTTGATCCGTAGTGTACTGTTGTCATGGTCACTAGCTTGGAAGCCTGTAATGGGATTAATGAGGGGCCTGTTGTATCTTCTTTGGCCCGCATGTGTAATGTCAGTCTGTCTCTCCTCCCCAGCGATCTGCAGAGAATCGGAGAGCTTCATTCCGAGCTGGCAGGAATGGCAGATTTCTCAGCCACTTACCTGCGTTGCCACCTACTGCTGATCAAGGTTTGACATGTCTGTCCTTTTCCAGACAATATGAATTTAGGTTCATGTAAAATACAATAGGCGATTGCTTACTGGACAAAGTGCAGGACACACCAAATATAATACGCTCTCCAGATTAAAGCCAAGCAAATAGGTTTACGATTCTAATGGCTCCGCCCACTTTGTGACATCACATGTGCTAGTACAGCTGTATTTGGCAAGACATTTTAAGATGTAAAAGTATTGATATTGGCTGCGTTTCCATCATGTCCTTTTTCAGGCCTTGCACGAGAGGCTGTGGAGTTTGGCAGCGCCTTTATGTCTGAACCAGAACTCTTTGGCTGTGGCTGCAGTGAAACAGGTAAATGGGAGCAGTGGGGGCTTTGGAAAATGGATGCGGCACCAAAAAAAAGAAAAAAAATCTTCTGTACCAATCGGTGAAACAAACTGTATGTTATTTGGACTGACGAAGGATTCAAGTGACTAAAATGATCAAGAATCGAATTTTCTATCTTCGTATTGTTAGAAGAGGATGATTTAAAAGTCTCTTCACATGTATTAATGTAATCCTTTAAGAATGGGTGTCCAAAAAATGTTTCCCCCCATGTGGGTTGCGAATTTTTCTGAAATGTATGTGTTTATGTATCGCATTGGATTTGTACAGATAACAGATGTTATCATTGAGATAATCATTTGAGCAGAGAGCTATTAGAGGACAGAACCATGGGTCACACCTCTGACTCTGGCGGAACCATGGGTCACACCTCTAACTCTAGCGGAACCATGGGTCACGCCACTGACTCTAGCGGAACCATGGGTCACGCCGCTGACTCTAGCGGAACCATGGGTCACGCCGCTGACTCTAGCGGAACCATGGGTCACGCCGCTGACTCTAGCGGAACCATGGGTCACGCCGCTGACTCTAGCGGAACCATGGGTCACACCGCTGACTCTAGCGGAACCATGGGTCACACCGCTGACTCTAGCGGAACCATGGGTCACACCGCTGACTCTAGCGGAACCATGGGTCACACCGCTGACTCTAGCGGAACCATGGGTCACACCGCTGACTCTAGCGGAACCATGGTTCACACCGCTGACTAAATTTAAAAGAGAGAAATTACAGTTAAACACACACATCAAAAAATACTCTTGTCATTAAGGGGTTACTCATCCTCTTTCTCTTTAGATCTTGGAGGAAACTTACAAGATGGAGTTTATGTACAGCGGGCTGGAAAATAGACAAGTGGCCATAATTCAGCACATGAGGTTACAAGCCAAGGCCCTTCAGCTGCTAGTGACAGCCCGCACAACCAGAGGGTAAGTGTTCTGCCCGGGAACTGTGGGGGTCTTTCTCTGTATAGATGGTGGTCTCCTATGAGATGTGGTCCGCTGGTTTAAATGCAGCAGGGTTAGGCTGAGTTCACATTTAGGCTCAGGCGGTGGGTGTAATGGTCCTTCCCCTCCTGCATTCTAAACCGGGGAGATCAGGATAATCCAACCTTACCTGACATAGACTTGTTCTATGTGCTACACTACAGCAGAAACGCAATGGAGCATGTTAAGTCATAAAACCTTATTGGATCACTTTGAGCTGCCTCGTACAACATTCCTAGAAGTAACATTTAGCATCCTTTGGTCTTAGGAAAGGCTGAAGCACTAAAATGCAATAAATATTTTCCGTTCCAGTTTGGGAATTTTGAAGGCTTGTTATACGGTAATTGTTATAATTAATAACATATGTTGTATTTTATATATATATACTAAATCCAAGCACGCCAGAGCTCAGATGGTTAAAGTAGCTGGATGCTAACCTGGCATTTCAAACAATAATTGCAAAAAGACCCAATCAGACACACTTTAATCCAATAAGCTTGGGAGATTTATTACAGGAACAATAGTTGTAAATAATATATAATTGGTTTTATTTATATACACAACACCAAAGGTCTTTAAATCCAATATATATATATATATATATATATATATATATATATATATATATATATATATATATATATATATATACAGACTGTATTCATTCTATGTTTATGGTTAAATATGTGTATACACACATTTAGATACACAATTTTTATTTATATATATATATATATTTATATTGTATCTAAATGTGAGTATACACATATTTAAACATAGAATGAATACAGTCTGTATAAATTCACATTGGAAACCCTTTCTGTTAAATTATTGAATTCTATGTATTTTTACATATCCTTGATCTCATATAATGATGTTTTTGTGCTTTGTTTGTTCTTTTCCCGGCAGATTAGATCCACTGTTTGGGATGTGTGAACAGTTTCTCCAGGAGGTTGACTCTTTTCAGCGGTGAGTGAGTTTGACGGCATTATTATGAGACGCTCCCTCATGTTAATTCAGATCAGCACTTTGCCAGACCAAGAAGGGGAAAATAAATCTTTCCGCCCCTACATTACGGACTATCCCAGCAGGAATCATGATGGCTGCTTTGATTAACTCCAGTGTAACGCTGCTACCTTAAAAATACGCGCATGGTTTTTATTATAGCATTTCAATGGAAGGGCAAATCGGGTTTGCTTAGTGCACCAACAATAGACCCTCTCCAACCCCCCAGGGCTGCTGACAAACGTTTTGTGTAACTGAAAGATTGCATCAAGTGTAGACATATTAAACAGAAATGCTTTAATGAACGAATACAAACCTTACTGAGCCCCCTGTGCCTGTATAGCTCTATCAGAAGGCAGACATTTTGTTCAGAATCTTGGGTCAGATGAAAGAAGATCTGACCTAAGATGGCTGCCCCCTGATGGCGCTACGCGAGCAAAGAGTGATTTATTTCAGAATTCAAGAATGAACTTTTCAGTTAAGCATAGCATGTTGTCTGGCTGACAGTATTACAATGAGCACCAATAAATTGGGTGAAGGTAACCTCACCGGGACACACTTTAAAATGAGAAATCTCTGTATCCTTCTTGATAAAATAATTTATTAACTAGGAATATTCCCTACGTTTTCAAGCACAATATATATATATATTTTTTTATTTTTTTAATTATCTTCACTAAGATAAGGTTCTGTCAGCCCTTCATCCATTGGCGTCAGCTAAAATGAATGCCATTAAATTGGATAATTGAAGCACCCCAGGAAGTGCTTGAAAATCCCATTATATAATACACTGTATTCAAGAGAGAATAGCAGGGAATTGACAAGGGAATTTCAAATTTTAGGCCAAAGTAGCCAAGTTGGGAAAATTCTCCCATTCATTTGAAGTTGCTGCTGTAAGAGAGCAGGAGCCTGGCTTCCAGTCTGGCAAGGATCTGGGGGTCACTGGATAGGCATGATAGGCATTGATGTGCACACACTGGGGATGGAATTCAGAAGGGGATGTCAAACTTAAGGCCAAAATAGCTGAGTGGGAGAATTTTCCTAACTCTACTACTTTTGGCTTTAAGTTTGAAATTCACGTCTGAATTCCCTGTAACTCTGTATTTGGTGTTTTTGTTGTTATTTAAGTTCTGTTGATGTATTTTTCTGTGTGTCCGTATCACTTAACTCTCTCTCTCCCTCCCTCACACAGATGCTTCATATCCGAGCTCCCTCACATGCAGGACAGCTTTGTAGACAAGCTGCTGGATCTCATGCCCAGACTGGTCAACTCCAAACCATTAGAGATGGTTAAAATTCTGCAGACAACCCTACGGCAAAGCAGCTTCCTCCATCTGACCCTTCCGGAGCAGGCAAGTCTGTGCTCTGCAGTAACAGGCGGAGGGAGGTGATATATTATCGCCCTGTTTGGTCCTTAGGAGCTCTCCCGTGTCAGTTATTAATTAAACTAGCAGACTGCAGGCGATCGCAGTAATAAAAACATTTCTTTTCTTTAATGTACTCATTGTTAACCTAATTTGCCCATGCCTACCCAGAATCCCTTGCGGTGGTCTTGTGTGGATTGTGTTTAATAATTCCCATTACATTTGCAACATCACATCATTAATATATATCTCTATAACACCAGCAATTTACATAGCGCTTGGTACAGAGACAGACTGATATCTGAGGTAGTACGATCAACTGCTCGCAAGCTTGCGTTATATTAGAAGTGTGTGCGACAGAGGCGTATATAAGGTGTTGGGGCAAGAAAGACGTCTGGCATGGCCGTCGGCCATGTATAGGAGATAAAATCCACATAGGGGAATATTCAGCAGAAAGGGTGGACTGAAGTGTGGATTATCTGGACAATTAAAGGGACTGTATGACATTAACAATGTTTTTACTGTGAATGTAGAGATTAAAAAATGCTTGAAAATGATCTATACATTGTGTTAGCAAAACTGCCAGCAAATGCCTAAATTAGGAGACAAATGTGTTTTTTAAATGTGTCTGTGGAGTCTCCTGCTTATGACATCACCTGTGGCACGGTATGCAAATGAACTGCTTTTCAGTGGGAAGTCTCTAATTTGCATACCGTGCCACAGGTGATGTCACAAACAGGAGACTCCACAGACCCATTTATTTGCTCCTAATTTAGACATTTTAATACAGTTTTGCCAACACAATGTATAGATCATTGTCAATAATTTGTATTCTCTCCATTCACAGTAAAAACAATGTGTAGGTGAGTCCAGTATTTTAAATGTGACCCTTTTAAAGGAAAGGGAAGCATGTGGAAGGCTTTACAGAGCAGCTGATGAGGAAAGGCAAGTCAGGAAGCTTGTAGGCAGCCTTGTGGGTATATTGTAGCACATAAAAGAAGTTGGGAAGTTTTTGTTATGTCTGTGTTTTAACTGTAGTTTCTCCGTGTCTAATATAGTGTACTCAGACAAACTAAATGCTGTTTTTTAAGGAAACGTTAGGCATTCTTTTGATGCCATATTTACCCTTCTAAAGCAGAATTTAATATGATTTTTTTTTTTAAAGTTGTTCAGGCCCCTTGTTTACATTTGTGACATATACATACGTTGTGTCTGTAAGGGGCTAATAATGAAAATCACTGTGTCGGCTCCCACGAGTCTTACAGGAATATAACCTTTTTTGTTATTTTATAATGTGGGCCTTTAGGTTTTGTCATGATGGTCAGCCTCAGAAAGTTTTTCCTTGTCTTATGGTCATTTAACACTATAAAAAAACACAAGCATTTATTTTCTGCTTATATATATATTTTTTAAGGCCTCGCCTCCCCCATCCCTTTCTAATATGAAACACTAGAGCATTAATCTAACACCGTGATCTCTTTTTAGATCCACAGAGCATCTGCCAACATTATCGAGCCAGCAGAGGAGTCTGATAACCCCATCCGCTTCACCTCTGGCCTGGTGGTGGCTCTTGACGTGGACGCCACGCTAGACCACGTACAAGAGCCACAGAGCACTGTGAAAGTTCAGGTACGTACGGTCACACAGGATAAACCTGCATCACTTCCGAAGGCTTAGAATTCTAGGAGTTGTAGTCCTACGGCAGCCGAATGGGGCCTCCTGATCCTACCCTATGAAAATAAGTGTCTGTCCACTGAAAGTGCACAAAAAATGTAATTACATTAAATAAAAGTGAGTTAAGGTGAGATGAACATTTATTTAATATTTAAAGATGTTACAATGCATTATGCAGGGCAAAATCTATTCTAGCAGGAGAAACTTTGACAGGTTCATCTCCCCTCAGCCCCTTCTCCTTTACTTTTAGTGCCTAACTCCGGTAGTCTTGCACAGCTCCGGTGGATTGAGCTGATTCTGGAGCAGTACTTTCTGGATCTTTTAGTATCTGCAGTCTTTTATAGTCACTTATTCCATCATTGCCTCTTTTCCTTTCCATATCCAGGTCGTATACCCAGACGGGCAGATCCAGATTATCCACCCCAAACCTGCAGATTTCCGCCACCCCGGCCCAGGGAGGCACCGGCTGATAACTCAGGTGTATCTTTCACACACAGCATGGACAGGTAAGAATACAATGAATGGTGAGAAGTCACCTATTTTTTTTTTTTTTTATATAATATTTATTTATTGATTTTTTTCATCCAAGATCGCATGGTATGTCAAAATAAAAAAAAATACAGAAATAAAATGAGTCGTGGCATTACTTGAGGTATGTACATAGAATAAACATAAAATTCACGTGAAATTCAAGTGGTGGAAGTCGAATATCCTGTGTCAGTACATTCACCTTACAAAACAGAATACAAAGTACAATATAATAATACAAAATAATTTTCACATTGTTAATATGAGAAGGGGGAGGGGGGGGGTTGTGAGGGGTTGTTGCCCAGTTCAGTTTCGTAGTGCATGTGTTTCCATATTACAGTATAGTAATAGGGGTATGGGGTGTGACGCTCATTTACGCTTTTTTGTTTATTGTATTTGAATAAGATATGAGTCGTGGGGGGTGAGGGGGGGGGGGGGGAGAGAGATGTGAAAAGAGAGAGGGGTGTATATGTCCATAAACATATAGATAAGGGGGGGACAAGTTTCAGGAGGGTGGCGTGGTTGGGAGGGAAAAGAAGAGGAAAAAAAAAGAAGAAGAGAAGAAGGGGGGGTTATTCCAGGGTGGGGTTTTCATTCTCCTAAAAACTGGATGGTTACCAAAAATAACTTAAATATACATTAAATACACATGTGAAAAGGATTGGATGACAATAATCAAAAACAAGAAAAAAAAACACTAAAACATATAAATTACAGCATTTATACACAATAGTACCAACGTCTTATAATAACATTTTCCATAATAGAAATTCTAGATTTATGAGGAAATAACATCTTTCCTGCATATGTTTGTCGTTTATTTTGCATTTGCATATATACCATATGTTTTGTAGGAACTATAGTGATCGGTTTCACTGGGGAGCTATCCCACCAGTGTCTCCCAGGGAAAAACACTACCAGTAGGGCTTGTGGGAAGTGACCGCATGTTGTCATATATAGGTTATGGCTCTTTCGTTTAGATGATTATGTGCTTCAAAATTTCTGCACATTTGGGTGATTCTAAATGGTCCATCCAGGGGAGCCATTTGTATGTGGCTTTCAAGCCCTCACCTTTAGATGTGTGGATGATTTCCTCGGAGCTCCTGAAGTCTTCCACCAGGGCGGCCCACTCCCCATATGTGGGTGCTCTCGTCTGTTTCCACAGTCTTGGGATAAGTATTTTCATGGCATTGAGTAGTATCGGTGTGAGTGACCTCTTATATGTGCCTATTGGTTCTGGCGTGTGGTGTAGGAGTGATGCCATCGGGGTGCCTGCAAAGTTCGGGTCTGATATTGATTTAATAGTTTCTATGACAACTTTCCATAGTGGAGTAAGAAGAGGGCATGTCCACCATATGTGAAGGAATGTCCCCCTGGAGGATCGGCATCTCCAACATATATCAGTATGAGTGGGAAATAGTCGCTTGAGAGTGGCGGGCACTCTATACCATCTAGTTAGAAGTTTATATGAATTTTCTTGAGCATGGGCTGATATAGAGCATTTGTGTGTAAGAATGGACATTTTTGTCCATTGTTTATCTGTGAGTGTGCAGTCACAGTCTGTTTCCCATTGCCTTATGTAATATGGTTTCGTAGGTGGTTGAAGTTGTTTTAGTAAGTTGTATATGGTGGATATGAGTCTTTTGGGTACCTGTGGTGTTGCGCAGAGGGCTTCATAGGCTGTCAGAGTAGGTGGATATTGTTTGTTTTTTAAGATTTTCGAGGTGTAGTGTTTGAGTTGTTCATAGGTGAAGCACTGGGCAGGTGTAGGAATATTATCGGTATAGAAGGCTGTGATTGGTTTGATAGCATTGTCTTTCATGACATGTCCTAATCTAGGGTAGAGTATGTCAGCGTGAAACATAGGTTTCAGTGCTTCTGGAGAATAGCCAGGTTGGAAATCATTGTTGTATATAAGTGATGTGAGTGGTGATGGGGAGTTTACGAGGCCATCTAGTTTGCGGGTAGTATATAAGTCTGTGACGTTTTTGGATATGGTGAGCCCCAGGTATTTGATAGTGTCACGTGCCCAGGGAAATGGGTACGTAGTCTGTATAGTGGTTACCATGTTTGGGGGGGTAGTAAGATTTAGTATTTCTGATTTGTTTAAATTAGCTTTGAAGTTCGAGTGAGAAGAGTACATGTTCATTTCGTGCATGATATGTGGCAGTGACTCTAGGGGGTTGGTGACAAAGAATATTATATCATCTGCGAATGCAGCTACTTTATATTGTCTTGGGCCTATTTGTAGACCCTGTATTTGTTGATTTTGTCTAATGGCATTTAAGAAGGGTTCCATGGACAATACAAACAGTAGGGGGGAGAGGGGGCATCCCTGTCGTGTGCCATTCGACAGGGTGAATGGATCGGATAGGGTACCGTTAACTCTAATACGAGCTTGTGGGCGATGGTATAGAGTTTGAATCCATCGAAGCATGGATGGGCCCAGTCCCAATTTGGTGAGCACCGTTTGTAGGAATGTCCAATTCACCCTGTCGAATGCTTTTTCAGCGTCGATTGATAAAAGTAAGGTTGGTGTGGGGTATGTGTGGGCGTAGTGAATTAGGTTGATTAGTTTTGTGGTGTTATCTCTGGCTTCTCTTCCAGGGACAAACCCCACCTGATCTTGATGGACACAGTCTGGTAGCACGTCTCTTAATCTATTAGCTAATATTTTGGCAAAAAGTTTTGTGTCGTTGTTAAGAAGGGAAATGGGTCTGTAGTTTGCGCATTCCGTGTGATCTCTACCGGGTTTTGGGATTATAGTAATGTGTGCTTCTTGGGCTTGTGTTGGGAGGAACCCAGATGTGGATAGGGAGTTGAATACATTCACGAATTGTGGGATCAGTGTGGGTGCAAATGTTTTGTAATATGGTAGAGTTAGACCGTCAGGTCCAGGGCTTTTGCCAGTGGGTGAGGATTTTAGCGCTGTGCCCACTTCAAGTTCAGTGATTGGAACTTCCAATGCCTGAATCGTTTCTGTTGTCAAGTGGGTAGGGAAGTTTTTTTCAAGATAGGTTAGGAGGCCAGTCGTGGGTTGATGTGCGTCGTGGTGTGTGGGCTCGTGCAGATTGTATAGTTGATTGTAGTATGTTCGGAAGGTGGATGCTATAAGAGAGGTCTCTGTCGCCATTTCTTTAGATGGTGTCTTAATATTTGGTATAAAAGTGGTAGACAGTTTGGTGCGGAGGGCTTTGGCTAATGGGCGTCCCGGTTTGTTTCCAAATTCGTGGATTCTGCTTTTTAATATATGATGCGCTCTTTGGGTCATTGTTGTACAGATAGATGCTAATTTGGATCTGAGGGTGAGCAGAGTCTGGTATGAAGATGGGGATAGGGATAGTTTGTGTCTATTTTCTATGTTGGCTATTTGGGCTAGAAGATCTGTCAGAGCCTGTGATTTTGATTTTTTCTCATAAGAGGCTATGCTTATGAGGTGTCCGCGGATAACCGCTTTGTGTGCCTCCCAAATAGTGGGTTGGGGTACCTCTGTTGAGGCATTTTCTTGAAAATAATTCTGAAGCACCTTGGTTAAAGTTGCAACATGTGCCTTGTTTTTCAGTAGAGACTCATTGATCTTCCAGTTGGGGGCTCGTGTCGGTAAGGAGGGAATTGAAAGTTTAATCAGTGTGTGAGCGTGGTCACTCCATGTTATGTGCCCGATGTCAGAATGAGTGAGGAGATGGAGGTGCCTGTGGGACATAGTAATGTAGTCTATTCTAGAATATTTATTGTGGGGGGCGGAGTAAAAGGTATAGTCTTTCACTGTTGGGTGCTGTATACGCCATGTGTCTATATGTTGGTGTTTATGTAGTGTGTTTTTTACCTTTTTGATGAGAGAGTATCGTGTGTGAGCCGCCCCGGTGGAAGAGTCCAGGAGAGGATCCAAGGTCATGTTAAAATCGCCTCCTAGAATCGAGATGCCCTCTGAAAAAGACGAGAATTTGTCAATAATGTGACATAGGAATGGACTCTGTTTGGAATTTGGGGCATATAGTGTACCTATAGTGATACGGTCATTTCCCAAGGTCCCCTTGATGAATATTGCTCTCCCTTCGTTGTCATTCCAGGTATCTGTTATGACAAGGGGGGTGTTTTTAGAAATAAAGATGGCAACGCCTTTAGATCTGGAGAATGGGGAGTGAGAGAAGTACATTGTTTTATAATGCTTATCGAAAATTTTTGGTACTTTGTTTCTCTGAAAATGAGTTTCCTGAATTAGAGCTATGTTAGCTTTGAGACCTCGAAGCTCTCCAAACATCCTTGATCGTTTATTGGGCGAGTTCAATCCCTTGGCATTGAGTGACAGAATAGTAATAGGGGTAGATTGTTTAGGGTTGGCCATTGGTTTGGGTAGGTGGGAAGCTTGGTGTTATGAAAATACAATTACACATAATTGTGTGGTTTTTAGGATAATTGTTTGGTAAACATATGGTTGGTGGTTGACGAATAGGATCATTGGTATATAACAGTTTGAGATCAACTGTGACAAAACAGCAACAATAAAAACATATACATATACAACTGTACAACAGTGTGGAGTCTATTACGCAAGGGTGGGGGACCCCTGGTCCTAAAAGGGCCATAAGGTACCCCAGCACCTGTGTACAAAACAGCAGACTCCGGGGGGTGAAAGAAGACCTGGTCTCTCTCTGATTGAACATCAACAAGAGATCAGTGTCTGCTCCTGCCGGCGGTTCTAGAAACAATTAAATGTGAGCATAAATGGTTAGTATGCGCAAATTAGGGGCTGGCTTGGGTTCAATATGAAAGTAGTATTAAAATAGTATTGAAAAGGCGGTCATATATTATCAGACAAGTAACTTAAATAGAATAGTGAAGTAAAGAAGAGAAAGAGGAAAATTAACGAGGTGGGGGGGGGGGGGGGGCTGGCCGTTAGCTAGTGGGTTGTGGTGAGATATGATTATAGGGAGTGAGAACATAATATATAAAATAGATTGCAGTAAAGTGAAGAAAAGAGGAGAAAAAAAAAGGAGAAGAAAAAAAAAAAAAAAAAAAAAAAAAAAAAGGATAGATAGAAAGTCTTTTCTTCAGCCTTTGATATTAAGTCCTAATGGTTTTGGGTCGTGTGGCTTTTGATTGAAGTGTAAGTTTTTCGATGGCTCTCGATGTATACATAAAGAAAAAATGAAATAGTCATCTTCATTCTTGGTGTTATGTGGTGTACCAGTCTTGCGCTCGCTGGGGTGTCTCTGCTTGGGTGTCGGGCCTTGGTACTCGAGGGCCTGCTGCGTTTCGTCGTTTGCGTTGTGGTCTTGATAGCCATGGCTGGTTGTGTAGGGCAGACATAAGGGAGCCCATCTGGTTTGGTGTTGGCCAGTCCGGGAGCTGTACTTGTTCAATACCCAGTCCTGAGCAGAATCTTTCCAGGTCTGTGGGGTTCGATATCGAGAATATGGTCCCGTTTCGTCTCACCGACAGGCTTAGTGGATATCCCCAGCTGTATAGGATTCCTTCTTTTCTTAATATCTCGGTCAGAGGTTGTAGGGCCTTTCGGGCCTGTAGTGTTAGCCATCCCACATCTGGTAGTATGAGAAATTGTTTTCCCTGGTATGCAAGGCCTTTGGAACGTCTGGCTTTAGTGAGCACTTCCTCTTTTTGTGTGTAGTAGTGAAAACAGCAGATCAGGTCTCTGGGGTTCGATGTCGGTGGGCCTTTGGGCCTCAGAGCTCTATGGGCCCTGTCTAGCACGATGTCCTTATGGTATTCAGGGCCTAGGATTGTGTGGAACACCTCTTGCAGCAGTGCTGTTGGGTTTTCATCCGGTGTGCCCTCTGGGATACCTCGGACCCTTAGGTTGCATCTTCGCCCCCTATTGTCTAGGTCCATAATCTGGGTAAGGAGGGAGCCTGTGGTTGAGGCTTGTGACCGTATGCGGTCTTCCAAGGCCGAGATTGTGTCCCCTATCTTTAATATGTCCTCCTCTGCTTTGTGGAGTCGGTTACCTTGCTCCTGAAGGTCCGTTTTGACTTCCGTTAGCTCTTCTTTTATGGTCTGTTTCAGCTGAACCATTAGATCGGTTTGGTTTATTTTTATCTGTGTGAGGAGGTGGGAGGACAGAGATTGTAAGTCTCTTCGTGTGAGGGGCGCTTGTGTTTCTTCTGCGTCTTCCTCCATCTGTGTTTCTGAGTCATCCGAAGATGCATCTTCCAGGTGAGTAGGAGTTGGGGCGGGCGCCATTTTGGATTTTCCCGCCACGGGAGGTTGCGATTGGTATATGAAGTCTTTAAGGGACGGATACCCTCCAGATTTCTTTCCTGCGGTGCAGGAAGGTGTTAGGGGGATACTCTTCTGCTTTTTCCCCATTTTGCTGCAGGTTTAAACTCTTCGTTTGTCGAGTGTTTGAGCCGCCTGGCAGGAGCTCTCGAAATTCGCGTCCAGCTACATCCGATGACGGCCACGCCCCCCGAGAAGTCACCTATTATTAACATTGTGTGTAGTGTTCAAAGCAAGATATCCCCTTGGCGACACAGGACGGACTAGGTCCGTCCTGTGTGCCGAGGCGTTAGTGACACAGGACGGACCTAGTCCGTCCTGTATCAAAACGAGCACTGAAAGCGGAGTTTTTCCGCTTTCAGTGCTCAAGCGGCATTGTAACGATGCTTCCGTGTGGAAGCATCGTACAATACTAAAAAAAATGCCCGTCGGCATTTCGATCGCTCCGGAGAGCGATAGAAATGCCGGTTTTAAAGGCACAGAGCCTTTAAAACGCGGGCATTTCAAAAACGAGCATAGGAAGCAAATTTTTCGCTTCCTATGCTCAGAAAGTCGAGGCAAGTCGAGGCAATCAGAAACACACAAAAAAAAAATGCACGATCTTGGTCACTGAGTGACCAAGATGGCGCTGCCCTACTAAGGGCAAGAGCACAGGAGGCAGGAAGTACCTGCTTCCTGTGCTCTCTGGCTGTCACACGATTGCCTCTTCACAGAGGCAATCAGTGACTGCCAGGCACACTGACAGGCAGTGGGGATGTTCTGCTGAACATCCCCACTGACTGGTCAGATCAATATTAACTCTATATTGATCTGACCAGTTATGATCTGTCTCCCTCTCCTCACATTTTTTTTAGTGAGGGAGAGAGACAGATCAAAGTTCTAAAAGTAAGTAAAAGTTAAAAAAAAAAACAATAAATACACAACACACAAATAATAAAACAATAAAATTTTATTAAAGCAATTCCCTGCGTTTAACCCCTTCCCTGCCACTGATCTTGCATAAGCAGTGATCGTGCACATCAGCGCATTTATTTTTGCTGTTTGTGCATTTTTTAGGGGTTAATTTTTTTTGTACTGTAATTTATTACAGTACTAAAAAGGCTCTTCTAAGAGTTATTAACCCCTTCTTTGCCGTCGATCACTGCTTACGCAATGATATTGACGCCAAAGCAATTTTTATCTGTCTGCATATTTATTTTTATTTTTTTTTTACACATACCCGCTAGCGGATTACATGTAAAGTAAAAATATTTGAGATTTTTTTTTTTTAAGCTGCCTGAGTGCATAGCGATCAGTAACAGCGAATTAGTGGCAAAGGCGGTTTGGTGATTTCTCAATTAAGCTCACCCTTCGCCCTGGTCAGATCAAAATTGGTCGGATCAATATTCACAAATATTGATCTGCCTCCCTCTCCTCACTTACATTTTTGTGACGGAAAGAGACAGATCAGTATTAGTGATATAAAATAACATTTTATAAAATTGGCAGGTTTTATGAAAGTCTTTCACTGTGTAGTAACCCCTTCCCTGCCATTCATCACTGTGTAAGCAGTAATCTTGCACAGCAACAGTATGTTTTGCTGTCTGCACTGTTTTATGGATTAATTTCATTGTACTGTAATGTATTACAGTACTAGATAGGCTCTTATTAACCCCTTCTTTGCTCGAGATCACTGCTTACGCACTGATTCTGAGGCCGCGGACTCAGGGTTCGATTTTGACCCTATTCAGCTTTCTAATACATCATCTAGCGATGTATCGGTTGCTGCTGAGCCCTTGCCACAAGTAGTGATGGGGGTCTACCGATAAAAAAATATATGGTTTGGTGGCGGTAAATTACATTGGCTGGCTTCAAAGATATATCCCATAAAGGACACGGACGCAGGTTGACTACATGTCAAAATTCCAGGTTGGAATTGCGCACCCCCTAAATGTGGAATTTTAGACCCAACAAACCTATGCATGGGGGTTATCCCTGTACTCAGGAGATGTTGCTGAACACATATTGAGGTGTTGGTTGGCAGTGGCAAATACCAGAATCTGAAAATTCCTGCCTGAACTACAATGTGTGTGGGGAAAAAATGACATCCCAACCCTTTGACATAGGTTGGTGGTAGAATTAGCACTTGGAAAGTGTTAAAATACCACAATTTTAAATACCCTAGGATGTCTAGTTTTCCAAAATATATGGTTTTATGGGGTAAAATACTTTGACAGACTTCAAAAGTGTCCCAAATGGATCATAGGCGCAGGCTGACTACATGTCAAAATTCCAAGTTGGAAATGCACCCCCCCTAAACGTGGCCTTTTAGCGCCCAAATAATCTAACTAACCTACACATGGGTGGTATCCCTGTACTCAGGAGATGTTGCTGAACACATATTAAGGTGTTGTTTGGTACTGACACATAATAGGATCTGTGAATTCATGCCCGATGTACAATGAATGTGAAAAACAAATTACTATCCATAACATTGACATAGGCTGGTGGTAGAATTAGTGCATGAAAAGTGTTAAAATACTACCATTTGAAATACCCTAGGGTGTCTAGTTTTTAAAAATATATGGTTTTGTGGGATAGAATACACTTTTTGGCTTCAAAAATGTCCCAAATGGGACATGGGCGCAGGTTTTCTGCACGTCAGAATTCCAAGTTGGAAAACCAAAATGCGCACCCCCTAAATGTGGCCTTTTAGCCCCAAAACAAACCAACAAACCTATGCATGGGTGGTATCCCTGTACTCAGGAGATGTTGCTGAACACATATTGAGGTGTTATTTGGAAATACCCCTTCACATTTTAAGGTAATGTTTACCTAAATTGCAATATATGTGAAAAATTAAAAAAAAAGATTTTTTGCTGCAAACTTTGGCATAGATTGGTGGTAAAATGGCTACATGAAATGTGTCAAAATACCCCAAGTTAAATGCCCTGAGTGGTCTAGTTTTCAAAAATATGTACATGTTGGGGGTCATTCATGGATTTAGTACAGAAATCAGTGTTACAATGTCACTATCGCTAATTTTGAAAGAAAGGATTTTTAAATAGCTTTGCACCACTTATAGTTCTGGCCCTGTAACATGAATAAAAAAGCACAAAAACATAAAAACATGGGCTATTTCTGAACTCAGGACATATATTAGAAACTTTTTAGCAGTGTTTTTTTGTTGTCTCTTGCACATGAGTATACGATTTTTCAAATAAAAGTCATAAAAAAAAATGTTTTTCAATTTTTTTGCCATATTTTATTATTTTTTTTACATCAAATTATATGCTATTATCAAAATAATGGTATCAAAAGAAAGCCCTTCTTATAACGATAAAAACGATATATAGATTGTGCGGGTACACTAAATGAGACAGAAATAAATTACAGCAAAACACAAACACCTCAGAAATGTTAAAACAGCCCATGTCACCAAGCGTCGGACAAGCCAAAAAAGTCATGTCACTAAGGGGATATAGGAGTCTTTTTTACTAAAAAGGTAAGTTAAACTTTTTTTTTTATTATTATTTATTTATTTCCAAAATCTAATTATTATAATTGTTTTAGAAAGGGAAAAGAAAAATGGGGTCAAACAAATAAATAAGGGGCAGTGAGATTTTCATTTATATAGTTTTTGTTTTCAGACCAATGTGAATATTTAAATGGAAATGTGTACCCGTTTGTGTATATACAGATCTCTACGTATCCAGTTTACATTAAAAAAAATGTACTTGTGTATAACAGTTTCATTACTTAGTGTCTTATCTATCTTTTTCCACTGACCCATTGTTATTTTGTGAATAATTACATTTAAATTATACAAATATCCACAACCTTATACTTCATTCGTTCCTTACAATCATTCCAACTTACATTCTGGCTGCATCTCGGAGACTTGAGATGTTTTAATTATACATTGTGCTGGGACAAACCTGAAGAAGAACTCAGCTGCCCCTGGATAAATGTAGTTTTACAAACGCTCACTTTTTCCAATACATTACATAAGGCCATCTGTTCTTCTAGCACGAGGATCTCACCAGGTTTGGTCCTACCTAAGATGGAATGAGAGGCCGAATGGTTGGTTGTTATCGGCAGAGATATTTTATGTTTAGCAGAAAACTAGATTTAGTTGAATAAATAAATCACTTTTTTTTGCTGTAACCATTATGTGAATCCTTTTGGAATAAACGGGACCCTTACCGTGGTACCCAGTGCTCCCTTGGACTAGGACATACTGCTACTCTCCCTTAACCCAGGGGAAAAACCCCAGGCAACACCAGGAATCACCAGCTTGCTGTCAGGGTTAATAAAATGAGTGCCATGGAGTTGGGTAACATCCATGTAACAGCCCTTTAGTTTGAAATCCACTTCTCAACTGCCTGCATTTCTCTTTCACCAATAAAGCCCTTTTATTTTCCTGCATAGTGTGTGCACATCAATGCCCATCATGCCTAGCCGGTGACACTTCTGTTCTTGTTCCTCAGAGCCTTGCCAGATTGAAGTGCGGCTACTGCTTGCCTACAGCTCCAGCAGGAGCAAAGCATCCAGCCGCTCCCCCACGCCATGGGGAGACGGTACAGAATCCATGCCGGTCACAGAGTGCAGCACAGAGGGCACCATACACCTGAGCAAGCCTGTCAAAGTCTACCTCATGCCCAAGCCTGCCAGGCGGTGATACCCGCCGATGGATTCACTGCTCCCTGATCACACAAAAAGACAGACAAGCCCACCCTGCTTCAAACATGAAAATGATGGGGTACAAGAGGCCGCCCCTGCCATTCCAGCAACTCCTCAGCCTTACCATGGTGCCGCATCAGATAGAGTGCCAGGGATTACCAGGCAGGTGGAACTGCGCACAGTATATTTCTTTAAAATTCATGTTTCATTATAATAACACCTGATACATTTTTTGTTGTTGTTCATTTTCACCATAATCTAGTGATTTCTCTGTCAGAAATAAGAGTGCACAGCTTAAAAAAAAAATCCTTCCAAACGGACTACGCTAACTATACAGCGTAAGGTTAACGGGATGACAGGAATTGATGTAATCTATGTAAATAGAAGGGTTGCTTTCGCTTACACAGTTTGGTAGAGCTGTGCTTTATACACAATCCTCAATCACATACTGTAATACAGTGCAGTAATCACCTATTTCTTTGTGCTGATAAGTATCATTTTTAAGTGCCCCTGTTTCGTCCAAGATAACAGGGAAGATGCTTCTGGCAATTGAAGGGGTCGCAGTAATGCTTTGCTATACATGGCTTCTAATACAATCCATTTGCAACACAAGTTGTAGCCCTGGCCACGAACCTTGGAGAGCATGTGCTGCACAAGTGGCAGAGATACACAAAATAAAGATTTCAAATTCAAAATCCCATCTTGATTGGCTGAAAGATAAACCAGTAGCCAATCAGAATACAGCTAGTCACTGGCCAGATCATGTTCAGATGAGAATAAACATATATTCTCACCCTGGCCTGTGCAAGTAAAAATGGGCAACAGTCATAATTAGAATGAGAGTGTTATAGAAGCCAAACTTACTCTGAAGCAGTATTGTCCCCCTATAACAGTAGCATAGTGATGACTACATTCCCCATGCTCCCTTTAAAACCGGGAACTTGTAGAATAAATGCCTATAAATTTGAGGACATGGATTAGTTGTATTCACCAGTGATGAGGAATCTGTATACTTTCATTCTGTCTAATTTGTTTTTATTTTTTACAAACTGTTTCTATAATAAGACATTGCCAGTCTGTTAGATGCCATAGCCAACTACCTTCAGCAGCTTCATTATTGACTGTAAATATAAAAACCCTATCTTATTTAAATATTAAAAACATTTTTTTTTTTTGTATTTCTCTCAAATTTACGAATATCTTATGTTTTGAGTGGACTGGATCCACCATTGTTTTTTCTTTTCATGTACCATTATATAGGGACGAAATCCCTTATACTCATATATTTCAGTTTATATTTCTGAATGCAATTTGCAATAAAAACTTACATTTAAAATAAAAAAAAAAAAAATTTTTTTTTTGCTTTGTAAACCTGAGGCATTGTTGTCTCTTAATTGCATTTTGTTAAAATACTGTTATGTTTGGTCTGACATTCCTGCGATTACTGATATTTTGTCTTGAATTGGTGGTCCTATCCTTCCTCAAACCCCCAAAATTGAAAATTGCAGAGCAGAAAGGTCGATCCATTACGGCCCTCATGCTAAACGTATCAGGGCAATGTCTTACTGCACTCTGCTAAACAGAATACCTGGATCTGTTGGGGAAATAATTATACAGTCTTGCCATGAAGTGGATTTGGGGTAGAATCTAACTAAAATGGAGCTGACCTTCGGGACATTAGATTAGGTAATAATCCTTTTCTAATCTAGTGTTATCTAATCTGAACAAAAGGAGAAGAAAAGAAAATAACAACCACAAAAAACAGTATAAAACCATTCTGACAGTTTCTATACATACCCTATAGGCGTAAAAGCAAACCTCAGTAGGTTTCACAGTCGCTCCTCACACGGCATTGCTTTCTAGCTTGGCCCACCAGAGGGATAGTGCAATATTATCCCTGTAAAAGGGTCTTACATAGTGTTGCCAAGAGCCAATGAACATATTTCCCGCAACATTGGAAGACTACAGCAAGCTGACTGGCAATGCTAATCATGTGTGGTTGGGGCAGTGGCTTAGCCAGGGTTTGTCGCCCCTCTAACAACAAATGGTACTGGCATCATAGAACAGTGTTTTTCAACCACAGTAGTGTGCCGCGAGAGGTTGCCTGGTGTGCCGTGGGAAACATTGAAAAATTTAAAATAAAAAAAATCCCCCGGTGAGCTTTCCTCCGTCTGGGACATAGTCCCAGAATCGGAGGATTAACCTCACGCGGGGGTGAGGGCCAATCGGGAGGAGAGGCTGCTATAGGGAGCTCGCTCCCTAGCCTCTCCTCCTGGCCATAGAGATCACAGCGCGACGGGTGCAAGCTCCGCCCCCGTCGCGCTGTGTCAGCTGCTTGCCGCATGTCAGGTGGACGGACATCCGGCAGAAGGTCCTGGATGACGGACCAAGTGTAAGGTAAGTAAAAAAAAAAAAAAGTGTGACTGTGTATGGGTGTCTGGGTGTCTTGGTGTGTGTGGGTATTACTGGGCTCTGAGTGGCACAATATTCTTGGGCTCTGAGTGGCACAATATTCTTGGGCTCTGAGTGACACAATATTACTGGGTTCAAGAGAATTACTTTATATATAGTCAATATAGGCACAGAGTTAAATTTTTTAACATTTTCTAATGGTGGTGTGCCTCGTGATTTTTTTCATGAAACAAGTGTGCCTTTGCCCAAAAAAGGTTGAAAAACACTGTCCTAGAAGACGCAAGCGTTAAGGGGGTCTGTAGCCAGAGACACAGTGGCAGAGACTTGTTAGACCCTATGGGTCCTTGACGAAAACACACAAGACCTCGTGATGTCACGGATTGTGGTTTTAATTTAGTTTTAAAAATGTCAGTGGAGTCGCCTGCTTATGACATCACCTGTGGCCTGATATGCAAATTACACATTTCCCATTGAAAAGCCAGTTCATTTGCATATCAAGCCCCAGATGGCAGGTTTCTCTTAATCTATGAATTTGATTGCAATCAATGTTTGGGTGAAACAGTGTCCCCCAAAAAACACTTTACAAACTAAAGCAAATATGATTGGCTGTGGGGACCACATGTGGTTTATGTCCAGTGGTGAGAGAAAATTACCCAGCATGCATTTTGCCCATAGTACCCAAAGAAAAATGACAGGTATTACAGGTATGTTTAAATTATTTTATTCAGTTTTCAGAATTTGTCTGGTAAACAGAGCTTTAAAGTGCTATAGGTCTCTGCACAGAGGAGATCTCTAGTGACTGTCACTTTAAAAGGCTGTGAAAATATATAGATTTAATAAATGTGTTTTTTTTTTTTTTTGGTTGTTTTTTACCGAATGTTATGGCAAATAGAGATGCAAGTGCTAGACCAAATCAAAAACACCAGTAGTGTAAGAATTTCTACAAACCTTGTAAGACTTCAGTAAATGACCGCAATGGATGTGGTTTTTATGGACACTCCAGGCACAAATCGTATATTACTTTTCATTACTGGACACGATTTATAAAACTCACGCCTGGAGCAAGGCACTAAAAGTGGTCTGGATTGCATGGCGATTGCTCCACTTCTATTGAGTTCAGTAAGTACTGTGTAGACATTGACAATCTGGATTTAGTAGTTGTATGAGCCTGGTCAGCTCTGGGTATTAACAGGTTGAATGAAAGACCCCTCCCACTTTGACACCTTGCGAGACCAGGCTGTTGTACTCCTTTACCGCCTTCTCCGTCTGGAAGACCAGGACATCGATTCCTTGAGCTTTGATGTATTCCAGAGTGGAGGGCTGAACCTAAAGAGGAATGAGACAGATCCAGCTTAAAGTCTGTACTTCTAGTTTGCAGGAGGACTGGAAAGGAGTACTACAATGGAGATCTATTGCCACAGCACAGATCTTCACTCCAACCCCTCTCATATTGGATTGTGGATAATGCGTCCCATTTGTGCATAGAGGGATGGCATGTAGGGGGAGAACAGAGAAGAGACATGGGGAGTGGGGTGAGAGAGAGAGAAAGGAATACGAGATGCAGAGGACAGTTAGGCTAAAATAGCGGGTGGCAAGAATAGGCCTGCAATATGGCCACCCATTCTATTTATTGCTTGAGGTCCTGACTGAGCACCCCACCCATCATCTAAAACAGGAGTTTTTATTTAGTTTCGAGAAAGACCTATTCTGTGTTGCGGGTGCGCTGATAGCTTTATGCAAGACGGAGAGCGAAAATAAAGATGGTGGGACATAACCTGGACTTTGACTGATAGTTGAATGATGTTCTATGGAACCTTCACTGACCTCGCCATGGACGCTCTCTGTCCCAGCTTACTGCAGGCCTAACAAAGATTTTGGGGGAAAGAGAGGCCTGCCATCTAGACTCGTACCGAGAATGCAAAGAACTTCATGGTAAAGCGGAGAAACAGAAGGGAGAGGATGCTAAACCCGCCACTAGCGTGTTCACCAGCCATTCATCAGTACACACAGGCATGTCGGGTGTAGGAGATCACGTCTGTGACTTACCTGTAAGGCCTCAGTCATTCCACGGCCTATAACTAGAGTCTGCACACCTTTCTTCACCACTTCCTCGACGTCAGCTGGCTGCACGCCAGGATGATGCTGCACAGATCCAAAAAGAAGGACGGAGAATGGTTACAGGCCACAACACATCAACCCAAACAATCCTTTATGTACAAAGTATCAATACAACACATGGTTTGTGTCTGCGCGATAGTTTTGGCACAGGGGGCACATTGCATCATTTAGAATGTTTTGAGCAGTGGGATGCTGGAAAGCATGAAATAAATCCCAGCTTCTGATAGGCTGTTGGTAGTTTTTATTTGTAGTAACAAGTTTGGTGGGATTGATTCACTGAAAGTGGGCATATTCCCACAAAGTAATTATAGATTTATTACATTAACTAAATTTACTACAGCTCCGTTAGAAGAGAATAATCTTTATTTATAAGTGTATTAAAAAAGGAAGAATACATTGAGATTTCTCTCTTATCTAGTTGTCCTGGGGACCATGTCCAGAACCTTACAGTGTTTCACATTTAACAGCAGATCAGAAAAATACATTAAACAGAACATACAGGGTAAACACTTATAGATACTGATAAACAGAACAAAAGCAATAAACATGTACAGTTTATATAGAAGGCTGTAATCTAATAATAGGTACAGGCTGTTTGTAGAAGTGAGGAAACTCATTTTCAGGGATTTTCGACTAGTGAGGGAGAGACTCTGGGAGGCTGATTCCACATAAGTAGTTCTGAAATAGAATGCACCTTGGTCTTTTTGAAGTGATGGGCAGATAATAAGGGACTGGTTCTGGATCGGTTGATAATATTGAAGTATCTAAAGAAATCCAGTTGACATTAAAAAGTCTCCTTTAAGAGAGCCATAGAAATGTAAAAACTGCAAGGAAATATATATATATATATATATATATATATATATATAAAAGATGCACCTGAAAACTACCAGACCTAGACTCAAAATCAACCATGATACAATATAGTGGGAGTGAGGGGGAGCCACAAAATATCAGTGGAAAAGAAAGTGTTGACAGCAATAGTGCATCGTGGGTCTGGTGGTGCGACAGAAATGAATGCCACCATATTAATACTGCATTTATTCAATAGCAGTTATTAACGTGCACTTACATTGGTGCCAGTTTCTCTCCAGTCCCACATCCTGCTTCCGCCTGGCCAAACTTTACAATCCTTATAGATCTGTCCTGCGACATTCATACTTCCCCAGGACACCTTGCAGATTTCAGGAGAATTCATCTTCCAGAAATAACTGGGCTGAAATAAGAGAACAAATCCATTTACTGGCAGTAGAATTAGAGAAGAAACAAAACCAACACAACACAAACGCTATTAGTCATCAAAAGACACTATGGAACCCCAGACAGAATGCATCGCCATATCCTTCATGCTAAATAATAAGAAATTCAATATGAAAAGAGCAGGAAATGTAAAAGGGACAGATGTGCTTTTTGTTTTGTAATTTTATTTAATAAAATATTTTACTAAACAAGTGTGACTTGGTGCCACCCCCAGTGACTTTACAGCACTAGTATCTCACTTTGGGGCTGGGGACACAGAATGCAGTCTATAAGTCAGAATTCTGACCATAGACTTGCATTGAATGGGAGGGTAATGTAACTATTACATCACAAGGGGGCGGAGTTATGATCCTGCTTGATCGGGTCAATCTCCTCTCTTTGTGTTGGAAGGCAGGTAAAAGAAAGTTGTACATAGCCACCTAGTCCTGCCCACTAGTGAAACACAGGAGCCAGTAAGAGAGCAGGGGAGTGTCTTATGACATCATCATGCAGGCTTTGGCCCCAGTTGTAAAGTGAGACTTGCTGAAAGATTGGTGAATCTTGCATCATGGGTAAAATTTCCAAAATGGATGCTGGAGACAGACACTTAATTACATTTTACTTTTATATGCAATTAATTCAATGGATATGTTTGTTTTCAACACACAGGTAATCTAGTTACAGCTTATGTCAGTCCTTTTAAGCTTTGATACAACTCATATTGCAATGTTGTATTTTGTTCATAGTACTCCTTACCTGTGGGTCTAACCCCTCACCGCTAAGTCACCTCCTGTGATTGTATTTTTCCCTTGTATAGATACAGAAGTTTAAATGCAGGGACTCTAGGAGGAGGATATACTGGCATGTGATTTTGATGGTCCCTGCCAGTTTATTTTCTGACAGGCAGCTGCCATGCTTCCATGGGAAGTGACTCGCTAAGTGTGGTGTTTGATTTATTTTGAGAGGAATTAGCAAGATCATCATGCATTAAGTTTATATAATAAAAAAAAAAAAAGGTATGTCTGCTCAAAAATGTATTAATGATAGAACTTGTCTATTTTCCATTTCCTGACTCCAGCAGCTATTAGTTTAGTCTCCCCTTGGCAGTTGCTAGTCACTTCCTGTCTGACAAGTCCTCCATTTTGGTTTTGCTGAGCGCTACTAATCGAACATACAAATCGCTGTTTTCTGTCTGACCTTTCACGCACCTCCATTCTGTTCTCAAACAATGTTTGCAGGCGATGAGAAATAGGTTAAATTATAGCATTTATCTGCAAATGGATAAAATGATGTGGGCAGGAGCAAAATGGCGCATGTTCGGTGGGATGTCAAAAAGATCAAATAGCAACCAGCAAAGCAAACATGGAAACTAGAGAGAGAAAAACACAATTACCCCCTGCCAGAAGAGCACAGTCTAGCGTGTGTCGTCCCCCCCCCAAAAATCTGATATGCGCAGTATCCTGAACTTCGATGGATCCATCCGATTCCACCCGCCATGCAGGTAGGTAACGGTTGATAAAAGATCCATAGAGAGATTGGGGGTTATGTATAAAAACTCCTGCATTGGAGGAAAGGGTCAGGAGTTACAAAAAAGCGCTTTTTTTTTTTTTTTTAAACTCTAGATCACAAGTGATTGCACTAGGATTTTGGCAGCCTCTTCGTTGAGCAATGGGTACAATGTTTCTCAGGCACAGACGACAGGCTAAATATGGGGAACTAAGGCGAGAGCTTTCTGTTTAACAGAATTATCCAATATTGTTACTTTTTTTGATTAATATCTCTTTATTAAATAGTTAATTTTGTCAGTATACAAAGACAGACACAAACATACAATGTCAAGCACTATTTGAGTGACTAATTTCCAAAGTTCTTTTTTCTACCCCCTCTTAGGCGTTTGTTTTACACAGCATTGAGAACATTTATATTTTTAAGAAGCAACTTGTTCCATGAGTGAAGAGTAAACACTGCCTGTCCCTGATCCCAATAACTAATTTAAACCCTTTGTGACAATGGACGTGCCTGACACGTCCTGCGTTGAAACAAGCCGCTTTCGCGATCAACGATCGCGATAACTGCTTTAATGGTGCTGGTCTATTGCCTCGGAGCAATCATGGGCAGCATGCTCCGTCAATATGGCTACTCCCTCTTGTGGTCCAAGCTTCGGAGGTGAAAGAAAATTCACTTCTGTTGCTTGACTGCCCCTAGAGGCAGCAAACAATATTGCAATGTAAAAAAAAAAAAAAAAAAATAATTAAATTAATTACCTTAAAACTAGTATTATGGTTAGATTAGCCTATAGGATTAAAATTATTTTTTAGCAAAAAGGGATAGGGTTAAAATATATTAAGGGATAGCATAAGGGTTGGTGGAAAAAAAAAAACCAAAATACAGTTTGGTTTTTGCCACATAACTCGCAAAAAAAATACTGAAAAATATGGAAACATGGATATTTCTGAACTCTAATGAAAGCCCTTCTTAGGACGATAAAAACAACATATAATTTGTGTGGGTACAGTATGGGAGAAAGAAGAAAATTACAGCTAAACACAAACACCCCAGAAATGTCAAAACAGCCATTGTCACCAAGGGAAAGTCACGGTAAAAATATGTTTTGTCACCATGGGGTTAAAGTACAAAGATTCCCCCGCCCCTAAGCCTTCCAATTTGTTTAATATATTGCATAATAACATTGTAAAGACCTATAATAGAATGTAATGTACTCGATTTATCAGATACACAGTGATTCACTGCCATATACCGATACTGTGCAACTAACCCACCAACCAGTTAATGCTTGGACATTATCAATAGGAGAGGACCACCTGCACCCAGGCCGCTATCAATCCCAGCACACAACATACCAGTCACCCACCACCGCCGAACTGCGTCAAAGTTCACAGACACAAACAATTTATAACCCAAGCCCGCCCACACCGGGGAGGGGACATAGTAATATTAGACAGCTACGTTCTAACCACGCCCCTTCATGAGGTGTTACTAACGGGCTGCAAATGCTCTAACCACGCCCCCCCCCGCAAGAGGCAGCAACATTCTATCCACGCCCCCACTGATAGGTGGGACCCCTTGGGAAAGCAACGCTTTAGCCACGCCCCCAGCAATTGGCGGCAATATTAGACAGCAACGTTCTAGTCCCGCCCTCCAGGCGGTAATAGTGATATTGGACATAATAGCCACGCCCACCGCCGGGAGGCGGGAATGAAGCATGGGGAGCTCAGTTTGTGAGGGGGGCTGCCATACTGTCTTGCACAGAGCGGGCAAATGACAGGAGAGAGTAACTTGTAACATGGTTTACACCGCGGAGGACTTCGCAGTCTATCCGCTCCGCCTCTGCACATTTCCCATGATGCTTAGCCTGTTCTGCGACTAAATACAGTTCACAAACAGCGACAAAAGGGAAGCCATGATTGGCTTCTGGAAAACAAGCTGACGGATAATATATATAGTGACTAGAGAGACCTTGTAATGCTATCTATGGAGTGAATGTCAGCTATGTGGGGTCTGAGTGTGTGAATAGCCTCCCCCCCCGACACAGAAAGGGTTAAACCAATCGGTGTTGTTTGCTTAATTCGGTTGTTCAATAGTATGACGTATTTGCCAAAAGTAAAGCGGACAGTGTGGCGTACACTTGTTTGAAGTGGGGTAGTGTTCGTGAACACTGTTCTCAATAAAGTTAGTTTAAAAAAGAAAAAAAAACCGCCCCCTCCCTTTGTTGTATCTCCCCTTTAATTACAATAAGGCAGGGGAGGGGGAGTGGCGATAGAGAGGAAAGGGAGGGGGATGGAGCGCCCCCTTAGTTTAGGATGATTCCCAGGTGCATTGTGGGATACAGAATGGGCTCCAGCCGTCTAAGTGAATTGTAAGCGGGGGTGGCTTGTTCTCCCATCCCCTCACTGCCGGGATCTCGCGCTCGTGCGCGCGCGACACCTCACTGTGCGGGTGGCCCCCCGAGGAGAAAAAAAAAAAAATCAAGCGCTCGCGCCGCCCGCTGTCAAGTCGCGCGCACGTCCCATCTCTCCATCTCGCTCACTCCGCCCTCTCCCTCCTCCAAACTCCAAGATGGCGGCGGTGGCTGATGCGGAGGCTCCGGCTCCTCCGGTGGTTCCCGTGGTGTCTGCGGAGGCCGCTCCGTGCGGGGTAGGGGCCTGTTCGGATTTCGCAGTGGTGTGCTCGTTCCTGGAGCGCTATGGGGTCTTGCTGGACCTGCCCGAGCTCAGCTTCTCGGACCTGGAGGAGGCGCTGGAGGAGACCAAAGCAGGTGAGGAGGAGGAGGGACAGGGGGGGGGCCGGGGCACTTTGGGATGAAGATGATGAAGACACCGAGTGACCCATGGGGGGCGGTGCTCGTACAATCAAATCCTCTCTTCCCTGGGCTGAGCTTGAGGAGCTGCCTCCCCCCTCAGACCCTCTATTTCCAACATACGCCATCATGACCACAATGGTACACCCACCATAGCCCTCCATCTGACCATCCCCTTCTTGTCCTGGCTGCAAGATGCTCAGATGGGGGCTGCCATGTTTTCTTCCTTCCACTATTCCTCCTCCTCCTGCAGTGATGTTTATACTGCTCTGATTTCAGGCAGATCACTTTCTTCAAGGGGGGGGGGGATCTTTTAAGCTCAAGTCTCACCCCACGTCCCACCGATTCCACAGCCTGCCCAGCCAGGATTTGGGTGTTACACCCAACTTTTTCGAGTCATTTTTTTATTTTTTTTTATTCTCATTAATAATGCATTTGCTGAAATGTGTTCTATGAACTAGAGCAGTGATGGAATACCACTGGGGCACAACTCCCAAGATGCTCAGCCAGTCGTGGTTTTCCATCACAGCTGGTGTGCCAGAGGTTGTCCATCACCTAGTATCCTGGATGCACTTCTTCCACTCTTCATATGTTTGATTGACGTGGATGTTGTGCTCCTGCTGCCACATCCTGTGGGGCGCATGCTCCCAGGCTCTCGCCTAAATTGATGGAGGGAGTTAAAGGGGGTGGGAGGAGGGAAGCTGTGAACAACACAATCTCAAGGGGGGGGGGGCCCTAGTCTGGATCTCAGGTTGGTTCATTTACCAGGAGAGCTGGGAAGCCGCTGTCAACATGCTATAGGGATTCCTAAATTAGGAAACCCCAGGGCTGCTCTAGTTAGGCTGATGACTTTTGTTATCCTGTCTTTTCACTGCTGCTTTTTAAGTTGTGGGCGGAGGGCAGATCTGGTACTGTGTCTGCTCAGGTTCCCTTGTCTGGAAGACAAACAGATCTCCTATTTGGCGGCTCTCTAATCTTTTAACCCTTTATCTGGTGACCTCCTGAAGCCTTGAGTTTAACTTGCCACATTTTTGTGTTTCCTCTTCAATGGAATCATTTCATAGCGTGTTGATGTGAAACTACAATATTACAATTATACTATTTAGGCAAATTAATGACAGGTAAAAGCAATTTTCATTATACTGATCACGTGAATAATGTTAATATGATTGTACACTGTGTTGTTTACATCTTTGTAAACATGGATTAGCAATTAAGGTCCTCTGAATTACTGTAAATATTTGTGATTCCCTCTTGTGCTGAATACTTAAATACCCAGTGTGCCTCGCACCTCTTCCTGATTGGTTGATTAGTGTCTTTAAAATGATTCTTTTTAGGATTCAATTGTATAAACCATGGAATACATGGTGTGAGACAATTACAATATAATCCACATTTAAACGATATATTAACCATTCAAGAACATTAATACATCCTTTGTACACAGTTTGTGGCCAACAACAGAAATATGGTCCAAACAAGATAAAACTCTTGGCAACAAGTGAATTAAGACACTATACAAATCCAGTTTGTTCAGCCCCTAATTAAATTAGTGTTGGCAGTTCTTCATCTTCTGAGCACTGCTCATGGTCTGATGTATACCCTTTCTGGCCCTGTTACAATATTGCTGTATATGTAAAATATATTTTTAGGAAGAGCAGTTAATTCATGATCATGACATCTTAAGTCAGTTAGAAGAGCTCCCATTACTGCTCTATTTGTGCTATTCCTAAATGCAGTTCAGGTTGTTGTTGTTTGTAGAGATGAAATACATCGGTGAGTAAACTGTCTGATTGGAAAAGACAAAAGGTGAACTTTGCTCACTAGAGCTTGCAATCTAGAGAAGTGGGTACTGTCTGATTCAGGTGGCTGAGTGTATGAAAGAATTTTATGTATCATGATAATTAATTTTAAAAGGATTCAGAATTTTGAGTTCATGTCTGAATATTATTCATTTATAAAAAAAAAAATTACCAGCAATAATAGTGATGTTTCTATAATTTATTAGATTATCCCCTGTGCTTCATGCTTGAGCAGTAGTTTTCTTGTGGATTATATGCTTGTTTTGGTAACATTTGAATGCACAATATCTATGTAGTGTATTGGCAGGTGTGATACAGACCACCAGGGATTATTCAATAAATCTATTCTCTGGTACATTTTATCTGACTGTGTTGTATGACCAAAAAGTTTTGTTACTGTATCTGTAAGCCATCTAATTGCAAATACTGAGAGGACTCTGGAATTTTTTTTTATGCCGTTATAAGATTATTTAGTGGTGTATTTCTATTTTATAACACAAATAAGAATTTTATTTTTAAAGATATCCCAGAACAAATCTTAAATAACAAGGACAAGTCTCGAAACACTACAGAGCAAGGACATTTATAGTCACAAAGTGCTTTATTCATGAGAGAAGCAATTGCAGGGAATGGCATAGATGGGTTCTTTTCTGCCGACCAATTTCATCCAAATGCTTTTATTAGTCCCCCTGGCCTTATCCACTTCAGCCGGAAGACTGTTCCAGGCATCCACTACCCTCACCATCTTTATCACCATGTCTTGGGCATTTTGTGTTTTTAGGTATACTAACTATAGCTGGAAGGCTGTTCCATGCATCCACTACCCTCACCATCTTTATTACCATGTCTTGGGCATTTTGTGTTTTAGGTATACTAACTATAGCTGGAAGGCTGTTCCATGCATCCACTACCCTCACCATGTCTTGGGCATTTTGTGTTTTTAGGTATACTACCTATAGCTGGAAGGCTGTTCCATGCATCCACTACCCTCACCATCTTTATCACCATGTCTTGGGCATTTAGTCGCTTTCTTTTTTTCAGGCTCAAATCAGCAGCTGAATAATGTATTTATTACCCACCCATTTGATGGTACTCTCATCAAAGAAGGATTAAGTTGTGTCCTGGGAACCTGCTACCTTGAGCTTTGAACAGGCTCTGCGGTCAGGGAATTTACCAACTGAGCCATCTCACAGGCTTTTTGGGATGGGAATTTCAGTGTTTTGAACTCTGCTACCATAGCCTTAAGTTTGGAGATCCCTTGTCAATTCCCTGTATGTCCTTCTTTCATGACCAAAGCCCATAATGTCTCACATGCTTTTGAACACTACATCAGTTCCTCTCCCATGTTAATACAGACCGTGTATGCACTGGCAGTACATAGCGTGGAATGGTAGAAATATGTAATAACGTTCCAAGAGTGAAGCAATGTTCAGAAAAGGAAAACATGGAAGAAGGGGTCAAGATTTGAAGCAGGAAGGTCACCATTTTAAAAGTAACTTGTGAAACTACTTTACAAAAAGGGGTATGATATGTGGAATATCCTTCCAGCAGAAGTGGTAGGGACTAGAGTTGAGCGGACACCTGGATGTTCGGGTTCGGCCGAACTTCGGAAAAAAGTCCGGGTCGAACTTGAACCCGAACCCAATTAAAGTCAATGGGGACCCGAACTTTTGGCCACTAAAATGCCTCTAAAAAAGTCCTGGAAAGGGCTAGAGGGCTGCAAAATGAAGTAAAATGTGGGTGAGTGTCCCCATTCATACGAATAGGTCAATTGACTTATTCGTATGAATGGGGACTCTATTTCGGTTTATAGAAAGCCAATAGCATTACAAACAATGTAATCGCCGAACCCCGACTTCCAACATGAACATACAGTGAAATGTCCGTGTTCGGGTCCGGGGTCCAAAAACCATAAAGTTCGGTGCGAACCCGAACAGTGCGGTTCGGGTTCGCTCAACACTAGTAGGGACTACTACACTAAATGAATTCAATAATGGCCGAGATATGTTTAATGTCACACAGGCTTCCATGGTCCCTCTTCCTATATTAATGCATTAATATGTCTGCTAGCTTGTGAAATAAATAAATTCAATAACATTTATCAACATTTAACGTGAAAACAAAATGTTGGATATTGTGTTGTGAATATTCAAGGAGACTCCTCTATTAAAGTATATATTACTAATTCATGATTTTAAATGACAAATGTTGGAAAAAAAACAAACGTGTGTTTAATTGAAAGTTCACACCTATTGTAGACATCTTAAATCGATTTATTTAAAGAGAGGATATACATTAAGTACCTTTTTATTGAGCCCATTTCTGCTCCATATAGCTTTTTCAGGCGGCAGACATCTTGGGTTTTGCATCTTATCGAAGTTTGTAAACATGTCTGCTCCTGATAGAATTCGCTACACAAGCAGAGAGGCCTCAGTAAGTTAGGGCTTGACACATGTTTGTAGACCTTAGGAGCCAAACAGGCCAATTCAGGAGCCAGGGAGATGGTACTGCCATAGACTTCTATGTAAAACAATCAAAAAGTTATGGAGCAGCAGTGGGGATTTTAGGAGCCATGACTCCCGGGATTTGTCAAGGTCTTCCGTAAGGTACTTTATTCATATTCTTCTAATGAACCATTTCTATTTAAAGGGACACTAAATGTTTTTTTAGTAAAGTAACATGTCCGTTGTCCCTAGTATGGGGATGAACTGGCGTGTACTTGTGATAGTACTTTTGATATCTGTCGGTCAGAGAATAAACTGGCGTTTGCTGTCATGTTTCCATAGGAAGCAGGCAGCCATCTGGTCAGCGACCGGCTCGTTTTTGCATGGGCTCAGCAGGGCTGATTCCATGCAAAAACGAGGGTATGTCTCTGCGCTAGCACCGAGAGACCCTCTCATTCAGCTGTCAGAGCGGAACGGGGCCCCTCTCTCATTGGCCGTGCGCGTGCTGACGTTTGTCATCACGCGACAACCAGGAACTGCTGTGTCTCGCATGTGAGACACAGCAGATGGTAAACCCGCGTTGATCTATTAAGATACACGTTGGGTTTACTTACAAGTCCGGGGACATGTTTTGTTTAACCCTTGCTTCCTTGAAAGAAGCAAGGATTAACCGAAAATGCAATGTCCCTTTAATATGACTACACTTGATGCATCTTGTGTTGTCCTTTAACTAATAATACATGTGAAATGATCTTACATCTGTACTGTTACCTGCAGTTGTAGCATTGTACATCACAATGTTTCCTGTGTTATAATAATATTGCTATTTCTTTTTATAAAGCCTCATTCTGTGTACGTTTTTCTGTTATTCAGGACATAGCCAGGGAGTCCTGTCTGTAATGGGGGTGTGCTGCTTCTCAGGGTCTTCTCTTGTAGTTTAAATGTGTCCTGAGGTCTCCATTTTGTTACATCACATTGAAGCATGAAATGCAAATAAGCAACTCGCATATTAAGCAGGCATGTGATGTCATAAACAGACCTCGGACACATTTAGAACATACATATATTTTTTAATTTGGAATTTGCTTAATTCTTCTTACATGTGGAGCTCATTTCTGATTTATCTTATTTGTTTCACTTTTTTCGTTGATAAAACAAATTTGGTCTCACATGTAATATTTTTAAAATATTCTGTTAGACTAGTCTGCTCTTTATTCCCTGAGATAACAAAGTTATGCTTTAGATCTGTGTTAAACGTTTATAGTAATCAGAAATCCAGGCCTACTGGGACATATTCCATTCAGATAATAAAGTTACATTAAAAAAATCGCGCCTTCTCACTGGAATTTCCCTGACGTCTGCCAAATCCTTAAAATCCATTCTGAAGGCAGTTTGGGTCCAGAGATGATTTTTGAAATGAATCTCTCTATATCGTGATGCCTTCCACAGTCACCCTGCACATTCAGAAAGATAGCATTTTATTTATATTTTCTTTGCGTTCCGTTTCAGTCTGGAAAAGATGTGCGCTATATATGATTTCCCAGAGGGCACAGGCAGGCGGGTCTCGGTGTTTGTCGATGACACAAAATTAAGTAGGGTAATACAGCCTGAACTAGATGTATCTTCACTGGAAGAGGATTTGGACATATTGGGTAATTGGGCAGATAAAAGACAAATGCGATTCACTGTAGACAAGTGTAAAATTATGCATTTTGGGTACAATAAAAAAAAAAAAATGCAACCTATAGTTTAAATGGTGTTTCCTTGAGGAAATCTACTAATGAAAAAGATTTGGGAGTAGTTGTAGACCATGGGTCGTCAACCTGGTCCCTACCGCCCACTAGTGGGCGTTTTGGGATTCCAGGTGGGCGGTAGGGACTTTGGAGGTTAAAACCTCCTTTTGAGCGCACACATCAAGAAACCAACGTGCGCGAGAATGAGAGTAGGATTTTTGGAAGTTAAAACCTCCTTTTGAGAGAGCGGGCGGTGCCGGCGGGCGTGATCGCACACATCAATCAACCTCCTTTTGTGCGAGAAGGGGACGGGCGGGAGCGAGCGCACGCAAACACGTGGGAAGAGGAAGGGGAGGAGTGGAAACTGATAGCAGGGACAGGCAGAAGCAGGCAGAAACGGAGCAGAGCAGTTTCAAAAGAAAAGTTATAAGCAGGAGAAAGAGAATTGTTGGCTAATAATAATAATAAGTGGGCTAACTAGCTCAGCCTTACTTTTGTCGCTCAGGAAGGTAAAAGAAAGGAGATAAAAAGGAAAAGATAAAAAATAAAAATAACAGAAAAAGAAAAATAGAGAAAAGGGGTAAGCAGTGTTTAGTCTGGCTCATAAATGAAGTTTTGTTATCTTATAAAATAAAAGAAAAAAATAAGTAAGTGAAGGAGAAAATAAAAAAAATAGGAAAAAGAGATCCTTAATATAGTGATATACTATAAGGAAGGTAAAGAAGCAGGCAGGAAAAGGAATTTCTTTTGATGGTGACATTAATAAAAATTGGCACCTAATACAACATTGTTTTTGGTGTTAGTAATAAAAGGGAAAAGAGGAGGGAAAAAAGCACTGTGTGGAGTGCAGATCAAAACGTAAAAAAAAATAAATAAAGAAATAAAAAGATAAATGTACGTACATTTATTTTTTTTAAAACACCCTCCTTTCTAAAAAATATTCCGTGCTTGCGCGAAAACTGGTGGGCGGTAAGGAAATTTTTCCATCAAGAAAGATGCATTAGTGGGCGGTAGGTAGAAAAAGGTTGACTACCACTGTTGTAGACGATAGACTTGGCAGTAGTGCACAGTGTCAGCTGGCAGCTGCAAAGTCCAATAAGATATTGGGGTGTATTAAAAGAGGTACTGACTCATGGGAGGCAGATATTGTTCTGCCTCTTTATAGGTCCATGGTAAGACCTCACCTTGAATATGTGGTTCAATTTTAGGCGCTATTTTAAAAAAAATACATTATGGAGCTAGAGAGAGTGCAGAGGAGGGCTACAAAACGAATCAGGGGAATAGAAGGTTTTAGTTATGAAGAAAGGCTGGAAAAGTTAAAGCTGTAAACGCTAGAGTAATGGTGGCTTAGAGGGAGTATTATAATGTGATATAAATATGTACAGGGCCCATACAAAGGGCTTTCTAAAGACCTGTCCAGTAACAGAACAGAACAAAGGACAAGAGATCACCCGCTAAGACTTGAAAAAAAGGGATTATGCAATTAAGATATGGAATTCACTGCCTGAAGAAGTGGTTCTAGCAAACACCTTAGATGCCTTTAAAAGCGGCCTGGATACTTTTTTAATGAGCCGGATCATAGAGGGCTATGCATGTTAGTATAGGCCAGGGCTATAATTTAATTTGATATTAGGAGCCAATCACGCCAACATAAACGCAATTCATAAACACACACGCCTACTTCACATATATACAAACACACCTACTTTACATACACACAAATATACAAACACCTCACACACACCTACTTTACATAAACACATATATACAAACACCTCACACACACCTACTTTACATACACACAAATATACAAACACCTCACACACACCTACTTTACATAAACACATATATACAAACACCTCACACACACCTACTTTACATACACACAAATATACAAACACACACCCACCTCACACAGTCTTTTCTTGGTTTCTTCTTGGTGTGTCCCCCCTCCCTGCTGCTTTACCTCACTGCAGGGGAGGGGGGCATTCGTGCTGCAGCATGTCTTCTTTCATCGGCCTGCTGAGTGCCAGGATGTCAGGCGACGACACCCGGCACTCAGACACGCGTTGCGCAAGGGGGCGGAGCTTGCAGTCTGTGCCATCCACACAGACTTTACCCCCTCGCGTTCTGAAACATTTAAAAAAAAAACATGATGGCAGGTGCAAGGGGAACATGAGGCTGACTGCACCCAGGCGCCAGGTCTGGGGTTTGTCGAGCCCTGGTATAGGCAGTAATATTTATTTTCTATTTTTTATTTAGTTTCTTTGCTCCAAGACGTGGTAGTTTGTGTAAAGATAATTAAGGATCACTGGGTTGATTTAAATACAAAGTTTATATTTTGATCCAGATTCGGCTGACCAGAGAGTCTCTGGTTCGTCTGACGCGGAGGAAATTGTTAGATTTTGTGACTGTGTGTCATTCTGTAAATAGTCCAGTCAGGGCTGGATGGGGATCCTGTTAGGCCTCAGACCTGTTGATAGAGTGCAGCGCTTCTTGAGAAGTACCTGTATCATTGCTAAACCATGTCTAGAATTGAGATTCATGTGTCTCTTCTCCTGGCATCTTGCACAATAGAAGCAAATGATCTCACTGGAGCTAAAACAAATCTATCAATCACTGAAAACCAAACGTGGTTCGTCCGACTGTTCAGCACAGTTGTGATTAGTTATTCCTCAGGGAGCTAATATAATCGGTTATTTAATATTGATGTGTATTGGATCTCTGCTGACTCCTTATGATTCCTTAAAAAAATTCACTTAGCTCAGAAACATGCCTCATATCAGCCATTAAAACCCATTTAATTAAGCAAAATAAAAGGGATAATATTACCCAAAATACTCATTAATTATTTTTTCAATGATTGTTCATTAATTCGATTAACTCATTGGATTCATTTTTTTTAATTACATTTTCCAGTGTCATATTTTTAGTTTAACCCCTTAAGGACACATGACTATCCTGGCACGGCATAAATGTAATCCAGGGGCCATTTAAAAAAAAAAATACTGATCTATCTGTAAAAATACGACATCAAAAGAAAATCAAACATTTCCATAAAAAAAAGTTTCGGGAACTGAAAAAAACCAAAACACTGGTGTAATTGTCATTCGTTATGTATAACAGTGATTGTCCCAGTCGGGGAAGAACCTCTGCCAACCAATGCTTAGCAGAGGTTCTCTGACACTAATTCTGATTCTAGGTCTGTGCTGGTCTTATGGAATCTGCATTATACTTACAAAATTACAGCTCATGTATAGCACAAAAAAAGTTTCCTTACAGGACAACCAGACATTTAAAATGTTTTTTTTTTTTTTTTATACTATATTCGAAGCACAAGGGAAACATTAACTGTCCCTAGTATGAGTATAAGCTAGCATGTACCTTTGACAGTAGATACATATGATTGAGCTATAATTCGGCATGATTTCCTGATATGACTTGAAATGTTTTAGTCTCTGGTGGTGTGTAATGAGTTCACTCGCATGCATCCTACTGTTTGTGCTGTTGGAGAAGGCTTGATCAGAATTAGTCTGTGATTCTACTTCAGTCCTTGCATGTCTTGCTGGTGCCTTAGGGAAGATCTGATTTATTCTCGAATTAGAGCTGCAGATATCTGCAGCTTTATAGCTGGGGATTAGATATCCATGATATCCTACGACATGGATAAAAAAAGGAAATGTTGGACATTGTGTTAGCAGAAATGCAGCATTTTAACTGTGTCTGACGTCTCCTGCATATGATATCACCTTTGGCCTGATATGCAAATTAACACACTTTCAATGGGAATTTTATAATTTAACACATATTTGAAACACATTTTCATATTAATAGATTTGTTTTTAGTTGATCGATCTACTATGAACCAGATTGGCTTTTCGAACAGTTTGTGCATGCACCGCATTGGCTTTTCGAACAGTTTGTGCATGCACCGCATTGGCTTTTCGAACAGTTTGTGCATGCACCGCATTGGCTTTTCGAACAGTTTGTGCATGCACCGCATTGGCTTTTCGAACAGTTTGTGCATGCACCCCATTGGCTATTATAACCGTTTGTGCATGCAAGGTGAATTTTTTTTCATAACAAACCCTTTTTTTCCAAACAAAATGTAATTCTGTTTATACGTGAAGAACACTTTTAAATACTGATTGTCGCTTTCTCTCTGCCAATGCATTGAGTATTTTGTGTTTCCTTTAGTTTGGCTATCGGCACATCACTGTCACAAGTACCTGCCAGTTTATCCACACGCTAGGGACAACTGACTTTTCAAATGTGCTTCTATATTAAAAAATAAAGTTGTCTCTTTACAACAAACCAGTCTCTCCTCTGATCTCCACTACTGATATAGAACTAAAAGAACAAATTTCGATACCAAATGCCCTGTAAGCATTCGTTTATATTGGAACTCTTGGAGGTTAAGACTGTAAGATTCCAACTCCGAGCCCATCTCTCCTTATCTTTGTCCAACCTCTGGTCGCTCTCCCAAATATACCCCTGTTTGTTTTTGAGCCTATCAATGTGCCCTCCCACTTCTCTATGAGACATCACAGGTTGGGAAGCTGTGGGTTAATACCTAAAACTGTATAAGCAGAGGTTTTAGCCTTTAACCCCTTCGTGACGTATGGACGCAAGCACCAAAAGGCTACTTTTAGTTCCTGGCCACCAACCACAAGGTGATCTGTAGCCAGGAACACAATGGCAGAGACCCGATCAGGGCCTTAATAAACCCTGTGGGTCCCTACCAAAAGATTGCAAGACGTCCTGACGTCATGCGTGACCTCTTGGTGAGATTTCGCAAAATGGAGCTGGTGTCCGCTTTGAGCATCAGCTACATTTTCCCTGTCAGACTGAGCGCAGCTCATCGCGGGGAGTCGAGATGCCGCTTTGATAAATAGTCTTCCAGCAGAACCGATAGAGGTTAATACAGTGAAGGACTTAAAACATGCATGGGATATAGGCAGAAAGCGTTCCTAGAGGCCAGAGAATAATGAAAATATTCAAATTGGGCAGACTAGGGGGACCAAATGGGGTTCGACGATTGAATCAAGCGCTGACTGAATAATGTGAGGGACAATAAGGTTTTGCTTTATTTTTCAGTAATTACTCTGTTTTCTGTATCTTTTTAACAGTCGCAAAACCACTCATGGATCTTCACGTGAAACTCATGAGAAAAATTGGGAAGTCGGTCACGTCTGACAGATGGGAGAAATACTTAATCAAGGTATGGTACAATCACCTGCTTTCCAGTGCTTTTCCGGGCATCTTGTAGACTTCCCATGGTCTCTGTTCCAATAGGTCATTTATGGATCCACAGATGAATTGTTCAATGAACTGATTCACATGGTCCCAAAACCACCACTATTTTTGGTGCATTGTAGATGTGACGGCACATGGGATCGTGCTGAATTTAAAGGACAAATAAAAATAAGTTCTGTTTCATTGAAAAAATTGCATCAAGTGTACGTATTTTCCATAGAAATGCTTTAATGTAACAAATAAAAACACCTTATTGAGCAATCTTTGCTTGTATGGATCTATCAGGGGGCGGACATCTTAGGTCAGATCTTCCTTCATCTGATCCAAGATTCCAAAAATAGTCTGCCCTGCAATAGTGATGTCCCAGAATATAGGGACCATTATGATACTTTTTTTGTGTTTTTAACTTTTGCTTCTTCCTTTAAGGGGCCCACAGTGTCTCTGCTGGTTAGTGCCTTAATGTTTGAATGCCGCCAACAGAGGGGACCCAGTTAAAATGGCATTAAAAATAAATGCAATCATTTCATTACTCTACTTGTGCTCACAGATCTGCCAGGATTATAACAGCACCTGGGCCTGGGAGATGGAGAAGAAAGGCTACCTGGAAATGAGCGTGGAGTGCAAAGTGGGCTTGCTGAAGGTAATGTATGTATAATACATTTCTTCTACTGCCTTTGGGTAAAGCTCTCATATCTTTTAGTATCGCAGTTTATTTCTTGCTTGGGTCGCTGGCTCTAGTGGTTTGTTTTAGACGGTAATACAAGCATATGTTAATGTTGAGTGTTGCCACACTCTTCCTCTTATTAGTAAGTTACTTTAATACACATATAATGTGTTAGTTATAAAGGGGAGAGCCCAAGCAGCAGGAGATCAGCATCATGACAAATCCCAGATGGGATCACCCACAGACACACCCTCTTACTAGTTTGACAGACAAGCCTAAATGAATGCCCTTATTAGTCTGTCAGTTGCACAGACCAGTGCGGGAGCACCTGCGCAGACCAGTGCGGGAGCACTTGCGCAGACCAGTGCGGGAGCACCTGCGCAGACCAGTGCGGGAGCTCTTGCACAGGCCAGTGCGGGAGCACCTGCGCAGACCAGTGCGGGAGCTCTTGCACAGGCCAGTGCGGGAGCACCTGCGCAGACCAGTGCGGGAGCACCTGCGCAGACCAGTGTGGGAGCTCTTGCACGGGCCACACCCACAAGCAGGAACTGGACTATGGAAGATAATTTCATGAGTGTGTCCGAAGAAGGGGCCAATTTTATTGTTTTGTTTTTGGTATCCCCCCTCTCTTAAAAAATCCAGGCAACAAATGAAGGTCTGTTTAATTGAAAGATTGGTTCAAATGTAAGCATTTTATATAGAAACGCTTTAACGGGGGGGGGGGGGGCTGGAGTCTGACCCAAGATTCTGAACGACATGTCAGCCCCCTTTATATAGCTATACAGAGCAGTAAGATACTGCATTTATATTCTTTACACCATTTCTATTTAAATTGCCTACATGTGATCCAATCTTTCAATGAAACATAAGTTCTTGTTTTGCTGATCGTAATCCAAATCTACAGTTTTCCTTAAAGTATTATATTTATTATGTCTAAGAAATGTATGTGTTAATGTGGTTATGGGGAGCTAATTCAGACTTTCTATGTTGAAGATTTTGATGTACAATTTGCAGGCTGGATGTGGCCCTCGGATATACAAAAAGCATTGTTAGCTGAATATGTACATATGGCTGGATGAATTATTGACATTTAATATTCCTATTCTATGTATATGTTTAGTTTGCAATCTTCTTTTCACTTTGCTCGAAGACTACATGTAATGCTGCCTCTTGAAAAGAATTAAGACATTTATACTGTTACATCTATGCCAGGCTGCACAGAGATCCTAAATTCCCTATTAATGGCTACAAAAACCTTGCTTCTCCCCTGATGATGGGTTTTAGACAGTTGTATAATGTGCAGTGGATAGTGTGATGTTGGCACATCATGTTAAAACTTTATTATTTGTAGATATAAATAGTGTATTAAGCTAGTCTCTGCACCCCGTTACTATCACTTTAATAATGACAAACTGGAACACAGAGCTCATGTTCATGGTTTTGAGTTTGTGATTTGAAAGAGTTGGTTAGATTTTCTATACTGAGCCGGGATGGGTGGCAGACACTACCTGTTTACCAACTCCGCCCATTTCCTATACTGGGATGGGTGGCAGCCACTACCTGTTTACCTACTCCGTCCATTTGCTATACTGAGCCCGGATGGGTGGCAGCCACTACCTGTTTACCTACTCTGTCCATTTCCTATACTGAGCCGGGATGGGTGGCAGCCACTACCTGTTTACTTACTCCGTTCATTTCCTATAATGAGCCGGGATGGGTGGCAGCCACTACCTGTTTACCTACTCCGTCCATTTCCTATACTGAGCCCGGATGGGTGGCAGACACTACCTGTTTACCTACTCCGTCCATTTGCTATACTGAGCCCGGATGGGTGGCAGCCACTACCTGTTTACCTACTCCGTCCATTTGCTATACTGAGCCCGGATGGGTGGCAGCCACTACCTGTTTACCTACTCCGTCCATTTGCTATACTGAGCCCGGATGGATGGCAGACACTACCTGTTTACCTACTCCCCCCATTTCCTATACTGAACCCGGATGGGTGACAGCCACTACCTGTTTACCTACTCCCCCCATTTCCTATACTGAGCTGGGATGGGTGGCAGCCACTACCTGTTTACCTACTCCCCCCATTTCCTATACTGAGCTGGGATGGGTGGCAGCCACTACCTGTTTACCTACTCCCCCCATTTCCTATACTGAGCTGGGATGGGTGGCAGCCACTACCTGTTTACCTACTCCGTCCATTTCCTATACTGAGCTGGGATGGGTGGCAGCCACTACCTGTTTACCTACTCCGCCCATTTCCTATACTGAGCCGTGATGGATGGCAGACACTACCTGTTTACCTACTGTACCCATTTCCTTGTTGCAGCACCTGTGTGAATGCCAGTTTGATGACAATCTGAAATTCAAAAATATCATCAACGAGGAGGATGCGGACGATATGCGCTTGCAGCCCATTGGACGGGACAAGGACGGCTTGATGTATTGGTTGCAGCTGGATCAGGATCAAAACATCCGTATGTACATAGAGGAGCAGGACGATCAGGATGGATCGACGTGGAAGTGCATTGTCAGGTAGGCCCGTAGACAGCTTGATCATTTTAATTGATGCAGCACTACTAACCGCATGGTATGCAAAACAAACTAAGTTTGGGAAATGGGTAATTTGCATACGGTGCCACAGGTGATGTCATCAGCAGGAGACGCCACAGACACATGTAAAACTCTCTCGTTTTTTGTCTCTGCTTGCACTTTTGCAAACATAATGTATAGGTCATTGTTTGTTCTCTACATTCACAGTATAAACAGTGTTTAGAGGATACGGTCCCTTTAACTGCTTTTTCAAGTATAGTCTGAAAACAATTAAATGTTTGTACTGGCCCATTAACCCCTTGGCGACACAGGACGGACTAGGTCCGTCCTGTGTGCCGAGGCGTTAGTGACACAGGACGGACCTAGTCCGTCCTGTGTCAAAACGAGCACTGAAAGCGGAGTTTTTCCGCTTTCAGTGCTCTGATGGTATTGTAACGATGCTTCCGTATGGAAGCATCGTACAATACAAAAAAAAATGCCCGTCGGCATTTCGATCGCTCCGGAGAGCGATCGAAATGCCGGTTTTAAAGGCACAGAGCCTTTAAAACATGTGCATTTCCAAAACGAGCATATGAAGCGAATTTTTCGCTTCCTATGCTCAGCAAGTGTTTCTGATTGCCTCGCAAGTCGAGGCAATCAGAAACACAAAAAAAAATGCACGATCTTGGTCACTGGGTGACCAAGATGGCGCTGCCCTACTAAGGGCAAGAGCACAGGAGGCAGGAAGTACCTGCTTCCTGTGCTCTCTGGCTGTCACACGATTGCCTCTTCACAGAGGCAATCAGTGACTGCCAGGCACACTGAAAGGCAGTGGGGATGTTCTGCTGAACATCCCCACTGACTGGTCAGATCAATATTAACCCTATATTGATCTGACCAGTTATGATCTGCCTCCCTCTCCTCACATTTTTTTTTTAGTGAGGGAGAGAGACAGATCAAAGTTGTAAAAGTAAAAAAAAACAATAAATACACAATTAAAATTTATTAAAGCAATTCCCTGCGTTTAACCCCTTCCCTGCCACTGATCTTGCGTAAGCAGTGATCGTGCACATCAGCGCATTTATTTTTGCTGTTTGTGCAGTTTTTAGGGGTTAATTTTTTTTGTACTGTAATTTATTACAGTACTACAAAGGCTCTTCTAAGAGTTATTAACCCCTTCTTTGCCGTCGATCACCGCTTACGCAATGATATTGACGCCAAAGCAATTTTTATCTGTCTGCATATTTTTTTTAATTTTATTTTTACACATATCCGCTAGGGGATTACATGTAAAGTAAAAATATTTGAGATTTTTTTTTTTAAGCTGCCTGAGCGCATAGCGATCAGTAACAGCGAATTAGTGGCAAAGGCGGTTTGGTGATTTCTCAATTAAGCTCACCATTCGCCCTGGTCAGATCAAAATTGGTCGGATCAATATTAACAAAAATTGATCTGCCTCCCTCTCCTCACTTACTTTTTTGTGATGGAAAGAGACAGATCAGTATTAGTGATATAAAATAACATTTTATAAAATTGTCAGGTTTTATGACACTGTGTATTAACCCCTTCCCTGCCATTCATCACTGTATAAGCAGTAATCTTGCACAGCAACAGTATGTTTTGCTGTCTGCACTGTTTTATGGATTAATTACTTTGTACTGTAATGTATTACAGTACTAGATAGGCTCTTCTAAGAGCTATTAACCCCTTCTTTGCTCGAGATCACTGCTTACGCAGTGATTCTGAGGCCGCGGACTCAGGGTTCGATTTTGACCCTGGTCAGCTTTCTGATACATCATCTAGTGATGTATCGGTGGCTGCTGAGCCGTTGCCACAAGGAGTGATGGGGGTCTACCGTTAAAAAAATATATGGTTTGGTGGGGGTAAATTACATTGGCTGGCTTAAAGGATATATCCCATATAGGACACGGACGCAGGTTGACTACATGTCAAAATTCCAAGTTGGAATTTTGAGATGCGCATCTCAAAATTCTTGCCTTCTAGCCAAAAAACAAACCAACAAACCTATGCATGGGTGCTATCCCTGTACTCAAGAGATGTTGCTGAACAGATATTGGGTTTTTGTTTGGCACTGACATATACTGGAATCTGTGAATTCATGCCTGAAGTACAATGTATGTGGAAAAAAACCTCCCAAAAAAGTACTACCACAAATTTTTACAAAGGCTGGTGGTAGAATTAGTACCTATACAGTATTAAAATACCACCATTTGAAATACCTTAGGATATCTATTTTCCAAAAATATATGGTTTGATGGGGTACAATTCATTGGACGGCTTCAAAAATGTTCCAAATGGAACATGGGCGCAGGCTGACCACATGTCAAAATTCCAGGTTGGAATTGCGCACCCCCTAAATGTGGCCTTTTAGCACCAAAACAAACCAACAAACCTATGCATGGGGGGTATCCCTGTACTCAGGAGATGTTGCTGAACACGTATTGAGGTGTTGGTTGGCAGTAGCAAATACCAGAATCTAAAAATTCCTGCCTGAACTACAATGTGTGTGGGGAAAAAATGACATCCCAACCCTTTGACATAGGTTGGTGGTAGAATTAGCACTTGGAAAGTGTTAAAATACCACAATTTTAAATACCCTAGGATTTCTAGTTTTCCAAAATATATGGTTTGATGGGGTAAAATACTTTGACAGGCTTCAAAAGTGTCCCAAATGGAACATGGGCGCAGGCTGACAACATGTCAAAATTCCAAGTTGGAAATGCACCCCCCCTAAACGTGGCCTTTTAGCCCCCAAACAACCCAACAAACCTATGCATGGGTGGTATCCCTGTACTCAGGAGATGTTGCTGAACACATATTGTTTTGTTTGGCACTGACACACAATAGGATCTGTGAATTCATGCCCGAAGTACAATGTATGTGAAAAAAAATTACTATCCATAACATTGACATAGGATGGTGGTAGAATTAGTGCATGGAAAGTGTTAAAATACTACTATTTGAAATACCCTAGGGTGTCTAGTTTTCAAAAATATATGGCTTTGTGGGGTAGAATACACTTTTTGGCTTCAAAAATGTCCCAAATTGGACATGGGCGAAGGTTTTCTGCACGTCAGAATTCCAAGTTGGAAAACCAAAAAGCGCACCTCTCAAATGTGGCCTTTTAACCCACAAATAACCTAACCAACCTATACATTGGTGGTATCCCTGTACTCAGGAGATGTTGCTGAACACATATTGAGGTGTTGTTTGGCACTGACATATAACAGGATCTGTGAATTCATGCCCAAAGTACAATGTATGTGAAAAAAAATTACTACCCAAAACATTGACATAGGCTGGTAGTATAATTAGTGCATGGAAAGTGTTAAAATACTACTATTTGAAATACCCTAGGGTGTCTAGTTTTCAAAAATATATGGCTTTGTGGGGTAGAATACACTTTTTGGCTTCAAAAATGTCCCAAATGGGACATGGGCACAAGTTTTCTGCATGTCAGAATTCCAAGTTGGAAAACCAAAATGCGCACCCCCTAAATGTGGCCTTTTAGCCCCAAAACAAACCAACAAACCTATGCATGGGTGGTATCCCTGTACTCAGGAGATGTTGCTGAACACATATTGAGGTGTTATTTGGAAATACCCCTTCACATTTTAAGATAATGTTTACCTAAATTGCAATATATGTGAAAAATTAAAAAAAAAGATTTTTTGCTGCAAACTTTGGCATAGATTGGTGGTAAAATGGCTACATGAAATGTGGCAAAATACCCCAAGTTAAATGCCCTGAGTGGTCTAGTTTTCAAAAATATGTACATGTTGGGGGTCATTCATGGATTTAGTACAGAAATCAGTGTTACAATGTCACTATCGCTAATTTTGAAAGAAAGGATTTTAAAATAGCTTTGCACCACTTATAGTTCTGGCCCTGTAACATGAATAAAAAAGCACAAAAACATAAAAACATGGGCTATTTCTGAACTCAGGACATATATTAGAAACTTTTTAGCAGTGTTTTTTTGTTGTCTCTTGTACATGAGTATACGATTTTTCAAATAAAAGTCATAAAAAAAATTTTTTTTCAATTTTTTTGCCATATTTTATTATTTTTTTTACATCAAATTATATGCTATTATCAAAATAATGGTATCAAAAGAAAGCCCTTCTTATAACGATAAAAACGATATATAGTTTGTGCGGGTACACTAAATGAGACAGAAATAAATTACAGCAAAACACAAACACCTCAGAAATGTTAAAACAGCCCATGTCACCAAGCGTCTGACAAGCCAAAAAAGTAATGTCACTAAGGGGTTAAACAGCCCAAAGCTCTAATCAAAAACATTCATTTTATAAATGTGACTTTCACATAAAAAATAAATCAAATCCATAACAGGTGCCTGCCAGGGGTGTTTGGTGCCTGCCAGGGGTGTTTGGTGCCTGCCAGGGGTGTTATGGTGCCTGCCAGGGGTGTTATGGTGCCTGCCAGGGGTGTTGTGGTGCCTGCCAGGGGTGTTGTGGTGCCTGCCAGGGGTGTTGTGGTGCCTGCCATGGGGTGTTATACAGGCACCATAACACCCCTGGCAGGCACCACGTTTGTCTTCTGTTTCTGAATTACCTTTTGCAGTATATGAGGCCAATGTCTCCCCTATACAGAGCAGCCAACAACATACTGCTGTGCAGACATATTTGTGAGTTAATAAAAATGAAGCAGGGTAACTTCCGTTTTACAGCTGGGCAGCCTGAAAGTGTCTGAGTAACTCTGGCTCCATAATGCAGCCCTTTAATCAGACAGAAGTGGGTTTTTGTCATATTAAAGGCTGCTTTAGATGGTTTATTCCCTCTAAGACATTTGCGGCATTTCTGCTCCATAGTCCTGAAGTAACCCATCAATACAGTCGCACCACATGATGTGCTCCAGACTGGTGACTCTGTTTGCTCTGCATTTAGAGACTTATTTAGTTTTATTCTTATTGCAGAACAAGGAATGAACTGGCTGAAACCGTGGAGCTGCTGAAAGCGCAGATAGACCCTGCGTTACTGAAGAAATGTGAGCCACAAGAATCCTCCTCTGGTGAGAGTCCTAATCCTGAAGAGGAAGAAATAAAGAAAGAAACCGAGGGTAAGTAACCAAACCATCCGTGGCCCCCATATTCTCCGCCATTTAATTGACTTGTATCATGAAATTCTGAAAGCTTCAGAAGTATAAACATCGCAGGGTTATTTACAACATTCTAAGTGGAACATTCCATTGGTTTCCATGGTGACGCCAGTCTCTTTCATCCAGATAGTAATACCTAGTGAAAATGCAGCACATCATGACATCACCTCCAATCACTATGCAGATGGTGCCAAGCGGTGAGGCTTTAAATTGGATTACATCTGCAGATACATGGGGAGAAGTAAATCACGGAAGTGCCACACGACAAAGGGCTGCTAAATCCCAACTAGAAACAAAATCACATGGAGGAGTCACGTTAGTTACATTGGAAAGTAGCAGCACAAACCTGGTGTAAGGAGTGCAAGGCCTAGACTCTGAGCCATGGGAGAAATATGTTCTGTCGGGTAAACATTCTACCAAGGGTCAAATCCAGGGCATGCCTTCCCACTGTTAAACATGGAGGGGCACCGATCAATGCTGTAGGCAGCCATGTCATGGGAGTCTTTGGTCAGATGAATGCCACCTGCTAATGCAAACATATTACCTCTTGATGTTCCCATATTGAGGGAAGACGGGGTGATCATGGCCCACATCTTGCTAAACAAATTCACGAACACCAAGATGATGACGTCATGCCTTCTATGCCCTGTCACATGATCTGAACAACATTGAGCCTCATAGATTTCAATCTCCTTCATCCCTCAAAGAGCTGGATGCTTTTCTATTTTAAAGAATGGTGGAGTATCCCAACCCTTCTGGCCCCATTTAAGAAGGACAAAGGATGTTCTACATGTGTAGTTTGGCCACACTTTTTTTTTTTTTTTTTTTACACGCTTGATATTAATATATTGTTATATTCACGCATGCTCCTAAAAACACGAACATTGGAAGTGGTCATTTTGAAATGGCCGAGGTAGGATACACGTTTGTGGGTTAACGCAGGAGAGAACTGCCTTTTTGGGTTTTATATGGTTTTGGAACTTGATGCAATTTAGATGTGATGAACTTATGTGTTCTACATATTTAACTTTTTCTTTCTTTTTTTTTCCTTCCATTGCAGAGAAACCTGCGGAGGATGAAGAGATGAAAGAAGAGAAGCCAAATGAAGTTTTAAAATCTGCAGTTAGTGGTCCAGACGAGAAAAGCAATGGCTGTAAACTAGACGTAGTTGAAGTTTTAAAAACCGCCTCTCAAATAAAGACTGAACCACCCTCAGAAGTGAATGAAGGGAAACTGACTGCCAAAGAAGAGAACGACTCCTTTAAAGAAAATGTGAAACCTGTAAAAACCGAAGAGAAAACGGAACCAAAAGAATTAAAGGAGCAGAAAGTGAATGCAGAGAAAGTGTCCCCACCCCAAGAACCCGACCGGTCGGAAATATCGGTCATTGTCAAGCGCTCTGAAGATCCCGTGGAGAAGTCCCTGGAGCAGACGGAGAAAATAAAAAATGACCAGCAAGCCAAAATCCCGTTAAAAAAACGGGAACTCAAGTTGACTGATGACTTTGACAGCTCCGTGAAAGCATCACTGTGCAAGTCCATAACCCCTACCAAGGAAGTGCTGCTAAAAGACGAAGGGAAACAGGAAGAAGACAACTTAAAGACATCCGTAGGGGGCACTACCGTTACCGAAGTCAAGCAGCTTGTAAACGGCGAGGTGAACAACGAAAAGGCAGTACCCAAAACAAAAGTAGACCAGTTGGAGAACAACATAAGGGAATCCATTGTGGTCACGACCAAGGATGAAAACGGCACGCTGCATGAAAATCGAAATGTGGGGGTTATCAAAAGCCTGTTTGTGGCTAAGGATAACGGCAAAAATACAAGTAAGGAAAACTTGGAGAAAAACACGGCTGGCCTTCACAATGACCGCCTGTCTTCTTCCACAGAAAAATCAACCCCGGTACCACCATTAAAAGAACAGCCAGATGGGGTTAGTTTGAACAACGCCGCTAATTCTGAGGAGGGAGAAAAGAGAAAAAAAGAAATTATTGTGGTCACCAGTAATTCAAAATCTAATTTGGATAACGTGGTGTCAAAAAATGATGTCCACAGCTCCAAGTCAAGTAAAGAGCCTGTAGCGCCCCCTGGTGATAGCAGTAAATCGAAGGATGTCTCTTCAAAGATAAATGATCAGTGTACAGAGGACAGAGAGGCTGAGCAAAGCCTAAAAGAAAAGCATGTGGTAGAAGAGGGAATAAAAGATGGAGGTAAAAATAAATCTGAGGAGAAGCTGGAGACAGAGAAGCAAACAGACAAGGCGGGTAAATCACAAGCATCAAAAAAACCTTCCGCTGAAAAGAAATCGAGCTTGGCGAATGAAAAAGCTGTTGAACCTAAAGAAAAGGCAAATGATGAAGTAAAAAAGGTGCCTGATTCTTCAACTGCTCAACTCGAGGAGCCTGAAAAAGTAGAGAAAGAAAAAACTTCAGAAACAGAGAGGAAAGCTAGGACATCGAAAACACGACCGTGCGAGAAATCGGTTCCAGAAGAAACCGAAGTCATTGTACTGCCTGATTCTCTGTCAACAGAGGACAAACAAACGGATGACACCCCAAATTCAGAGATGGAAAAATCTTCAAAAACAGAGAAGCAAGTGCCACTTTTAAAAAGCAGACACCGGCACAAAATGGCTGCAGAAGACGAGAACAGCGGGGCAGAAAATAAGGAGATGACTTCCGAGAGGCAGAAGGACGGCTTAAAGCTGACAATCCGGATCTCCAGTAAAAGGAAACGGACTGAGCAGCCGCAGGAGAAGTCCGCCATGGATGAGGCGGAAGATGCAGAGAATGAGGAAAGCTTCGGGCGGACTTTGAGACGATCTCCAAGGATTTCACGTCCCTCGGTAAAGATAGCAGAGGTCAAAGACCGCAAGCTTGAAAAGAAACAAAGCGACGATGACGAGGAAAAGACTTCACCCCCAAGGCCAGAAAAAGAAGAGGAAAGGAAGCCTGAAAAAGATCCGTGCCAAAAAATAAAAAAGGTAGAATTCATTTGTGGCTCCATAAAGGAATAGAGGCCTAGTGCTTGAAATGGCGCACAGTTCTAATCATGGAAGGTGTTGAAGGGACAGTCTAGTCCCCAAACTCACTTTGGTGCAAGATGAAGATCGCTGCTTGTATATTGCACAGGCTTTCCCCCAGTGTGATTTGATGCAGGCATTCTGCATAAATCACATATTTAATATTTGACTCAATCCCTCCCCAGTGATTACTCTGCATGTTTACTACAGGTGCGGCAGCACTGATTATATAGACACTGAGAATATACAGTTTTGTTTAATTAAGTCACTTTCTGTGCTGCTGGAATATAATACATTGTGTTGAATGTAATAAGCGTGCTCTTGTCCATAGTAGAATCTCTTAACAGTGCAGTACATTGTCTAATTACATCACTAGTGAGACAGGAAATTCCATTTATTTGAATGAAATTATTCGTTGGGTTCTGCAGCAAAAAGAAATTGACTTTTACTCAGCTAGTGTGGGCAGTCCTGGTTTCATGCAGACTGCTGTAATTTCACAAATTCATCTAACTGTTTATATTTTAAGAAATGTAAAACATGCATTCTTAAGTAGTCTGAAAGCATACTGATATGCATTAACATTTGGAAGATGCATTTTTGGCACCAGACCGTCCCTTTAACAGGAATTTAACTCAACAAACAAGTTCTACACAGTGCTAAGACTCAAAATCTGTAGTCTTTGTTGCAGTCCCTTTTAAAAGATCTCTGTGTATAACACTTTGTTGCTCACTGTCCTGTCCAGTCCTTATTTGAGATAACGTCTAGATCAACCCATTTTCTTTGGCTCATAGCAAAAATAATAATAAAATATTCAATAAAATACCTTTTTCAAAAAAGCAGTGGTAAACATTTCTTGAAGACACCAACTATAATCTAAATTTGGAATTTGCTGATTGAGATGAAATATTCCAATGCTCCCCTTGTAACCTGAAAAAGTTACAGTGGCAAATTAGGGCCACTGCTATTAAGAAATGGATTCTCTGCCCTGCTTAGTTTTAAAGAAACACTTTGACCTAGTTTATTATTTGTATATTGTACATGTTTATAAAATATATGAAAAGCACAACAATTTGCAGTTCTTCTGTAGTTTTACATTGGATATTATTTCACCGGGGTCTCTAAATTCACTGACGTCCAATAAGGAGGGTCTTGGAGAAATGTGTTCCCATATTAACGGAAATAAATCTTTAAACTTTATTAGCAGTATTTAAGAGGAAGGAGTAAGCCGGAGATCTGTTTCTTTTTCTTTAAATGATGCAGCGCTTATTAAAACCTGTAGTAGGCAGGCATTCCCCCTTTGTCATGATAACACGGAGGTGGCCTGCTAGATCCTCATCAGCTGTTTGTCTCCTCCTGTCCCTGCGACTTACGGTATCTTCATTTTGTTTCCTCTCCTGCTTTCCGTCCCACTAATTTCCTGTTCTGTATCTCGGCTTTGCAGAAACCCAGACAAAGACGACGGGCTCGCTGGACCAACTTCCGGTCACGCCGCCGGCGCAAAGATACCAGTGAGGAAGAAACGGAGGAGACGGACAGTGAAGGGGAGTCGGGAGAAGGATCAGAAGATGAGGAGAACAAAGGGGAAGATGCGCCTGGGGAAGATGACGAGCCCTGCAAGAAATGTGGCCTTCCCAATCACCCAGAGCTGGTTAGTGCCTCCAGTGCAAAGCTGCAGGCTCCTCCCATTCCTGTATAACTCCGCCTCCAAGTTTTTATTATATTGGAGTATAGATTATACGGTGGGAGGGGAGATATGAGAACGAAAACAGTATGTTGTTGGCAGGGCCGGCCTTAAGTGTCCCAGCGCCCCCCTCTCCCTGTTCTGTCTGTCTCTCTCTCCCCCTCTCCCTGTTCTGTCTGTCTCTCTCTCCCCCTCTCCCTGTTCTGTCTGTCTCTCTCTCCCCCTCTCCCTGTTCTGTCTGTCTCTCTCTCCCCCTCTCCCTGTTCTGTCTGTCTGTCTCTCCCCCTCCCCCTTTTCTGTCTGTCTGTCTGTCTCTCCCCCTCCCCCTGTTCTGTCTGTCTGTCTCTCTCCCCCTCTCCCTGTTCTGTCTGTCTGTCTCTCCCCCTCCCCCTTTTCTGTCTGTCTGTCTCTCTCTCCCCCTCCCCCTGTTCAGTCTGCCTCTTCTCCCCCCCCCCCCCCTCCCCTCCCCTCCCCTCCCTTGCCTGCAAATGTTGATCAGGGAAGGGGGCGGAGCTAACCGGCTGAGCGGTGTAGCTCCGCCCCCACCCTGTGAAGCAGAGCAGCGTCTGCTTCACGGGGAGCTGTGGGCAGCAAAAGAAGGTGCTGCTCGGCTCCCCATGCTTAATGCAGGCTCTCCATGCTTAATGCAGGCTCCCCATGCTTAATGCAGGCTCCCCATGCTTAATGCAGGCTCCCCATGCTTAATGCAGGCTCCCCATGCTTAATGCAGGCTCTCCATGCTTAATGCAGGCTCCCCACGCTTAATGGAGGCTCCCCACGCTTAATGGAGGCTCCCCATGCTTAATGGAGGCTCCCCATGCTTAATGCAGGCTCCCCATGCTTAATGCAGGCTCCATGCTTAATGCAGGCTCTCCATGCTTAATGCAGGCTCCCCATGCTTAATGCAGGCTCCATGCTTAATGCAGGCTCCATGCTTAATGCAGGCTCCCCATGCTTAATGCAGGCTCTCCATGCTTAATGCAGGCTCCCCACGCTTAATGGAGGCTCCCCACGCTTAATGGAGGCTCCACATGCTTAATGCAGGCTCCCCATGCTTAATGCAGGCTCCCCATGCTTAATGCAGGCTCCCCATGCTTAATGCAGGCTCCCCATGCTTAATGCAGGCTCCCCATGCTTAATGCAGGCTCCCCATGCTTAATGCAGGCTCCATGCTTAATGCAGGCTCCCCATGCTTAATGCAGGCTCCCCATGCTTAATGCAGGCTCTCCATGCTTAATGCAGGCTCCCCATGCTTAATGCAGGCTCCCCATGCTTAATGCAGGCTCCCCATGCTTAATGCAGGCTCCCCATGCTTAATGCAGGCTCCCCATGCTTAATGCAGGCTCCCCATGCTTAATGCAGGCTCCCCATGCTTAATGCAGGCTCCCCATGCTTAATGCAGGCTCCCCATGCTTAATGCAGGCTCTCCCCGCTTAATGCAGGCTCTCCCCGCTTAATGCAGGCTCCCCATGCTTAATGCAGGCTCCCCATGCTTAATGCAGGCTCCCCATGCTTAATGCAGGCTCCCCATGCTTAATGCAGGCTCCATGCTTAATGCAGGCTCCATGCTTAATGCAGGCTCCATGCTTAATGCAGGCTCCCCATGCTTAATGGAGGCTCCCCATGCTTAATGGAGGCTCCCCATGCTTAATGGAGGCTCCCCATGCTTAATGCAGGCTCTCCATGCTTAATGCAGGCTCCCCATGCTTAATGGAGGCTCCCCATGCTTAATGGAGGCTCCCCATGCTTAATGGAGGCTCCCCATGCTTAATGCAGGCTCCCCATGCTTAATGCAGGCTCTCCATGCTTAATGCAGGCTCCCCATGCTTAATGCAGGCTCCCCATGCTTAATGCAGGCTCCCCATGCTTAATGCAGGCTCCCCATGCTTAATGCAGGCTCCCCATGCTTAATGCAGGCTCTCCACGCTTAATGCAGGCTCTCCACGCTTAATGCAGGCTCTCCACGCTTAATGCAGGCTCCCCACGCTTAATGGAGGCTCCCCACGCTTAATGGAGGCTCCCCACGCTTAATGGAGGCTCCCCATGCAGGCTCTCCATGCTTAATGCAGGCTCCCCACGCTTAATGGAGGCTCCCCACGCTTAATGGAGGCTCCACATGCTTAATGGAGGCTCCCCATGCTTAATGGAGGCTCCCCATGCTTAATGCAGGCTCCCCATGCTTAATGCAGGCTCCCCATGCTTAATGCAGGCTCCCCATGCTTAATGCAGGCTCCCCATGCTTAATGCAGGCTCCCCATGCTTAATGCAGGCTCCCCATGCTTAATGCAGGCTCCCCATGCTTAATGCAGGCTCCCCATGCTTAATGCAGGCTCCCCATGCTTAATGCAGGCTCCCCATGCTTAATGCAGGCTCCCCATGCTTAATGCAGGCTCCCCATGCTTAATGCAGGCTCCCCATGCTTAATGCAGGCTCTCCCCGCTTAATGCAGGCTCCCCATGCTTAATGCAGGCTCCATGCTTAATGCAGGCTCCATGCTTAATGCAGGCTCCATGCTTAATGCAGGCTCCCCATGCTTAATGCAGGCTCCCCATGCTTAATGCAGGCTCTCCATGCTTAATGCAGGCTCCCCATGCTTAATGGAGGCTCCCCATGCTTAATGGAGGCTCCCCATGCTTAATGGAGGCTCCCCATGCTTAATGCAGGCTCCCCATGCTTAATGCAGGCTCCCCATGCTTAATGCAGGCTCCATGCTTAATGCAGGCTCCCCATGCTTAATGCAGGCTCCCCATGCTTAATGCAGGCTCCCCATGCTTAATGCAGGCTCCCCATGCTTAATGCAGGCTCCCCATGCTTAATGCAGGCTCCCCATGCTTAATGCAGGCTCCCCATGCTTAATGCAGGCTCCCCATGCTTAATGCAGGCTCCCCATGCTTAATGCAGGCTCCCCATGCTTAATGCAGGCTCCATGCTTAATGCAGGCTCCATGCTTAATGCAGGCTCCATGCTTAATGCAGGCTCCATGCTTAATGCAGGCTCCCCGTGCTTAATGTAGGTTCCCCGTGCTTAATGTAGGCTCCCCGTGCTTAATGTAGGCTCCCCATGCTTAATGCAGGCTCCCCACGCTTAATGCAGGCTCCCCACGCTTAATGCAGGCTCCCCACGCTTAATGCAGGCTCCCCACGCTTAATGCAGGCTCCCCACGCTTAATGCAGGCTCCCCACGCTTAATGCAGGCTCCCCACGCTTAATGCAGGCTCCCCACGCTTAATGCAGGCTCCCCACGCTTAATGCAGGCTCCCCACGCTTAATGCAGGCTCCCCACGCTTAATGCAGGCTCCATGCTTAATGCTGGCTCCATGCTTAATGCTGGCTCCATGCTTAATGCAGGCATGGGGAGCCGATCAGCACATTCTTTTGCTGCCTGCAGCTCCCCGTGAAGCAGGAGCTTCTCTGCTTTACAGGGTGGGGGCGGAGCTACACCGCTCAGCCGGTTAGCTCCGCCCCCTCCCCGACACAGCAGAGCATGCCGAGCAGAGGGCTGGTGAGGGGGGATCTTTTGATCTCCCCCAGCCAGTGCCTCTACCGGCTTTTTTCTTTTAAAACTTTTATTTTTTTTTATAAACTTTTATTTTTATTTTTATTTTTTTATTAAGCTGGCGGGCGGCGCCCCCTGGGGTGTTGCGCCCTGTGCGCTCGCACAGGTCGCGCACCCCTAAGGCCGGCCCTGGTTGTTGGTACTATATAAACAAATGTAATGTATTCTAAGATACTCGAGCAGAGACAGACTGATGGTAGAGAGTCCTGCTCGCAAGCAAGACAATTTTCATTATCCATTGAAACCCCGTGACTCTAAACATGGCTTATACTGTGAATGTAGAGAATACAACATGATGGGAAATGATCTATACATTGTGTTGGTAAAACTGCCAGCAAATGCATAGAATAAATAAAAGAAATACGTTTTAAATAACCTGCTTATGACATCACCCTGTGGCTCGACATTTCCCAGGGAAAATGAGTTCATTTGCATATCAGGCCACAAGGTGATGTCATAAGCAGGAGACTCCACAGACACATTTAAAACAGCTTTATCTGAATTTCTGCTAAAACAATGTATAGATCACGTTTTATTCTCTTTGTTCGCAGTATAAGCAATTGTTTAGGTTGACGGGGTTTAAATGCACGGAATATAACTGAATATCTGTGAGATGGATCACTGGGCTAATCAACCGTGGAATCTCTAAGTCCTGGGGTTCAGGTTAAATTCCTGGCAGGGTTGACTCGGCCCTTCATCCTTCCGAAGCAGATAAAATGAGCACCATGAAGTTGGGTAAGAGTAACAATCCCCGGGATGTACTTGAAAACCAGAGACTATCTCGATGTTCCTTTCCAGGCTAAATATCGAGTCGCTCGTTTCTGCAAACGGGGTTATGTACAGATGTCAGCTGTGGGGCACAGTTCTAAATGTGGTGCTGTCACCATGGAAACCAATGGAATTTTCCCCCCCGATTAGCTCACTTGTTAGAACTTTGCCCCAGAAGTGACCTTTATGCATAACCTCCCATTATACTGTGCATATAACCCGTTGTAATCTGTTCTTTGTCAGTGTAGTGGTGTCTTCTCATTGTAAGCCTTTCTTGTTTGTTTGGTTTTTTTTAGATTTTGTTGTGCGACTCCTGTGACAGTGGTTATCATACAGCGTGTCTGCGGCCGCCCCTGATGTTGATTCCAGATGGAGAGTGGTTCTGTCCTCCTTGCCAACATGTAAGATTCAGGTTATATTTACTGCTGCCTGTGTGTAATGTGCCTATGCTTTTGGTGTAAACCTATAATTCACATGTTCACTGTTTGCCTGGAAACACAAGCTTTGTCACCACCACTTGAGCTGGTTAGATTTTATTTTTATTTTAAAGAATCATTACGGACACTTTAAGAGCCAAAAAAGATAATTCATCATTGTATCCGTGCCAAAATGCAGAGTATGCAGAGTAAACCATCACAGCTTCCTCCACACCATTTGACCATCACTATTTGAATGCTGGGGTATTGTGACTTTGATTGCCCCACATTCTACCACCAGGCTAGCAGGCACACCCACATAAATATAAAAATCTTGCTTCTGTTCGTGTCCCTTGTTGGTAATGATTGAGCTCACAAGGCTGTGTGGGTGACTGGATTTACACATTGAACATCATCAGTGGTGAATGGTTTAAAGGCTTTAATAGTGAACATTTGTAATGAGAGAATCCCTAAATAAAGACTAGCCTACTGTTCAGTTCAAGGACCCAGAAGAGTTTTTTTTTAGCTGGGAATGTTCCCACTTTCCCCTGTTATATGCCATGCCGTTTTCCCCTGTTATATGCCATGCCGTTTTCCCCTGTTATATGCTATACCGTTATCCCCTGTTGTATCCTATGCTGTTTTCCCCTGTTGTATCCTATGCCGTTTTCCCCTGTTGTATCCTATACCGTTTTCCCCTGTTGTATCCTATGCCCTTTTCCCCCTGTTGTATCCTATGCCCTTTTCCCCCTGTTGTATCCTATGCCCTTTTCCCCCTGTTGTATCCTATGCCCTTTTCCCCCGGTTGTATCCTATGCCCCTTTTCCCCCTGTTGTATCCTATGCCCCTTTTCCCCCTGTTGTATCCTATGCCCCTTTTCCCCCTGTTGTATCCTATGCCCCTTTTCCCCCTGTTGTATCCTATGCCCCTTTTCCCCCTGTTGTATCCTATGCCCCTTTTCCCCCTGTTGTATCCTATGCCCCTTTTCCCCCTGTTGTATCCTATGCCCCTTTTCCCCCTGTTGTATCCTATGCCCCTTTTCCCCCTGTTGTATCCTATGCCCCTTTTCCCCCTGTTGTATCCTATGCCCCTTTTCCCCCTGTTGTACATACAGAGGTCCGCACACTCACAAATCATGTTCACTTTTTTTTTCAGTTTTGGAATGTAATTGGGGCATATTGTGTAGCTTGAAATTGGGCTTCTGAATTGATCCCCGGTGTACCCCGAATCATTACAGACTTTGGGACAGTTACTTTGGACCCAAGGTTCTGGGTATATTTTGTGGACCCAAGGTTCTGGGTATATTTTGTGGACCCAAGGTTCTGGTTATATTTTGTGGGCCCAAGGTTCTGGGTATATTTTGTGGGCCCAAGGTTCTGGGTATATTTTGTGGGCCCAAGGTTCTGGGTATATTTTGTGGGCCCTAGGTTCTGGGTATATTTTGTGGGCCCAAGGTTCTGGGTATATTTTGTGGGCCCAAGGTTCTGGGTATATTTTGTGGGCCCAAGGTTCTGGGTATATTTTGTGGGCCCAAGGTTCTGGGTATATTTTGTGGGCCCAAGGTTCTGGGTATATTTTGTGGGCCCAAGGTTCTGGGTATATTTTGTGGGCCCAAGGTTCTGGGTATATTTTGTGGGCCCAAGGTTCTGGGTATATTTTGTGGGCCCAAGGTTCTGGGTATATTTTGTGGGCCCAAGGTTCTGGGTATATTTTGTGGGCCCAAGGTTCTGGGTATATTTTGTGGGCCCAAGGTTCTGGGTATATTTTGTGGGCCCTAGGTTCTGGGTATATTTTGTGGGCCCAAGGTTCTGGGTATATTTTGTGGGCCCTAGGTTCTGGGTATATTTTGTGGGCCCTAGGTTCTGGGTATATTTTGTAGACCGTTTAGTGTTAACACCCACCAATGTACTTTTGATGGGCTTGTGGACTAAGCATGATATGGCCGTCTGATGTGACCTAATCTCCATTTTGTTCATCTTGCATGTTTTTATGTCATTTTCAGATACATTGTAGCTTTTAGATCTAACCTTTTTGAGTCGTTCCCTCCTTACATTCGGCTTCATCTTGCTGTTTTCCCCACCTTGTATTTGCCAGCTGTCCTCTACCTTCCATTTCATGCAATAATTTGTACTGTAAAGGTTATTAATGCCCCGCCTCCCCGGTCAGTAAATAGCGGCTTGTAGTATTGTTTATCTTTGTGTCCTGACCGTCTCATTGCTCTTTCCCTGAATAGAAATTACTATGTGAGGAGCTGGAAGAGCAGTTACAGAATCTGGACGTGGTTCTGAAGAAGAAAGAGCGTGCAGAGAGAAGGTACCATCATTACCTCGATGTGCCCGATTACAGGGACTGTATCATCTAAACCGTGTGATTACTGTGCATGTAGACATTAAAGAATGACTGGAAATGATCTATAAACAGTGTTGGCAAATCTGCAAGCAAATGCTCTCCTGCTTAGTCTCCTGCTTATGACATCACCTGTGGCTTGATATGCAAATGAACTGCTTGTCAGTGGGAAATGTGTAGTTTGCATATCAAGCCGCTGGTGACACCACAGGCACATTGAAAACACATTTCTCTCCTAATTTAAGCTTTTTCTGCAATTCTTCTAACACAATGTATAGATCTTTATTTTTTTTTTTTTTTAATTCTCTACATTCACAAGTAATTATGTGAACACTGTCCCTTTAACTACTAAAGAACATGTCTGCTTTTTAGCACCCACATTCTACACATAATAGTTGCCACATTTCTGGCAGATATACTGATCAGCAGATATTTAACATGAAAGGAAAATTAAATGTACTTTTTAACCCGTCCTTCCTCTAGGGAAGCAAAGGTTCCCCCCCCCCCCCCCCCCCTTAATACACAGCAGGTCTGGAGGCTGGCGCACTCTGACAGTTAAGTTGTAAAATAAAATGGTCATGATATAATACAAGCTTGATTGCTTGTCAAAACAAACACAAAGCTATAATCAAGAGTTGGAGGAGAGCAGGGTGTCTAGTCTGTTATCTTTAAGGAATTATGTTATACAAGAAGCATAATATAATTAAGCCGTGTGCTGATAGAACTCACGTTGTTCTGTGTAATATGATAAATGTGATATAAATCCCATTAGATCTAGCTGTAATTATTGCGTTAAAAGAAATATTTCAGACCCTTGGATGTTTTTGTAACTTACTTTGTTTCTAATCTCTCATACAGAAAAGAACGCTTGGTTTATGTCGGTATCAGCATAGAAAACATCATTCCTACACAGGTACGCGTTGTGTACCTTCAATGTATAGCTCGGTAATGTGAGATCGCAGAATGGAACGGGTTAAATACAGTCTCTATTTTATCTCTGGTTCTGGATAACCTCTAATATAAATGTGTCATTTAGAACATTTGATGTAAAAAAAAAAAAAAAGGTACTGTCACTTTAAACCATTTTCTTTTCTTTCTTCAAATTAAATTATTCTTGTGGGTTTTTTTTTATTATTTTTTGTTTTGTTTTGTAGGAAACAGAGGTTGTACCAGAAGTTATAGAAAAAGAAGAAAAGAAGAAGAAGAAACCAAAGCTGCTAGAAAGAAGATCAACACGAACTAGAAAATGTATAAGCTACCGGTAAGATCAACAGCCGTTATACCAACGTTCTTCTCTGAAGATGACTTGTACTGGTCGGGTTTCCACATGTATAGATAGATCAAGAGATAATGAGCGTTTACATAGAAACCTTCTGAGACATTCTTCTAAAAAGTAGAGCAATCCACAGTAACTTTGCTTTCGTTTCCACGACGACTGCTCTGCTTAAACGTTTAAAAACCATCTCTCTTGAATCTATATGTTGGTGGTAATTTAACACGTGCTACATACAGTCCAGTCCATGATGGGAATTTTAGGGACATGAAATACCATTAAAGGACAAACTGTAGGCAAAAAAATGATTTCCTGTTAAATTGACATATTGAATTGCGTGTAAATGTTTTAACTTGGAATGCTTTCATGCAGGGCTTGACAAATATTTTATTTAGTTTTAGGAGCCAGACAATGGCACATTACAAAAGCATACCCAGCCAGTTACACACACACACACACACACACACAGCCAGTTACACACACACCCAGCCAGTTACACACACACACACACACACACAGCCAGTTACATACATACATGCATACATACATACACACAGCCAGTTACATACATACATACATACATACATACACACAGCCAGTTACATACATACATACACACAGCCAGTTACATACATACATACATACATACATACATACACACAGCCAGTTACATACATACATACATACACACAGCCAGTTACATACATACATACATACATACACACAGCCAGTTACATACATACACACATACACACAGCCAGTTACATACATACATACACACAGCCAGTTACATACATACATACATACATACACACAGCCAGTTACATACATACAGACATACATACACACAGCCAGTTACATACATACAGACACACAGACATACATACACACACAGCCAGTTATATCCATACATACATACATACATACAGACATACATACATACATACATACATACACACACAGCCAGTTATATCCATACATACATACAGACATACATACATACACACACAGCCAGTTACATACATACATACATACATACATACATACACACACAGCCAGTTACATACATACATACATACATACATACATACACACACAGCCAGTTACATACATACATACATACATACATACACACACAGCCAGTTACATACATACATACATACATACATACACACACAGCCAGTTACATACATACATACATACATACATACATACACACACAGCCAGTTACATACATACATACATACATACATACATACACACACAGCCAGTTACATACATACATACACACACAGCCAGTTACATACATACATACATACATACATACATACATACACACACACACACACACACACACACACACACAGCCAGTTACACACACACACACACACAGCCAGTTACACACACACACACACACACAGCCAGTTACATACATAGACACGGCACCCAGGCGCCAGGTCTAATTTCCTGGTCGCACGACCTGGTTCTCGGGTTTGTCGAGCCCTGCTTTAATGTAATAAGGTAACTCATTGAGCCCTCTTTGCTCCGTATGGGTCTATCGAGGGACGGTTATGTTGCTTAGACACTTCATTCACTTTGTATCAGATGAGTTAAAGGGGCACCAAACATTTTCTTTCACTTTCAAGTGAAATATTGAACGCTCCTAGCATGAGGATAAACTGATGTGCCAGTTTATCTTCTGACTGGCAGCTGCTATCTCTCTGGGAAGCAGGCAGCTGGCTCTGGTTGGCAGCTTTCTCACTCTTGCTAGTGCAGAGAGAGAGACGCTAGTTTTCAAAAGGGGAGACTAGGTCCCCTCCGTTGCTTCCCTGAACATGAGTGTCTCTGCAGTAGCAGAGAGAGAACACCGGACCAGAACCTGATGAGCTGGACTACGCTTTGAAAACACCGGACCCGACAGTCTAGTGGGGGGAGACCCTGCATTGACTAGCTGTGCATGCGCAGACAGTGTTGGCGTGTACCAGTCTCCTAGCCAGCACTGCCTCAACTTTGAAGCAGAGCCAAAAGTCAGCCCACATGTATCAGTAAAGATACACGTCGGGTTTACGAAGGCTAAGGAAAACTATCATTTTGAATTTCTTGGAGGAGGCAAGGTTTAAAAAAAAAAAGTTTACTTTTCCCTTAATATCTGAACCAAGAATCTAAACAAAATGTCTGCTCCCTGTTAGAGCTATTCGGAACATAGAAGCATATAATGTTTTGGCAGATAGGTTTCATTCAGTCCATCTAGTCTGCCCAATTTTCTAGATACTTTTTTTTTTTTTTTTAGTCCCTGGCTTTATCTTAAATCTAGAATAGCCTTGTGCCTATCCCACAGACGCTTAAACTCCTTCTGTGAAATCAGAAGCAATGTGGAGCAAATAGGGCTTAATGAGTTACGTTATTTGTATTCTTCCATTAAAGAATTTCTATGTATATAAACCATCTACACTTAACGCAATCTTTCAATGAAACATTCTTTTTTTGTGCTGCAGTTGTCGCTTAAGTCACAGACCTCTGTGCAGGGCGCATCTCACCGTTCTTCTAAATCCTACATGTTTATATTTTAGGTTTGATGAATTTGATGAGGCCATTGATGAAGCAATAGAAGAGGATATCCGGGATGCAGATGGAGGGGCTGGTAGGTACAATTTTTATTTCTCTATCACATCTGTATGATTTTAATATATATTCACATCTGATTTTCAAATAGATGCTCCTAGAGATCACTGTTCTGATAACCATATCTTCTGGGGAAGTCATACAGCGGTTTTCAGGATGCCTTCATTGAAACTTAGTGTTGTATAAGGAATCCCTTATACCTGGGTAATACTTGTTAAAGTAGTATAGGAAGTAAAAGTGCTGTTTTTCTGTGTTCCTCCCTTTGGTCCTATCAGCATATAAAAGTGCACCTAATAGCTTAGAGGAAGAGATCATTGTGTAATCTACCTGCATACAGCTGTACACTGATAATAAGCTGTCCAGTGGAACCATGGTGCATTGTGGGTGTGCTCCTATTGTACTGATTGTATTTATACTTAGCCACTTTCATGTATAGCATTATGTGGATCACAGTTTTAGCTCTAACCAGACGTGGCCGCGTGCTTTCAGTGATTTTTACACAATGTTCAAAACGAGTGCTTGCTCTTCTTCTCAGTTGACGGTGAGATTCTTTTGCCAGGCTGTGGTCGAGGTAAAGACATGGCTAATATCACTGGTCACCGCGGAAAGGACATCTCTACCATCCTCGAAGGGGAACGAACAGAAGGCAAACGGCCGCAGAGAACAGTGTCGCGGCGCAAAAAACGCCGGCGGCTGAACGACCTGGACAGCGACAGCAACGTGGACGAGGAAGAAAGTGAAGACGAGTTCCGCATCAGCGACGGGTCTGTCTGTTTATAGTGTTTAAATGTAATGTACCAGCAAGTCGAACGCCCGAATGCGAAGGATTTTTATATAAAAGTTATGGAGCTTGCTTGTTCTGCCTTTTGATCTCTGCATCTTGGAGAAAGCTGCGGGTGAGTGACCGAAATACAGAATTAAAAAAAAATCACCCCAAAATGAATTGTATCCTGTTTGGCTTCAAGGTGTTCTCAACCAATCAGAGCAGAATCCAGCCAGAATTCAAATTATGGTCACTGACCAGAAAGTACCAGATAGAAATAAATTAATGGCAGCCCCCTGTCTGCTGTCCAATGCAGGCTTTGTGGAGCAGTAATGGTAAATACAAGCATATTCCAAAACTTTTACACATACTGAACTTTGATTAAAGCATATGTTTTTTTTTTTTTTACTACTATATTTTCTATCTTTACTATACTTACATATAAAGTGTTTTTGGATAATTCATATTGGTATGAATGTCTTAATTTTACAGGTTTTTTTTTTTTTTTGGGTGGGGGGGATTTTATAGATTAATAGTTTAGTTACTTCTAACTAATATCTTGGAGTCTCCTGCTTATGACATCTGTGGCGTGATTTGCATATGAACAGGTTTTAAATTTTTTTTTAAAAAACATTTTTACATTGAACGTTAGGGGACTTTTTTTTTTTTTTTTATAAATTCTTTATTTTGGACATTTTCAATTTTCCGTTATTTCCATAACAGTTAACATGTGATTGGACTACAGGTTAATTTTTTCATAGCATACTTTTCAAGATTTAGAGATAACAGTATTAACCAGAAGATTAAGAAAACATGTGGTACATGCATATCATGCGTCAGCATCAAAAATTCAATGAAAAAACATCTCAGGGTACAGTGTATGTTGGGTGCGGTAACTCATACTAAAGTAATTTGTTTTGTTAGGGGGATGATCAGTCAAGCAGTGTAAAGTAATATGACTTTTCATATGTGATTGGGGAGCGAATCCAACAGGTAAAGAAAAACAACAGGACACACACATAACAAACTAAAATAAAAAGGAAAAGTAGAGAGAGAAACGGGAAGAAAGGAAGAAGAGTGGGGGGCAGCTTTTCCCCCCTCTCTCTCCCTCTCCCCCCCCCTTTTTGTATCGGTGGTAGATATCGGTAAGTAAGTCAAAATTGTCTCTGTCTTAGTTTGGAGGACTTTGGGTAGTCCCATTGGGGAAGTAAGCAATCCATGGGTCCCAGATTTTATGGAAGCTTTTGGATGTATCGTGTAGAAAGGCAGTCAGTTGGTCCATGTTCCTTACTTCATGTAGCATGTCAAGTACAGTAGCGAACTCTGGTATTAGTGGTTGATTCCATACCTTTGCCAGTGCCCTTCTAGCTGCCAGGGCTATTCTGGATATGAGTTTGTTCTCTCCTCTGGTGAAACCGTCGTGCGGTTTGGAAAGTAGAAAGACCGTCGGATCCGGAGATAAGGGTTTTTTTAACACTTTTGTGATAAGATCGGACATCTTCTTCCAGTATGAATCTAGCTTCGGGCATGTCCACCAGCAGTGAAAGTATGACCCTTGCTGACCACAAAGTTTCCAGCAATGGGAAGATGGGAGATGGCGCATATGTGCCAGCATCTCGGGGGTGTAATACCAACGGAGCAGGGTCTTGTAACCCTGTTCTTTGTGGGTCGCACAGATGGAGAGTTTGGCTGTGGCCTCCCAAATTTCAGCCCATTCCTCAGACTCGAGAGTTTGTCCCAGATCTTTCTCCCATCTACGTACATATGGAAGTTGGTCTTGGGGATTAATACTTGTGAGTTCTGTATAAAGCCTGGAAATAGTGCCTTTGGAGACCGGGAGATTAAGACAGCGGTATTGAAACCATGTTTTATTGGATAGACCCGCTTCTTTGGTTTGGGTTTTGTGGGCAAAGTCTCTTAATTGGATATATCGAAAGAAGTCTCTGGTATTGAGTGGGGCCACCTTTTTAAGTTCCTCAAAGGTTTTGACTTTGGAGTTAGAGTAGAGGTCAGCGTATCTTCGTATACCATGTAAGTAGAAATTGTGAAAATGGGTGTTTGCGATTCCTGGAGGAAACAGTCTATTCTGGAAGATCGGGGTCAGCGGTGAGGGCTGAGAGGTAAGGGTATGTTTGATTGAGAGTTTGTCCCAAGTGTATAGGGAGTCGAGTATCCCTGGACATTGTGTCCTGAGCAGAGGTCTTTGGTCTTTGGGGATCCAAATATATTGGGAGGGTGAGTCTGGAAGCATTAAGTCGTGTTCGAGATCTACCCAGCGGATGGTACCTGGGGGTGCATGCCAGGAGATGACCTGGGCTAGTCTAGCTGCTTGGTGGTATTTTAGGATGTTTGGTAGGCCTAGTCCGCCCCTTCTGGTAGCTAGTTGTAGAGTTTGTTTGCCTATCCTAGGTTTCTTTTTGGCCCATATGAAGCCGTCTATAGCCCGTTGGAGGCGTTTAAAATCTACAGTCTTGATTGGAATAGGCAGGGTTTGAAACAGGTATAATAGGCGTGGAAGTAGATTCATCTTAATTGAGGTTATTCTCCCCAGCCAGGAGATGTGTAGTTCGTGCCAGGCTTTTAGATCCTTGTGTAATTGGTCAATGAGGGGAGTGTAGTTGGTTGGGTACAGCTCTTCTAATTTGTGTGGAATCTGGATTCCTAGGTAGTGAAGTGGTGCCTCAGAGATTTGGAGCTCAAAGTTCAATTGCAATAACTTGATTGTTAATTTATTAAGTAGAATTGGTAGGGCCTGTGATTTGTCTACATTTACTTTAAATCCCGAAATGTGACCAAAGTCCTGTATCTCTTGAAATACGTGGGGTAAAGATTTCAACGGCTGTGAGATTGATAGTAAGATATCATCGGCATAGGCCGCCACTTTGAATTCAGTATGGGTTGTTTTGAGGCCGAGGATACTTTTATGGGATCGGATGGATTGTAGTAGTGGTTCCAACGAAAGGGCAAACAGTAATGGGGATAGAGGGCAGCCTTGTCTCGTTCCGTTGTGAACTGATATTCGTATCGGGGGGGCCCCCGGGATCATGATCCTAGAAGTGGGCTTGTGGTAGATTGAGGCAACACAGTTCTGAAAGCTTTGTGGGAAACCCATATGTTCGAGTGTTAGGCGCAGAAAGGACCAGTTGACACGGTCGAAGGCCTTTTCGGCGTCTAGTGATAGAAAAAGTGCCGGCGTTAGGGTTTGTTTGGATAGCCAGACCAGGTCGATGCAACGACGGGTGTTGTCTAAAGCTTGGCGATTAGGTATGAAGCCGTTAGGGGACTTTTAATTATCCACAAAATAAATCAATGGTATTGGATTTTGAAAAATAAGAATAAGATTGACGTTTGCTCACTGCAAGAGACCCATTGGAGAAATATAGATGGGAAAGCAATTAAATCCCCAAATTTTCCAATAACCGTTGCGGCATCATTAGACAATTAGAAAAAGCTAGGGGTAGTAATACCATTCTCAAGAAATCTTGATGTAAGCTGTAAGCATATTGCGCTAGACCTAGAGGCGAGATTTATTATTGGAGTATGTGAATTTGATAACAGAATGTATACATTGTTAAATCTATATGCCCCAAATGGCTCCCCGGTGTATTTTATAACAAAGGTCCTAAAGAAAGTTGAAAGAGTGAGATGAGGCCCCATGATAGATATGGGAGACTTTAACTGCATCATGGGACCCACAGATGAATAGAAATCAGATGAAAGGGTTATAGGGAGATAGAAAACTGAGCAGGCAGGCCTGGAGGTTTAAGTCTATTCTAGAAAGAAGTGCCCTCTTTGGTGAGCGGAGACTACTCTACACCAGGGCTTGACAAATTTATTTTATTCTAGGAGCCAGCAAAATTTTTTAGGAGCCAGACAATCACGCAAACATACACGCAATTCATAAACACACACACCAACCCACGTCACATATACACCCCACACCCACCAACCCACGTCACATATACACCCCACACACACCAACCCACGTCACATATACAGCCCACACACACCAACCCACGTCACATATACAAACCCCACACACCAACCCACTTCACAAATACACACACACACTTCACATATACACCTCCCCCTACACCTCACATATATACCCCCCTTCACATATACACCTCCCCCCACACTTCACATATATACCCCCCCTTCACATATACACCTCCCCCCACACATATACCCCCCCTTCACATATACACCTCCCCCCACACATATATACCCCCCCTTCACATATACACCTCCCCCCACACTTCACATATATACCCCCCCTTCACATATACATCCCTCCCCCCCTTCACATATACACCTGCCCCCACACTTCACACATATATACCTCCCCTTCACATATACACCTCCCCCCCACACTTCACATATATACCCCCCCTTCACATATACATCCCTTCCCCCCACTTCACATATACAACTCAAACATACACAAGTTTTTTTTTTTCCCTTCTTAACTTGACAACCCAGCACTTAGCCGAAAGAGCCATGAAGATCGGCTGGGGCACGAATGTTTCCCCTCCCTGCTGCCTTACCTCATTGCTGGGGAGGGGTTACATTCGTGCCGCAGCCGATCCTCATGGCTCTTTCGGCTGAACACTAACACACGTGTTGCGCGAGGGGGCGGAGCTTGCTGTCTGTCCCCTCGCGCTGCAAAAGACGGATGGCAGCGGCAAGGGGAACGGCACCCGGGCGCCAGGCTCCATTTCCAGGTCGCCATGGCGACCTGGCGCCCGGGGTTTGTCGAGCCCTGCTCTACACAACCGAGAGAGACTATATATAGTCTTAAAACTCTTATTCGATGATTGACTATGTTCTCAGTGATGTAGGTTTAATTCAACAAACCAAGAACATAAAAATTGCTGAGGATACATGGTCAGATCACAACGCAGTGATTCTGGATGTCAAGGATAGGTTTCAAAAACTCCCTTCGGAATGGAGGCCGAAGCATAACTTGATAAAAAGACCAGAGGGCCAGAAATACATCAAAGATAGGACTAAACAATACTTCAAAGAGAACAAGTCGTCGGACATCTCCTCGTCTAGACTGTGGCTGTCATATAAATGTGTGTGTCTGGTGAAACTTGTAGCACAGAGGGGAAAAAAATGCAGCGCTAAAACTAAAAGTTGTATATGTCATTAGCAGAACAGAATAAGATAAATAAACAATCTCCGTCAATATTTACAAAAGAGAACGTCGAGGAATCAACTAACCAGATTAATTCTTGGCTAGTAGATAAAGCGAACGAATAGTACATGGAGATGCTGTGGGGAGATGTGCTCCCCAGGACTCTGTGTTTAGATGCTGAGAAGGCATTTCACAGGTTCAGCTGGGCATTTATGGGTGTGCAGGAATTAGGGGCAGATTTTGAGGTGTTATAATGGCTTTATATGGTTCCCTGTCGGGGAAGGGTTATAGGGTCGGAGTGAAATCAAACTGGTTCAGTATCACAAACGGGACCCAGGCAGGGTTGTCCCCTGTCACCCCTACTGTATGTAATTGTATTGGAACCTTTATCAAATGATATTAGAGCTTATAAAATAATCATGGGGCATAGAGGAACAAATGAACAAATGATAAAGCTTTATGCAGACAATGTCCTGTTGATTTTAGTAAATCCATTACAATTAGTGAGTGAACGGATGAATACCATAGAGGGGATGGGACTCTTCATCGCGGCTGCTTCCGCGCAGCCGCTTTCCCGCCAACTCTACACAGCAAGATAGATCGTCGCTGGAGATTTCATCGCTAAAGGTAAGTATTTTAGCTATTTTACTTTGGTTACAATTAGGGTTTAGGGGGTTAGAATTAGGGTTTAGGGGGTTAATTTTAGTATTAGGGCTCGGGGTTTAGGGGGTTAATTTTAGTATTAGGGCTCGGGGGTTAGTATTAGGGTTTAGGGGGTTAATTTTAGTATTAGGGCTCGGGGGTTAGTATTAGGGTTAGTATTAGGGTTTAGGGGGTTAATTTTAGTATTAGGGCTCGGGGGTTAGTATTAGGGTTTAGGGGGTTAATTTTAGTATTAGGGCTCGGGGGTTAGTATTAGGGTTTAGGGGGTTCATTTTTGTATTGGGGTTCATTTTAGTGTTAGTGTTAGTATTGGGGTTTAGTGTTAGTATTGGGGTTTGGGAATCATTTATTAGGGGGGGTTATTTTCTTTTTACTTGTACATTTGTATGAGCTGACAGTTCAGCGCTGAACTGTCAGCTCTTACATAGCATAGTTATTATTCATTGCTGACAGTTCAGCGTTCTAACTGCCGCGCTAAACTGTCAGCGATGAAGATGCAGCGCGGAAGTGTCCTAGACCCTAGATACCTATAGATATTTGGCCAATTATAAATGAAATAAAAGCAAATCTGTGGTAATGTCCCTAAATATTGGTGGAAGAGACCTTCCACAGATAAGAAATATGGTTTTGAGAGTTAATGGAACAATGACCTACCTGGGTATACAAATATCGCGCAGACCAGTGGATGGAGATTAATATCCTGCCATTCGTCAAAGAAACAAATAGATTGTGTAAAGTCTGGAAAAACTTGGAAATTTCCTGTTTGGTAAAGATTCATTCAGTTAGGGCAAATGACTTCCCAAAGCTGCTTTAGAGTTTAAGATTAATCCCAAAAGCTGGATTGAGATGATTCAATCGGCATTTGGTATCTTTATATGGGCAGGAAAGAAACCGAGGCTGAATATTAACCTGCTGTTATAGAAACGAGAGAAGGGGGCCCTCGGAATCCCACATATAAGGGACTACTCTCAGGCAGCCCTTCTATCTCCTGCCGCAATTACTGGCCAACATGGGGCCCCCAGAACAGATCTGCTCTCCCTCTTTTGCACGACTAATAAAAGGATGGACGCTAAAAGCCCTGCAATAAAAATAAAAAAACCTGCATAAAGTGAAAATAAGACATTGACGTCCCTCCCCGTGAAGTTTCTCTCAAACCGTGTTGAAAATCTGGATATGTCATCATGGGCAGAGGGGGGGAACGCACCGGATTCAGGATAAGTTAGACAAAGGGGGGAACATGCTGTTTCACGAGATACAGAATAAATATATTGAGTAATGAGTTGTTTTAATACACTGGAGATTTAAAGATTTCGTTAATAAGTTGGTACTTTCTCCACCGACATGTTGGAGGCGCGGGGTATACATAACAGGGACTTTATACACGTGGGGTGGAACTGCCCAGAGGTTCAGAGGTACTGGCCCGGCCTTTGGCCCTCAGACTCCAGGGTTGAGGGCAGAGAAAGTGGTAGATATAGAGGGGCTTCCTGCACCACTGACTGCCTCCCAACTAAAGAAGGATATTGATGGGATGTTTATGTATTTTTGTTTTGTCCTAGTATGTTATAAGTGTTCTCTCTATAAGAAACAGGAGACATGTTAAATGTTTATATTTCCTAACGTCTCTAAGACGAGGAATATGTTGCGTTGTTAGAATTCATTTTAATTCTCTCTTTGCATGCATTTTGCAAACATGAGTTGTATCCTGATTGGCTGAGATCACCTTGAAGCCGATCAGAGCAGTATTCCAATTATAGGCACTGACCAGAAAGTGCCAGACAGAATTAAATGAATGTCCCAATGCAGGCTTTGTGGAGCAGTAATGGTAAATACAAACATATTCCATAACTTTTGCACACAGGACAATGATTAAAGCATGTGTCCTTTTATTTTTATTTTTTTTACTGTATATACATATAAACCGTATTTAGATAATTAACATTGGTATGAATGTATTCATTCCTAATTTCACAGGTTTATTTTTTGGGGGGGGGGATTTGATAGATTAATAGTTAAGTAAAATTTGGCCTTTCTTGGAGTCCCCTGTTTATGACATCACCTGCGCATGATATGCAAATGAACTGCTTTTCAATGGGACGTGTATTTGGCATATCAGGCCACACAAAAGCAGGAGGCTCCGCAGACGCATTTAAAACACATTATGTATCCTAATTTAGGCATTTGTTTGCAATTCAGCTATCACAATGTATGGATCATTTTTACCAAGTCTTCTCTGGAGTCTGATTTCAGAGGAGTCTGTATTAATACAATAAGACAAACTTACCAAACGTTTATTTTGGATCCCTCCAGATCTGAAGAGGAATTTGTCGTGTCCGATGAGAACGCCCAAGAGAGCGATGAGGACCAGCAGTCTAACGACAGCGACTTCGGCGCACGCAAGCCTCGCCGTCACTACAGGCGTCCAATGAGAAAAAGCAGGCGCCTGAAAAAGCGAAGCACCAGGAGGCGCTACTCAGACGACGATGAAGAGGAGTCTGATGAAGATGCCCAGGAGTCTGGTAAGGAGAATCAGTTTCTTTATAACCGGCTCATGCGGGTAGTGTGTTACTACCAGATTCCCGAAAATACTCTTAAATATCCTTTTTTTTTAATTTTTTTTTTTTTTAAATAATATGTGATGATTTACCCAAGGCGCACATCTATTTTATCATTGTAGAAAGTGAAGAGAGCAGCGATTACAGTGATGACTATCTGGAAACCGGGAGGCGGAGGTCCCGAAGAAACCAGAAACAACAGGTCAACTACAGGGAAGATTCTGAAAGTGACGCTTCCCAAAAAAAAGTCGCTCGCATCAGTCGAGGCAAAGAGATGAGGCGGGTTCTCAAACGCCGGTTCTCGAGCACAGAAAGTAACGGTATGTCGTTCTGGGCAGATAATCACACTGGGAACGGGTTCAGGCAGAGATTGGTTCTGAAAACTGTGATAACAGCATATGTTGTATCCAACATTCTGCACCATGGTCAAACGAAACCTAGAAATATCATGTAACATAACCAGATTCAATGTATCTGAAACATGAGCGAGGAAATTGACTTGATCCAAGAGGAAATCTGGGGAATTTGACAAGCCAGGAAGTAATGTGATCTCAGCGCTTGGTTTATATAGCACTTTATAGTGCAGTGCTCAACCTTTTCTCACCCAGGGCACACCAAAGGTCTTCCTAGAATTCTGTGGCACACCACAAGCAAAAATATATAAAAATTAAGTTATAAAGTCAAGTGCATACACAGAACATAAGAACTAGATGCCTTTATTTACCTTTAAAACCAAAGTGTGCAAAATAAATAACAAAGGCACAAAGCAAGACAAGTACATTACAAATCATAAATAGACAAACAAAACCAGCCAATGTGCCCATTAGTGTGCCATTATTATTTTGCCATTAATATGCCAGTATTATTTTGCCATTAATAAGCCAGTATTATTTTGCCATTAATATGCCAGTATTATTTTGCCATTAATATGCCAGTGTTATTTTGCCATTAATGTGCCAGTATTATTTTGCCATTAATATGCCAGTGTTATTTTGCCATTAATATGCCAGTATTATTTTGCCATTAATATGCCAGTGTTATTTTGCCATTAATATGCCAGTGTTATTTTGCCATTAATATGCCAGTATTATTTTGCCATTAATATGCCAGTGTTATTTTGCCATTAATATGCCAGTGTTATTTTGCCATTAATATGCCAGTGTTATTTTGCCATTAATATGCCAGTGTTATTTTGCCATTAATATGCCAGTGTTATTTTGCCATTAATAAGCCAAAGCCAATTTGCCCAATAATAGTACCTTCATATCTGGTGGCAATCATTTTTTTTTTCCGGCCCCTGGGTCCCGAGAGATGAACTCGATGTTGTCTACATCTCCTCTCGGGGGGCCGGCATCCGCTTGATGCAGCTGCTGGAAAAAACAAAATAAAGTTTAAAAAAAATATATATATTGATATAGATGCATGCAGCTTCACGTCACACCACCCATTATCGGCTCACCAGTCTGCCGTGGTGCGCTGCTATAGTATACTCTAACCTTAGCAAAACACTATAGAACACTTCTGTATGAGACTAGATCACTTCCTTAAAAACAGTAGGAGCAGAGATATTATGGCCCAAGGATCCTGGCTTATTAATAGGAGTATGTCTTATTAGGCTTTTAATCACAAGGAGTCAGCAGACATCCAAATAAAAGACATTGTAATGTTTTACATTTATTCACTAAAATGGAGTTGCAAAGCGAGACCTACGGTCGGCGTCAGGTGAATGCCTCCCTGAGCATCCTGATTACTTTGGACAATAGTTTCTTGATTTATTTGTAGTTTGCCGTTCTGGTCAGGTGGGGACCTCTTTCTGGAGCTATAAAGTTGGCTGTTTGGAGGTTATTGGTACTTATTTTCCCCTTTGCTGTGAACATTTCATCTCGCCAGTTTAGTTATACATTGTGCAGGGGCAAACCTGGTGACTTGGTTTAGCGGGAGAAACTCACCAGTGTGTCTTACTAAGCTGGTGAAATGTTCCCTGCAACTCACCTTTTAGTGAATAGAAGCCACAATAACCAAATAATGTGTGTCACAATACATTACATTAACATTTATTTACATAGCGCTAGGTACAGAGCATAGAAGTATACTTATGGTCTACATTATAGGAACAGAGACAGACCGATACACCAGGTAGAGCACTCTACTCACAATCTAGAGTCGTAGTAAGGTAGAAATGCTGGGGGGGATTAAAGATGTGCTCAAGAATACTTCAAGCATTAAATTAACTGGTGAATTGACAAATGAACTGCAAAAATAAGGTATTGCTAGTGGAGTTGGAATGGTATGTAAGTTGGGGACATTTCCTCCTTACCGATTGATGCCTGTGTTTTCCTTCTCCCTGGTCATTTCCCCTCTGTTCCCTGGTTATTTAATGGATCGCAATCAAGTTCTTCCAAAAAAGAAAATTCTTTATGCCATGCTCATATTTAATGCACTAGAGTGTATGTAAAGTCTGTTTTTGGTGATGGGTTCACTTTAACAGCTATAAAAAAGTATTTTCTCATATTAAATTGGATTATTGAAACACAGTGGGGTTATGTATGAAGGTGTTTCTTCAGAAATAGTGGAATAATGCTACATGATATGTTTAAAAATCAACAGATTGGGTACTAGACAAAAAACTTGTCTCTTAATTGCTCCTATTTTAGATGGCCTGCACCTACTTTATTGGCCTATAACTGGCACTGTCGATCCTAATTTATAGTTATCCCCACTGAACATAAAGTTGTATTTCGACACTAGTAGGGCAAAGGTCACATTCACGCTCTTGTCTTTCAGAGAGCGATCGTTCCAAAGACTCTGGTGATGAAAGACCTCGAACTGGAAGGAAGCACTTGGTTCGTAAACGTATCCGAAGTTCAAACGACGAGCAGTCGGACGAGGAGGAAGAGAAACCAGTCCGTAAACGTCTGAATCGGATCGAGACGGATGACGAGGACGAAGAAGGAGATGCCAAGGTTTGCACGACCGACAAGCCAGCTACCGAGGAGAAGCCACCAGTCACCAGCACCCTCCAAGAAAGCACTAAGAAACCTTCCTATCGGATAGAGAGTGACGATGAGGATGACTTTGACAATGTAGGGAAGGACGGAAGCCCGTTGGACTATAGCTTGGTGGATTTGCCCTCTACCAACGGACAAAGCCCGGGGAAAAATATTGAGAACTTGATCGGGAAACAGAGTGAAAAGAGCCAAACCTCTAAGGATACGTCAGCTACCATAAGCCAGGCTTCCAATGGGACAGGTAGCGGTCAGGAAGTGGCAGTGCCAGAGGAAGATGAGGACGATTTGATGAGCGTAACGGACCTTGTGGATTATGTCTGTAACAGTGAACAGTTATAAGACTCCTCTTCTTCCATTTTTTTTTTTTTTTTTGTGCTAATTTATTCCACAGTAGCTCACACCAGCGGGCCAGTTACGAAATTCAAATTTGATTCCTCATAGAGAACTTTCTCCAACTTAAAGAAAAAAAAAAAAAACACAAAAAAAAATAAACATTTTACCTTTTATAGAAAAAACTAAATCTGAACATTTGACCAGTCCTGCAGTCTTTCTGTGAAGTGACCAGTTTTTTGAACTTTCAAAGATAATTTCTGTAATTTTTTTCATGTCTTATTTTTTTTTTTTTTGTTTATTTTCATTTTTTTTTTTCCCGCCGTGTTTGCGCTCATTGCATTAGTGGTCATGGGTAATTTCACCGACGGACACCATATTACGAAACGTTTTAACAAACAAAACAGATGTGGTTCCACGTACATTTTATCAGTAGGGGTGGGACAAAATGCATTCCAATTGTCCCCAAAAAATTGCAGAATAATAATCTTATAGCATAATCCAAGTGGAAGAAAAGGAACATGGGAAATAAGCACTTGTTGCTTTTTAGCATTTTTTCATATGAGATATATATTCTATTTAAATTCTCAGTACTTAGAGGTTACGATAAACAGGCAGTTACGGTAAACAGGCAGTTATAAATAAAAATTACCAAGTTTATTGTTGCTTTGTGAGTCTTAGTTATACAATGGGTCACTACTCCTCGCCCCCCCCCCCCCCCCCTCCCAGTTTTGTTTTTCTGTTTCTTTTGTAAACATAGAGTAGTGCAGCTGGTGACCACAAGATGTATATTTAACCACTTCTGTGTCAGAAGGTCCTATAAACACATTACGTTTGCAATTTGCTGCTGTAATTTCTAAATTGGGATTCATTAAAACAATTTTTTTTTTAAATCCGCCCTTTCGCCCTCGCGATGCCAGTAAAGGGGTTGAAATGTACAGGAAATACAAGATTTCGGACTTAATCACAAGCACATGCTCCTTAGTGGAGCTGAGTTGCATTTTAATCATTCTCACCCCCCCCCCCCCCCCATGAAATTGTATTAATAATAATTGTGATCATGGCACAAAACAGATTGACTCTTTAAAGGGTTTTGCTCCCTACGCTTTGATTTAATGTTGTTATTCATTAACTACTGTTAGTGAGGAAGGATGGTCTCTCTATAAACCCTGTAATTGTAATGACATTGCAATGCATTGTGTTGTTTTGGGGGGGCCCTTTTCAGTATTAAGGGTCTTGCAAAAAAAAGGTATCACATTCTCTCTACTTCAAATTGAAGTAAGCTGGTGGGGTGAGGGAGAGGAACATGGGCTGATGTGTTATTTGTTTCATACTGATCTGTGTAGATGTCCTAGAAATTTCTGATGGTTTATACAGCACCCGAAATGTTCATTGAAATCATTTTTTTTAAGTATCTCTGCTTGAGAAGGCTTTTTATTTTCCTACAAAACATTCTTCCTTACGTCACACTACATCTTAAATAACTGGAGGAGACACATCTGTTTCTGTAAAAAAAAAAAAAATATATATATATATATATATATATATATACACTCGAGTATAAGCCAACCCGAATATAAGCCGAGGCACCTAATCTTTACCACAAAGAACTGGGAAAAAATATTGACTCGAGTATAAGCCTAGGGTGGAAAATGAGGCAGCTACTGGTAAATATTGCCCTTAATATGCCAGGATATTGCCCCCCAATATGCCAGGATATTGCCCCCCAATATGCCAGGATATTGCCCCACAATATGCCAGGATATTGCCCCTTAGTATTCTTGTTATGCCTCCCTCAGACCCCAGCACTTACCTCGTTCCTGCTCTGTCCCCCGGTGCTCTGAAGCTGCGTGGCTGTGAGGGAAGCGTTGTGAGCTCCCCTCCAGCCGCGCGGTCAATAAAGTTTGTTTAAAAAAACACTTTATTGACCGCGCGGCTGGAGGGTAAGTTTTAGATTTATTTTTTTCCCCCCACCGACTCGAGTATAAGCCGAGGGGGGGCATTTTTCAGCACAAAAATTGTGCTGAAAAACTCGGCTTATACTTGAGTATATACGGTGTATATATATATATAATGTATGAATTGGAACTGCTCCACCTTTTTCGAACTTTGGCCCAACATTTGCAAAAGTTTTTTTCTTTCCGCAGCATTTTAAAATACTTGCCCAATACATGGACTTCAAAGAATAAAATAAAACCAGAATGCACACTAAGGGAACAGTTAGGAGGTCTGTAAGACAAACCGGGATGTAAACAAGAATTATGTTTGTTGATTACAGAAATCTTTGTTCGTGGTAAAGGGACGGTATCACCTAAACATTACTTATACTGTGTAGAGAATAAAAAAAAAAAGGTGGAAGACATTACCTATACACTGTGTTATCAGAATTGCAAGAAAATGCATAAAATAAGATTTTTTTTTTTTTAAATGGGTCTGTGGAGTCTCCTGCTTATGACATCACACCGGGAAATGTATGATGTATGACATACATGTACATTTTAACATATAGTTATCTTATTAGATGCATAGCACAATGTATAGTTCATTGTTTTATTCTCTACAGTCACAGTATGAGCAATGTTTAGGTTGTCCTTTAATATACAGGCATGTTGGCAGCTGAGAATACAGGACAACCTGTGGGAAAGACGACTTATAGGTTTCATTCTTGTTGGTGTTCCCTGAGATAGAGCACACCTTCCTGCACCTACCATTGCTGCTAATCATTTAGTCTTAAAGAGACAGTCTAGTCCCCAAAACTCACTTTGGTGCAAGATGAAGATCACTGCTTGTATAATGCACAGGCTTTTTTCCCAGTGTGATTTGATGCAGGAAATCTGCATAAATCACATTTTTAATATTTGACTGAAGCCCTCCCCCAGTGATTACTCTGCATGTTTATTGCAGGTGCAGCAGCACTGATTATATAGACACTGATCATATAAAGTTTTGTTTCATTTAGTCACTTACTGTACTGCTGGAATTGAATACATTGTGTGGACTGTGAAAAAAGTGCTCTTGTACACAGTAGGATCTCTTAACAGTGCCACACATTGTCTGATGACCTCATTAGGGAGACCGGAAATTCCATTCATTTAAATGAAATTATTCTCATTGGTTCCTGCAGCAAAAAAAAAGCTAATTGACTTTTACTCAGCTAGTGTGGGCAGTCCTGGTTTCTTGCAAACTGCTGTCATTTCACAATTTCATCTAGCTGTAAGTATTTTATATTTTAAGCAATGCACAATGTAAGACATGCATTTTACAGTACTTTGAAAGCACATTAATATGCATTAATATTTAGATGCATTTTGGGCACTAGACAGCCCCTTTTAACTGTGCTCTGTTCTTTGCACGCGGTGTCTGTAGGGTTAATGGACCTGTTAATGTGTTTGAGCATGTAATATCCAGCTACACTAAACCGTAACAATGTCATTCTTCATTGTGAGATCTCTCCATCAAAGTAGCAAGATCTGCACATGATTTGGTCTTTGGGGGTTTTAGTTGCTTTATATACATTTTGAAATAAAAATTTACCTGGAAGAAAATTGATGTGAAAAACCGTTTTGGTTCAGCTTCAGTTTAATATACTTTATGGCTGGCGAATAAATGACATTAAACAACCAAGGGCAGAATTTCTATAACGAACACGACATTTAACAACGTGTAATGGTGATAGAGACACTTTGTAAGATACATGTTCATCTCACTGTCGGCCTCCATGTTTCACTGGGAAGCAGGCAGGTTGATCAGTCGCGGACAGTCTCTCACTGCTCGTGCCTGAGAGATGCACATTTTTAAAGGTAATTAATAGAGGGGTCCTTGTTATGTCCCATCTATTGATAATTTGTTAAAAAAAAAAAAAAAAATCCACACCCGACATACATCAGTGCTCTGATTGGCTGAGTGTGCGCTGGTAGCGTTCGCTCTATTGAGATGCACATTGCGTTTCACAGACTTAATTAGCACAAGTAACAATCAACTAATCTAATATTCCCTGTAGATTATTTTCCTCTCACGCAGCCAGTGATGGCTAACCTTGGCACTGCAGAGGGAATTATATTACCCCCTGGTTCTTGGTCTGTATTAAAGGGACACAGTCACTGAAACATTGCTGATACTGTGAATGTAGAGAATAAAAAGAAAAATGATATATACATTGTGTTAGAGCAGTATTGGCAGAAAAGGCTTAAATTAGGAGAAAAATATGATCCGTAAATGAACGAGTGTTCAAATCAAGCTACAACGGGATGTCATAAACGGGAAACACACATATCAAACACATTTATCTTGTTTTCATTTAGCTATATCAATGTACTAGTTTGAGGGGGCCCCCACTTGGAATTAAACTCCCATGAGGAACCAGTAACTGTAAATAAAACCATTTTTAAAAAGCCAGTCAGAACCTGTGGAATATCAGCCTGTGGTATATTCACTCAGCTGATAATCCACTTCGAAAAAGAGGAAATTACGCAGTCAACCCCTGGTGCGAAAATATGAGAAATACAGGTTTCTTAAATCCTGCTTAAATGTAAACATGCAATAAAGCTTTGAGTGTTCTAATGCTATCGAAATTCTTATGGCAGGTCCACTGTTATGTCTTTTCCACACTCTTCCTTAAAGGACAACTGTAACAGACTGTATCAAGTGTAGGCATTTTTTTTTATATAGAAATGCTTTAATGAAAGAATACATATGAGGCACCTTACTGAGCCATCTTTACCCCCCATATAGCTCTACCAGGAGGCAGCCATCTTGTTTAGAATCTTTGGTCAGATCTTTGTTCATCTGAACCAAGGTGAGAAGATCTGACCCAAGATTCTAAACAACATGTCTGCCCCCTGAGAGGACTATATGGAGTAAAGAAGGTTTAATAAGGCACTTAATGTGTATTCTTTCATTAAAGAATATCTCTATAAATCATCTACACTTGATACAATCCTTCAATTAAACATAAGGTCATTTTTTTGCTCCAGTTGTTATTGGACGCCAACAGTTACTCTGACAGTGTCACTTGAAGAGGGCCACAATTTATAGAGTAATGTATTACATTCTAACTTTTGAAATGTTAATTCTGTCATGATTTTTTGGGGAAACAGGCACTTGTGTAGCCGGTTCTGAATCCAGCACTATGACACTTCATTCCAGTGTCTGCCTGACTGACACACCAGCTAACCAATAGCGGTCAGTCTGACAGACTGGTATGGGGGGCCAGTCCATTGGCTACAACTTGCACTGTATAAGCCACATTATCATGGCAGAATCCACGAACCAAATCACCAAATACTATGTAAACTGACCATCTAAAACCTTTAAATCCAAAACCTAACAGGTTTACAAAACACAATTAAACATTACCTTGCTTGTTTGCAGTGGCAAGTAAGAAAACACACGCACGCACGCACGCACGCACGCACGCACACACACACACACACACACACACACACACACACCTATACAATAATAATACATCATTACCAGCTATACAATAATAATACATCATTACCAGCTATACAATAATAATACATCATTACCAGCTATACAATAATAATACATCATTACCAGCTATACAATAATAATACATCATTACCAGCTATACAATAATAATACATCATTACCAGCTATACAATAATAATACATCATTACCAGCTATACAAAGATCACATTGCATCCCCCTTTAAACCAATACAATTCATCAGACTTTGATAGTTAATGACGATTTGTTCAAATGTACACAATATATTAAATTAGTATATTAAGCTGTGTATCCCTACATCTCCCATAATACTCAGTGAGCATACAACCTGGCAAAGGAGCATGGGAAATGTAGTTCTAAGGCATAACACTTTAAAAAATATCTGTAGTCTTTATTCATGAAAGAAGGCAGTGAGAGGAATTGATAACTTCAGACCAAAGTAGCCGAGTTCATCCTGAAGACAAACAGATCGGCAGCCGATATCTCGCGAGACCTTACGACGTCACTTGTAATTAAGCTGAGCAGCGGTTACATTTTTCCCGTCAGGCTGAGACCATCCGACAGATTGGACTTTCTATGCCGTCCTACAGGCATCTGAGTACCAGAATGTAGGATGGCACCCAATGCCCCCCAGTCGGGAAGGGGTTAAGATCAGAGCTGATAATGGGCAAGTTGGAAAATGTTCCCAACTCCACTAGTAATGCCTGTTATTTTGCAGTTCACTTTTAGTTCATAGCCACCATTGTGATCTTTGCGTAGAGAAGGGGGTTAGACCTTTATTATTTTACTTTTTTTTTTTTTTTTTTTTAACACGGGTCTGATTTATTTGCTATTCCCTCTTTGATGAATAAGCAGAGTGTATCTTGATCCCTGCTGTGCATGTGGTACAGATTTATCCTGAACTCAGCACTTTCATCCTGGACAATAGAAACACATGTGTACACACTGCACACCACCCTATTAGTGTCACAACTAGAAACAATGATAAGGACTTCCGGGGGCGGAGCCTAACGTAATGGGCCGCATCTTAACGGAGCTCCTCTGCAGGTGGTGGGAAAAAGTCTTCGTTGAACATCATCCTCGAAGACACTGGCATCCCATCACGGAGGATAAGTCCCTGGACAAGGCGAGCTATCATCCGCTCTGCTGGCTCTCCAGTGTGTCGCCCCGGAGTCCGGCTCATGTGAGCCATACCACACCACTGAGGCTATACAACCCAGTCAGCCTCCTCTCAGGTCCACACAAGACAGGACTGTGATCACCCACCCGTCGGGACACCCGAGGTGAACTACTTACCCACATCTAGAACCCGAGCCAGAAGACTCCCGGTGCAGGGTGAGGAGTGAAAATGGCGGGAACCCCGCCATCACTGGATTCTTTTGGCGGGCTTGACATCCGAAGTGCGCAGTGACCGGAGTCTCTGCAATACAGCAGCCGTCTCCGAAAAAATCCTCGACCAGACTGAGGTAACCTACCGTTGGAGATATCCGGCTGCGACTGCTCACCCATTTCGTGTCCCACGCTGAGACTCTCCTGATCAGGAAAGGAAGTTAAAAAGGCGGGAAATCCGCCATTGAAGGACCCATCTTGAAGGGCTGGTGGCAAGAACAAGAATATTTGGCTGCTCTGGTACAGAGATAAAACCAAAGCACTATTACAGCCACAAAAACGGAAGGACGCTTTGGCTTCTGGATCACAGAACGCGGCTGAACTAAGGGGTATATCTCCTACTGTCTACATCTGGACCTCTGTGTCTGCATCGCTCTCCAGAGGAGCCAGTGTCACACATCTTCCGTGAGTTGGTGCCGCAGGGCTGGCCACCTCGTGGGTATGTAGAGCTTATGGGAGGGCCGCCTTGTGACGTCGGTGAGTGTTTCATTACCCCTTCCTCTCAGTGGACTCATTGGCCACCGATTACAACAACCTAACCCCGCACCGCCAAAGAGTGAGTCCTACTGTGTGCTGGGAACAGTTGAATCTATCCTGTACATATTTCAATCTATGACTATGTTTTAATGACCTCCTGCTCCATATACTAAAGGGCTGAACTACTGGTCCATATTTGTCGGTGCCCAGGAGGTGCAATGAGAGTGTACCTGATTCGGGACCTTTTTATTCACTATAGCGGCAAGGCCTGATCTATTCAGCCAAACTAACTCATTACCTTCTAACGTCTGTTTGCCTTCTGCCACATTTGACTGACCAACAAATCCCCCCCCCCCCCCCCCCCCCCCACGGATGGTGCGTGAACTCCTGGTTCCATTCTCATTTTGCACTCCCTACAAGCTACATCCGGCACCATACTTATTGGACAAGACCCTCCGTTCTAAACTGTGTTGCTTTTTACCCTCCGGTTCTATTACTTACATATCGGACATTGGTTTAACTCGGTGCAGTTCCAACTACAGATATATTTCACATAAGGTCTGTTTTACTAACCTAGTTTGACTTCCAGGTGGATGTAAAAGGATATATTTGTGTATATGTGCAACTATACTTTGTCATATTAGAATTGGGGTTACCGTGGTTGTAATTTTCATGTAGCCCACGATAATATCTCTGTGGAACACCCCTGTGGAGATGTGAGTGGGAACCACACGGTCTCCATCTTATGCGCTACCCTTATAAGATCTATGTGATTAACAAAACTTTTGTTTACAGGAGGGTATACGTTACAACTGCAGTGTATATCTACACGTACAATTTTTATTTTTTGCCCTACCTAGAGTATTTTTCCCTACCTCACTGCGTTCTACTAGGGGACGTCACAGTTGAAGTATCAAATTAGGAAACGGTCCCATTTTGCATACAAGCCCACATAAAATCTTTTGTGCATTAACGACACGTACATAAAACCTCTCCTGTATTAACGGAGATCTCCCACTAAGAAAACACCCATTGTGGTTTTTCTCTTTTTCTTTTCTCAACCACCCACTTAGACTTAGGCACTCCCACTGAAGGGGGGGGCGACAGCCTTCCCCGGTCTCCTTTGCTTAATTGTTTGTTTGTACCCTGAGTTATACTGTATGTAGTTTATTGTGTCGTTACATCCCGGTACTCACGTGACCTCCCAGCTGAGAGGGCCTGGCCTTGCGTCTAATTTCCATACTATGGATAAGTTTGTAGATAAATCCTCCAAAGACAAGAAGAAAAAATCTGGGGTCTCAGACATAAGATTGGGCAAACGAAATAAACAGGAACAGTCTCCACATTCGCCACAGTCAGATGACTCGCCGGAACTGTCACCGTCTATGCCTATGCTGGAATACAGCCAATCTGAGATGGCGCACTCTTCGCAGCAAGCAAGCACCATGGCCCAGGATGTTTCCAATGTCCTATGGCCCCTTTTTGACGCACGACTGGTGGAAATCAAGTCCTCAATTGATAACACATTAGCACAAATTGCGACCAACTCTACCAATATAACAGAGCTCGAGAACCGCCAAAGCCAGACAGAAGATACTGTTCAACAGATGCGGGGCGAAGTTCTCCAGCACTCTAAAACCTTAAACACCCTGTTAGAACGGATTGAAGATCTGGAAAATAGAAGTCGTCGTAATAACTTGAAGCTCCTAAATATGCCAGAACACATTAAACTGTACCAGCTTCTCAAAACCATCCAGAGGTGGCTTCCTTCAGCTCTGGGCCTCAGCTACCCTGAAGATAACCCTCTTCTCATTGAACGTGCCCACAGGATTGGACCAGACCGTAAAGGGCCTGAAGCCAGACCCAGACCAGTGATATTCAAAGTTCTCAACTTTTTTGACAAAACAAAGATTTTGGCGGCCTACAGATCAAAAGGCGACTTACAATACGAGAACCAGAAGGTGCTCCTATTTCAAGATTACTCACAGCACGTTTCATCGAAACGCAGAGAATTTACACCGGTCTGTAAAAGCCTGCATGAGAAAGGTGCCAAATTCAGTCTTCTCTATCCGGCAAAGCTCCGTCTTACGCATGAGGGCCACACATATTTGTGGGAAACCCCGGCTGAGGCACTCCAAAAATTGTCGGAGTTGGGTCTGTAGCTGGGAGGTCATGTGGGGACCTAACTCATAGGCTTCTGTGATTGATTGAAACATTTACGGAAGCTCACTGTTTATAAAATGTTTTGGAACGTTAGTCCATTAAGTGTTCTAATGGCAATGGATAAGATCCCCGTCCTATACGGGATTAGATTGTTTGAATGTCCGTCTGCCCTCACTCCCCCAGATACATGGGGTGACCCCCAGCGCTGGGACAGGGGGCCCTCAACAAAGAGAATTTTCACCTTTTTGCCAAATTTTGACTTAACCGGAGTCGGTTGAAATTTCCGTCCCGGGCATTGATAACGTAGATACCCAGAATGGGCAGGACGTGACCTCTTCTGGCACTCTTAGTATCATTTCTTGGAACGTGAAAGGGCTTAACACACCTATAAAATGGAGGAATATCCTCAATAGACTTCAGTCATTTAATCCCTCCATTGCTTTTTTACAAGAGACACATTGGAAAACAGGTGATGGAGGTACCTTAAAAGATAGATGGGTAAAAGAATGCATTTCGGCCCCCTATAAATCCAACGCGAGAGGGGTAGCGATATTATTCCATAAATCTCTAAACTATACAATTGTTTCTAAGGTATTGGACCCGGAGGGAAGATATCTACTGGTGTCACTGTCATTAGGTACTAAGATGTTTTTGTTAATTAACATTTATGCTCCGAACCAACCCAACTACACATTTTACTGTAAATTACTGGAGATGCTTATAGATTTCCCAAACTCAAATATTATTTTGGGGGGAGACTTCAACGCATTGCAGAACCCATCCCTAGACAGGCTGGGGCCCATGCTCCAAAGCCCGAGCCGTCCCCATGAGGGGCTGCTCTCACTCACCGAAAAGTTGCGCCTGATTGACCCATGGAGGGCCTTGAACCCATTGGCAAAAGACTACACATTCATGTCCAGTGTACACAACACCATGTCAAGGATTGACTTCTTTTTAATAGCTCCCCACTTACTACATACGGTTAGACATACCAAGATTCACGACATACAGATTTCAGATCATGCACCAGTTGAGATGTCGATCTACCTGCATCCCCCACTGGAGAAATCACGTAGATGGTCATTCCCCTCTTATTATTGTACCAACCCAGACTTTAAATCCTTCATGGAATCCACATGGGGAAATTTCTTAGACAACAATTTAGAACACGTGGATGATCATTTGTTGTTTTGGGAAACATCTAAAGTGGTCCTTAGAGGGCACATTATTTCTTATACCTCCAAAAAGAAAAAAGATTGGCAGTCCAAATTTGAATCTCTTAACAATCAGGTATCCAGCGCATTACGACAGTTCCGAACTGACCCATCGGATTCAAATAGGGAGCTCCTAGAAACGTTCCTATTAGAAAGAGCCCAACATCAGCTAGAGCATACTAAGAATAAATTCTACAGATGGGGGAACAGGGCAGGTAAACTTTTGGCGTTACTGGCAAAGAACAAGAAACCGAAACATAATATCAGCCATATTAAAAACCCGGTGGGAAAACTAGAGACAGACCCCAAATCGCTTTGCAAGCTGTTCCAAAACTACTTTCAGGGGATGTACTCTGCGGCCCCTGACAACTGGCAGGAAGGCATCACCCTTTTACAATTGGCAAAATCTCCTAGACTCTCTAATGAACACAGAACTCTCCTTAATGCACCCATTACAGAAAGGGAGGTATCCCTAACCATTAACAACCTTAAAAATGGTAAGACCCCCGGACCAGACGGATACACCAGCGAATTCTATAAATTACTAAAACCACATGTACTCAACCCCCTCACGAGACTGTATAATGACATATATCTGGGTGACACACAGCTTAAACCGTTGACGGAGACTCGCACCATATTACTACTCAAGCCCAATAAGGAACCCACTGAGATGTCCTCAAATAGACCCATCACTCTGATGAATCAAGATTGCAAAATCCTGACTAAAATATTAGCTGACAGACTCCAAGTAATAATGCCCGACCTTCTTCTCCCCATGCAGAGGGGCTTCATCAGGGGACGCCACCCGGTCGTGGGCATCAGATCCGCCTTGGCGGCAGTATGGAGGGCAACCGCAGTTCAGGGGGCATCATCAGCAGCTTTAGTAAGTTTAGATGCTGTGAAGGCCTTCGACCGGGTGGCATGGCCACACCTGGAGAGGCTGTTTAAATTCCAATACTTTGGGGCCCCATTCCTGGGTTTCTTCCATAAACTATATTACGAACCAACGACTCAACTCACGGTTAACGGACTGGACTCGGAAAAAGTGCATATGGCCAGAGGGGTTCGCCAGGGTTGTCCACTGTCCCCCCTTTTATTCAACATTGCCCTTGACCCACTACTGCGCATCCTCTACTCATCCACCATATACAAGGGAATAGGGGAAGGGACCTCCCAAATTAAATTACATGCATATGCAGATGATGTTCTGTTGGCGGTCTCAGACCCCGAAAGTTCATTGGGTGGGACCTTGGACCTCATCGATCAGTGGGGAGCAATCACAGGATTTCATATTAACCGATCCAAAATTAAAGGCACTCTATTTAAAAGGCAATAGAGTTCCATCAAAGTTGAAAAATCTAGGCATTCACTGGGAGGTAAAGGAGATAGAGTATTTAGGCATAAAAGTCCCTAGAAAATTGAAGGATCTATACTCTAGCAACATTCACCCAATTATTAGGAAGATTGAGAACGAGCTGTCGGGCTGGAGATCGCTCCATCTCACGTTTACGGGCAGAGCAGCCCTAATCAAAATGATCAGTTTCCCAAGATTGTTGTATGTATTACAGTCTCTTCCTGTTCTTTTAACAAATTCGGATGTCAAAAGCCTACAAAAAAGTTTTTCCAAATTTCTATGGTTAGACAAAAAGGCTAGAATTGGTCTTTCCAGACTAAACAGACCGGTATCTCAACTGGGCTTAAACATCCCCGTTCCCTTAGACTATAATTTGGCTGCTTTGCTCAGATACGCCTCAGATTGGGTTAAGAAAACCAGCACGCACACTAATACCCAACTAGACAATAGTCTATACCCCACTCAATCAGTGCTGTCTCTCCTCCACACACCCTACAATTCATTACCAGACGAGGTTACAACTAACCCTTTGTTAGCCTCCACGATAAGGGCCTGGAAGATGACCAGACTGAGGCTAAAAGCTCAATGGAAAGTCTCGATGTTTCAACCGTGGCTACGAAACCCCCTTTTTCAACATGGGGAGGCAGGTAACCCATATACATCATGGGCTCTACAAGGCATAACCACACTGGCACCATTCACCGACCCAGTCCAAAAACGCATCTTAGAGTATGAGGAACTCAGAACACGTTTCCCCTCAGTAACAATCCCGATTTTTAGGTATTACCAGGCCAGAAGTTTCATTTCCTCCAAAATTAGCTCTTTCACTGAAAGGGATTGGGATAACCCCTTTAATGATCTGCTGGCCCCAGGGGTGACCTCCCCCCCAACAACAAAAATTCTATATCGTATTGTGACAGAGTCTATGGGAGGGTAATAGAAGGAAGGTATGTAGGACCCAGAATCCTACATAGCCTGTACTCATTCACCTGCCCCAATTAGCAACTGCTGAGGTTTTAATTAGCTGATCTCAGAGTAGAAAGAAGAGAGATACAATCTGACCTGCAGAGAGAGAGCAGGTCTGTGCAGAGTAGCACCAGTGAAAGGGCTAAAGGTTGGTGAAACCAATGTTTATTTTGTTGCTTAGATTATTACCCTGGGTTAGTAAGGGGCATTACTTTATGTGTAGTAAGTGCTCGAATTTGAGCTAGGATTTTGTTTGTAGATTTTTCCTTTATGTTTTGCTGCATGGATTTATTTTGAGCCCAATGTGAATAAACCACACTGTTGTTTTGCATACAATTACTGTGTTCTATACCTGTTACCCTAGAGGACTGTGTTGCTTTGCCCTAAAGGTCACAAGATGGTGGAGAATGCGGGCAAATAAAGCACATTTATACGGTCTGTGGGTAAAGAGGCCTAATGTACTGTGACTCTGCAAACTGAGACTGGTTGTTTGAAACAGAGGCCTGCAGGTGTGGTGTGTGGTATTTACCAGGTGGCTGTGAAAAATAAAAAGCAAGATGGAAGATTTAGTGAAAGCCTTGGTACAGGCTACTGCTACCCAGCAAGACACAAACCGTGTAACAGCGGCTCAGATCAGTAGCCTCATGGAGGCACAGCGACAGGCTGTTGTGGCCCAACAGGAGACAAACCGCTTATTGGCCGCACAAATGGACTGCGTATTAGAAACACAGCGGGAAGACAAAGTACAACTAACAAGTGCTTTGCAACAAACCCTACTGTCAATTGTGACTACCCCTACTATGGATATGGGGCGCCGGATTAGAGTTAATGACTTTTTACATAAAGTGAGTGAGGTTGATGACATGGAGGCTTACCTGACAACCTTTGAAAGGATTGCTACCCGAGAAGGATGGCCTCCAGGTCAGTGGGCAGGATTGTTAGCCCCTTGCCTCAGCGGAGAATCCCAAAAAGCATATGATGATTTGCCTCTCAGCCAAGCACAAGACTATGACTGTTTGAAAGCAGAAATACTAACACGGCTTGGAGTTACGCCTGCAGTGCGAGCCCAAAGATATAATGCATGGGTTTATGATACAGAGAAATCTACTAGGTCACAAATGTATGACCTCTTGAGACTTGCCCAGAAGTGGCTACAGCCAGAAGTCAACTCTGCTGCAGTAATCATTGAAAAAGTTGTTATGGATCGCTTTCTCAGGAGTCTGCCGATAGCTCTACGGAAATGGGTCAGTCAAGCGGATCCAAAGGACCCAGAAGAAATGATGAACTTGACAGAGAGATACCTGTTTGCTAATGAAACTCAGAGTAAAGAACCGTACCTCAATGCCAAATTGCAAAGTAACAGGAAACCTGCAAAGAATTCTGGAGGATTTAAAGAAACAGATGAAAAAAAAGATTCTGTACAGACCCGTAGAGAGACTGACTACATGGAAAATTGGGTGCCCAGGTTCCCAACCCGGCTACAAGGCCAGACTGAGAGACAGATAAGGTGCTATAGATGTCAGGAGATTGGACATATAGCACGTAACTGTCCACAGACTGATGAACCTATGGAATGCAATTTGGGGAGGGGGAAGAAATGTGGTGCATTGTTGGTATACACACGAATGTCTGCTTTAACAAGTACTGTTGGTATTAACCATGTCAAATCTGTAAATATGGAAGGGAGGAGTGTGCTAGCACTCTTAGATTCTGGGAGTGAGGTTTCATTGGTAAAGAGGTCCTTACTTCCGAGTGAGCAAGTAGATAGAATTCACGTGTTGGATATAATATGCATACATGGTGACACCCACACGTATCCCACGGCTGAGGTAGAATTTGCTACCGCGGTAGGGGTGATAAAACATAGAGTTGGGGTGGTGCCATCATTGCCTTATGATGCTGTATTGGGGCGTGATTTTCCCCTCTTTCGGAAGATATGGGAAGATACTGCAATAAATCAGGATAAGCATACAGAGGTAGAGGCAGAAACAGTGGGTATAGAGAAAGTTTTCCCTTTTTCTACGATTGATTTGGAGCAGTGTAGTGAAAATTAACCTGCTGTAGTATGTGTGGGTGACGAAGGGGAACGCAATGAAAGTGATTCCTCCCTAGTAGAAAATCTAAGGGAAGAGGTGGAGTTCCATCATCTAGGTATTAGTTTAGGAAATTTTCGGGCTGCCCAATGGGAGGATCAAACCTTGGTAGCTGCCCATAACAATGTTCAGGTAGTGGAAGGTACTCCTGTTAACCCGGAAACCCAATTGTCTCTTCCCTATTTTGCAGAAAAAAACAATTTACTTTACCGAGTAGAGAAGAGGGGGGTTGAAGAGGTTGAACAATTACTGGTACCTCAATCCCACAGGAACCTAGTCTTAAAACTAGCTCACAGCCATGTATTAGGGGGGCATCTTGGGATTGAAAAAACCCGGGAGAGAGTACTAAGAAGATTTTATTGGCCAGGAATCTACTCTGCTATTGAGCAATTTTGCAAGTCATGCCCAGAATGCCAAAGAAAGGCTCCATTCCAAGCTTTCCGTAATCCCCTCATTCCTCTTCCCATCATAGAAGTCCCATTCGAAAGAATTGCTATGGACCTGGTTGGTCCTTTACTGAAATCTGCTAGGGGGCACCAATATATATTGGTAGTACTAGATTATGCTACCCGCTATCCCGAAGCTATACCTTTAAGAAATATCTCAGCTAAAACCATTGCCAGAGAGTTAATGTTTATGTTCAGCCGGGTTGGAATACCTAGAGAAGTACTCACAGACCAAGGTACCCCTTTTATGTCACGAGTGATGAAAGAGCTATGTAACTTGTTGAAGATTAGACAATTGAAAACTTCAGTGTATCACCCACAAACTGATGGGTTAGTGGAAAGATTTAATAAAACCTTAAAAGCAATGCTCCGTAAGGTAATTGACAAAGATGGTAAGAATTGGGATCATTTGCTCCCATATCTAATGTTTGCTATCCGAGAAGTCCCCCAAGCTTCCACCGGGTTCTCGCCTTTTGAATTGTTATATGGCAGACATCCTAGAGGCCTGCTTGATGTTGCGAAGGAGACATGGGAACAGGAACACACGCCTCATAGAAGTGTTATTGAACATGTGGCGCAAATGCAGGATCGCATTGAGGCCATAATGCCAATTGTCAGGGAAAATATGGAAAGAGCACAGGAAGCCCAGAAAGCTAGTTATAACAGGAATGCTAGACTTAGAGCCTTTAAACCTGGAGACAGGGTTATGGTACTAATCCCCACAGTAGAAAGTAAATTCCTTGCAAGCTGGCATGGCCCATACGAGATCATTGAACGAGTCAATGAGGTGAATTATAAGGTGAGACAACCTGGTAGAAGAAAGCCCGAACAAATATACCATATAAATTTACTTAAACCCTGGACAGACAGAGAGGTCTTGATGGCCGTGACAGACAAAGTTCCTCAGACCAAAGCAGACAAAGTACCAGAGGTTAACATTGCTGACACTCTAGCACCTCATCAGCAAAATGAGGTCCGAGAGTTTGTTGCTAGAAATAGGGATGTGTTTTCTCAAGTACCAGGAAGGACTCATGTTATTGAACATGACATAATTACGGAACCTGGAAAAAGGGTTAATTTGAAACCCTACCGAATCCCAGAGGCCAGAAAAGAAGCCATTAAAGCAGAGGTCCAAAAGATGCTTGAGCTAGGGGTTATCGAGGAATCACAAAGTGAATGGAGTAATCCTATAGTGTTGGTACCCAAGCCAAACGGAGAAATCAGATTCTGTAATGATTTCAGAAAATTAAATGAGATATCAAAATTTGATGCTTATCCCATGCCTAGGGTTGATGACCTAATAGAGAGATTAGGACGATCCAGATATCTGACTACATTAGATCTGACTAAAGGTTATTGGCAAGTTCCCTTAACAAAACGGGCCAAAGAAAAAACAGCTTTCTCCACACCAGAAGGATTGTTTCACTATAAAGTCTTACCATTTGGATTGCATGGTGCACCTGCCACCTTCCAAAGAATGATGGATAGAATCCTTAGACCCCATAGTGAATATGCGGCTGCCTACCTTGATGATGTGGTTATACACAGCCCAGATTGGGAAACGCACCTTCCCCGAGTTCAGGCAGTAATAAAGTCTATACGAGATGCAGGTCTAACTGCCAATCCATCCAAATGTACGATAGGTTTGGAAGAAGCTAAGTATTTGGGCTTCACTATTGGGAGGGGTCTCCTGAAACCACAGAAAAGTAAGATAGATGCTATTTGGGATTGGCCACGTCCTGTGACAAAGAAACAAGTCAGGGCATTTCTAGGCTTAGTGGGCTACTATCGTAGATTCATACCTAACTTTGCTACAATCGCAAACCCGTTGACAGAGCTAACTAAGGCAAAAGGCCCTGTTATGATCAAATGGACTCCCGAGGCAGAGAAGGCATTTAGTGCCCTGAAGGAGGTTTTGTGTGCGGACCCAATTTTGGTTGCCCCAGATTTTACAAAAGAATTTTTGGTACAGACAGATGCATCTAATGTGGGACTAGGAGCGGTTCTTTCTCAAGTACACAGAGGAGAAGAACATCCCATTATGTACCTGAGCAAAAAGCTGAATCCCCATGAACAGAGATACTCAGTGGTTGAGAAAGAATGCTTGGCCATAAAATGGGCACTAGAAACACTTAAGTATTATCTATTGGGGAGAAGGTTCAAACTTGTCACAGATCATGCACCCTTGACGTGGATGAGACAAAACAAGGAAACAAATGCCAGAGTAACTAGGTGGTTCCTTAGTCTTCAGCCATATAACTTCTCTATGGAGCATAGAGCTGGTAAAGACCAGGGGAATGCAGATGGTTTGTCCAGAGTCCATTGTTTGTGGTCAAAGGTCGCTACGACCGATGGGTCTAAGCTGGCGGGGAGGATATGTGACAGAGTCTATGGGAGGGTAATAGAAGGAAGGTATGTAGGACCCAGAATCCTACATAGCCTGTACTCATTCACCTGCCCCAATTAGCAACTGCTGATGTTTTAATTAGCTGATCTCAGAGTAGAAAGAAGAGAGATACAATCTGACCTGCAGAGAGAGAGCAGGTCTGTGCAGAGTAGCACCAGTGAAAGGGCTAAAGGTTGGTGAAACCAATGTTTATTTTGTTGCTTAGATTATTACCCTGGGTTAGTAAGGGGCATTACTTTATGTGTAGTAAGTGCTCGAATTTGAGCTAGGATTTTGTTTGTAGATTTTTCCTTTATGTTTTGCTGCATGGATTTATTTTGAGCCCAATGTGAATAAACCACACTGTTGTTTTGCATACAATTACTGTGTTCTATACCTGTTACCCTAGAGGACTGTGTTGCTTTGCCCTAAAGGTCACAGTATGTTGCACTCTAGAGATCAGGAACAGAACACTACTAGAGGAATAGGAAATTGGGTAGTTCATATCCAAGGTTTAGACATTGAAGATATCCTTACAGCTACTGTCGCTCTGATAAAAATCATACCTTCCGCACTATATAAAGACATGGCCTTGAAGATTGCTCATTATGCATATTTCTCCACTTCTCGATTATATAAAATGGGCCTTTCTGAATCTACTAAATGTTCCAAATGTGGAAGCATTGATGCTACGCTGTACCATTGCTTCTGGACTTGTCCAGTTATCTCCTCCTTTTGGTCTCAGGTACATACTTATTGTAAGGACCTGGGCATCTCTATACCCATTCTCAAACCAGAGCTGGCTATCCTAGGGGTGGTAGACGACCAATATCGTGGAAACAAAATTATCCTTCAGATTATTTTAGCAGCAGCTAGAAAAACAATCCTCCATCAATGGATTCAGACCTCCCCCCAACTACAAGTCTTTTAAAAACCAAACTTTATTATATTATGCGTATGGACTGGCTGGAGACCAGCTTACATAAAGATAAGAAAACAAAATCCTTTTTTAAACGTTGGACAACGTATATTAACACACTAGATTTAGATATTAAGACCAAAATTTATAATACTTTTTGTTACACAGATTGGTATATTACTGAAAGTCTTAAAAACAATTTCCCAATTAACCTCCCCACCTAAGATACACGTAGCAAACCACTGCCTGGGTTCCTTTTTGCCTAAGGTAACGGAGATCTGGGGGTGAGGGTATGACGGACAGGTTAAGGTGGGAGAAAGTTTTTCCCAGCATCGGTTTAGTTTCTATTCAGTTATATGGTTGCATTACTCACGGATTCTGAGGTTGCAGAACCGGCATAGTTGACATCTACATAATGAACATATTTTTAGGACTGAAGTGTATTAGAAATGCATAATTTAGCTGTTATCTCAATCTCTAATTTGATATTGTAACATTGAATATGTCGCTTTACATGTACAAAATCCTAAGATACCCAGCTAAATTATGTCAGATCCATGTAATCACACTATGAAAATCTGTATATTATTACATCGGTGTTGATTATCTCGTATGTTTACAGCAACTGAGATGAGGATGAGGTTTTACTTATACTTATGACATCGTGTTGAAGCTCAGAGTCACACACTTGTGGACTCGTCATCTCTTACTGTTCTCATTATTTTGTCTCTGGGAAGTAGACATGTGACTTACTTAAGATTTATCTATGTTATGTCTGTTACACTGAAAATGTGAAAAAGGGAGAAATGTCACTGTAGTTATGAAACTAAGGTATCAACCCGCTGTCTTTATCATTTTTAATATTGTATTTACATGATACTATACTTTGCAACCCTCAAATAAAAAGAATTTGAAAAAAAAAGAAACAATGATAAAACCATGAAAATATGCAATAGATTTTATTTGAGATCTCGAGGGACGCAAAGCGTGAATAAGTGTGCAGAGTGTGAATACTGTGCGCAGAGAGAAGATAGATGGACTGTGCGCAGAGAGAAGATGGACTGTGCGCAGAGAGAAGATGGACTGTGTGCAGAGAGAAGATGGACTGTGTGTGCAGAGAGAAGGACTGTGTGTGCAGAGAGAAGATGGACCGTGTGTGCAGAGAGAAGGACTGTGTGTGCAGAGAGAAGGACTGTGTGTGCAGAGAGAAGGACTGTGTGTGCAGAGAGAAGATGGACTGTGTGTGCAGAGAGAAGGACTGTGTGTGCAGAGAGAAGATGGACTGTGCGCAGAGAGAAGATGGACTGTGTGCGCAGAGAGAAGACTGACTGTGTGTGCAGAGAGAAGACGGACTGTGTGTGCAGCGAGAAGACGGACTGTGTGTGCAGAGAGAAGACGGACTGTGTGTGCAGAGAGAAGACGGACTGTGTGTGCAGAGAGAAGACGGACTGTGTGTGCAGAGAGAAGATGGACTGTGTGTGCGGAGAGAAGGACTGTGTGTGCATAGAGAAGATGGACTGTGTGTGCAGAGAGAAGATGGACTGTGTGTGCAGAGAGAAGATGGACTGTGTGTGCAGAGAGAAGATGGACTGTGTGTGCAGAGAGAAGGACTGTGTGTGCAGAGAGAAGGACTGTGTGTGCAGAGAGAAGGACTGTGTGTGCAGAGAGAAGATGGACTGTGCGCAGAGAGAAGATGGACTGTGTGCGCAGAGAGAAGAAGGACTGTGTGTGCAGAGAGAAGACGGACTGTGTGTGCAGAGAGAAGACGGACTGTGTGTGCAGAGAGAAGACGGACTGTGTGTGCAGAGAGAAGATGGACTGTGTGTGCGGAGAGAAGGACTGTGTGTGCATAGAGAAGATGGACTGTGTGTGCAGAGAGAAGGACTGTGTGTGCAGAGAGAAGGACTGTGTGTGCAGAGAGAAGATGGACTGTGTGTGCATAGAGAAGATGGACTGTGTGTGCAGAGAGAAGATGGACTGTGTGTGCAGAGAGAAGATGGACTGTGTGTGCAGAGAGAAGATGGACTGTGTGTGCAGAGAGATGGACTGTGTGTGCAGAGAGAAGGACTGTGTGTGCAGAGAGAAGATGGACTGTGCGCAGAGAGAAGATGGACTGTGTGCGCAGAGAGAAGATGGACTGTGTGTGCAGAGAGAAGACGGACTGTGTGTGCAGAGAGAAGACGGACTGTGTGTGCAGAGAGAAGACGGACTGTGTGTGCAGAGAGAAGACGGACTGTGTGTGCAGAGAGAAGACGGACTGTGTGTGCAGAGAGAAGATGGACTGTGTGCAGAGAGAAGACGGACTGTGTGCGCAGAGAGAAGATGGACTGTGTGTGCAGAGAGAAGATGGACTGTGTGTGCAGAGAGAAGATGGACTGTGTGCGCAGAGAGAAGGACTGTGTGTGCGGAGAGAAGATGGACTGTGTGTGCGGAGAGAAGGACTGTGTGTGCAGAGAGAAGATGGACTGTGTGTGCAGAGAGAAGACGGACTGTGTGTGCAGAGAGAAGGACTGTGTGTGCAGAGAGAAGATGGACTGTGTGCAGAGAGAAGACGGACTGTGTGCGCAGAGAGAAGATGGACTGTGTGTGCAGAGAGAAGACGGACTGTGTGTGCAGAGAGAAGGACTGTGTGTGCAGAGAGATGGACTGTGTGTGCATAGAGAAGATGGACTGTGTGTGCAGAGAGAAGACGGACTGTGTGTGCAGAGAGAAGACGGACTGTGTGTGCAGAGAGAAGACGGACTGTGTGCGCAGAGAGAAGATGGACTGTGTGCAGAGAGAAGACGGACTGTGTGTGCAGAGAGAAGATGGACTGTGTGTGCGGAGAGAAGGACTGTGTGTGCAGAGAGAAGATGGACTGTGTGTGCAGAGAGAAGATGGACTGTGTGCAGAGAGAAGACGGACTGTGTGCGCAGAGAGAAGATGGACTGTGTGTGCAGAGAGAAGATGGACTGTGTGTGCAGAGAGAAGATGGACTGTGTGTGCGGAGAGAAGGACTGTGTGTGCGGAGAGAAGATGGACTGTGTGTGCAGAGAGAAGATGGACTGTGTGTGCGGAGAGAAGATGGACTGTGTGTGCGGAGAGAAGGACTGTGTGTGCATAGAGAAGATGGACTGTGTGCGCAGAGAGAAGATGGACTGTGTGCGCAGAGAGAAGATGGACTGTGTGCGCAGAGAGAAGACGGACTGTGTGTGCAGAGAGAAGACGGACTGTGTGTGCAGAGAGAAGATGGACTGTGTGCGCAGAGAGAAGATGGACTGTGTGCAGAGAGAAGACGGACTGTGTGTGCAGAGAGAAGATGGACTGTGTGTGCAGAGAGAAGATGGACTGTGTGTGCGGAGAGAAGGACTGTGTGTGCAGAGAGAAGATGGACTGTGTGTGCGGAGAGAAGATGGACTGTGTGTGCAGAGAGAAGATGGACTGTGTGTGCAGAGAGAAGACGGACTGTGTGTGCAGAGAGATGGACTGTGTGTGCAGAGAGAAGATGGACTGTGTGTGCAGAGAGAAGATGGACTGTGTGTGCAGAGAGAAGATGGACTGTGTGCGCAGAGAGAAGATGGACTGTGTGTGCAGAGAGAAGATGGACTGTGTGTGCAGAGAGAAGATGGACTGTGTGTGCAGAGAGAAGACGGACTGTGTGTGCAGAGAGAAGGACTGTGTGTGCAGAGAGATGGACTGTGTGTGCAGAGAGATGGACTGTGTGTGCATAGAGAAGATGGACTGTGTGTGCAGAGAGAAGATGGACTGTGTGTGCAGCGAGATGGACTGTGTGCGCAGAGAGAAGATGGACTGTGTGCGCAGAGAGAAGATGGACTGTGTGTGCAGAGAGAAGGACTGTGTGTGCAGAGAGAAGATGGACTGTGTGTGCAGAGAGAAGATGGACTGTGTGTGCAGAGAGAAGATGGACTGTGTGTGCAGAGAGAAGGACTGTGTGTGCAGAGAGAAGGACTGTGTGTGCAGAGAGAAGGACTGTGTGTGCAGAGAGAAGGACTGTGTGTGCAGAGAGAAGACGGACTGTGTGTGCAGAGAGAAGGACTGTGTGTGCAGAGAGAAGATGGACTGTGTGTGCGGAGAGAAGATGGACTGTGTGTGCAGAGAGAAGATGGACTGTGTGTGCAGAGAGAAGATGGACTGTGTGTGCAGAGAGAAGATGGACTGTGTGTGCAGAGAGAAGACGGACTGTGTGTGCAGAGAGAAGATGGACTGTGTGTGCAGAGAGAAGACGGACTGTGTGTGCAGAGAGAAGGACTGTGTGTGCAGAGAGAAGGACTGTGTGTGCAGAGAGAAGGACTGTGTGTGCAGAGAGAAGACGGACTGTGTGTGCAGAGAGAAGATGGACTGTGTGTGCAGAGAGAAGACGGACTGTGTGTGCAGAGAGAAGACGGACTGTGTGTGCAGAGAGAAGAAGGACTGTGTGTGCAGAGAGAAGATGGACTGTGTGTGCGGAGAGAAGGACTGTGTGTGCATAGAGAAGATGGACTGTGTGTGCAGAGAGAAGATGGACTGTGTGTGCAGAGAGAAGATGGACTGTGTGTGCAGAGAGATGGACTGTGTGTGCAGAGAGAAGATGGACTGTGTGTGCAGAGAGAAGGACTGTGTGTGCAGAGAGAAGATGGACTGTGCGCAGAGAGAAGATGGACTGTGTGCGCAGAGAGAAGAAGGACTGTGTGTGCAGAGAGAAGACGGACTGTGTGTGCAGAGAGAAGACGGACTGTGTGTGCAGAGAGAAGACGGACTGTGTGTGCAGAGAGAAGATGGACTGTGTGTGCGGAGAGAAGGACTGTGTGTGCATAGAGAAGATGGACTGTGTGTGCAGAGAGAAGGACTGTGTGTGCAGAGAGAAGAAGGACTGTGTGTGCAGAGAGAAGATGGACTGTGTGTGCATAGAGAAGATGGACTGTGTGTGCAGAGAGAAGATGGACTGTGTGTGCAGAGAGAAGATGGACTGTGTGTGCAGAGAGATGGACTGTGTGTGCAGAGAGAAGATGGACTGTGTGTGCAGAGAGAAGGACTGTGTGTGCAGAGAGAAGATGGACTGTGCGCAGAGAGAAGATGGACTGTGTGCGCAGAGAGAAGATGGACTGTGTGTGCAGAGAGAAGACGGACTGTGTGTGCAGAGAGAAGACGGACTGTGTGTGCAGAGAGAAGATGGACTGTGTGTGCAGAGAGAAGATGGACTGTGTGTGCAGAGAGAAGATGTACTGTGTGCGCAGAGAGAAGGACTGTGTGTGCGGAGAGAAGATGGACTGTGTGTGCAGAGAGAAGATGGACTGTGTGCGCAGAGAGAAGGACTGTGTGTGCGGAGAGAAGATGGACTGTGTGTGCGGAGAGAAGGACTGTGTATGCAGAGAGAAGATGGACTGTGTGTGCAGAGAGAAGACGGACTGTGTGTGCAGAGAGAAGGACTGTGTGTGCAGAGAGAAGATGGACTGTGTGCAGAGAGAAGACGGACTGTGTGCGCAGAGAGAAGATGGACTGTGTGCAGAGAGAAGACGGACTGTGTGTGCAGAGAGAAGATGGACTGTGTGTGCAGAGAGAAGATGGACTGTGTGTGCAGAGAGAAGGACTGTGTGTGCAGAGAGAAGATGGACTGTGTGTGCGGAGAGAAGATGGACTGTGTGTGCAGAGAGAAGATGGACTGTGTGTGCAGAGAGAAGATGGACTGTGTGTGCAGAGAGAAGATGGACTGTGTGTGCAGAGAGAAGACGGACTGTGTGTGCAGAGAGAAGATGGACTGTGTGTGCAGAGAGAAGACGGACTGTGTGTGCAGAGAGAAGGACTGTGTGTGCAGAGAGAAGGACTGTGTGTGCAGAGAGAAGGACTGTGTGTGCAGAGAGAAGACGGACTGTGTGTGCAGAGAGAAGATGGACTGTGTGTGCAGAGAGAAGACGGACTGTGTGTGCAGAGAGAAGACGGACTGTGTGTGCAGAGAGAAGAAGGACTGTGTGTGCAGAGAGAAGATGGACTGTGTGTGCGGAGAGAAGGACTGTGTGTGCATAGAGAAGATGGACTGTGTGTGCAGAGAGAAGATGGACTGTGTGTGCAGAGAGAAGATGGACTGTGTGTGCAGAGAGATGGACTGTGTGTGCAGAGAGAAGATGGACTGTGTGTGCAGAGAGAAGGACTGTGTGTGCAGAGAGAAGATGGACTGTGCGCAGAGAGAAGATGGACTGTGTGCGCAGAGAGAAGAAGGACTGTGTGTGCAGAGAGAAGACGGACTGTGTGTGCAGAGAGAAGACGGACTGTGTGTGCAGAGAGAAGACGGACTGTGTGTGCAGAGAGAAGACGGACTGTGTGTGCAGAGAGAAGATGGACTGTGTGTGCGGAGAGAAGGACTGTGTGTGCATAGAGAAGATGGACTGTGTGTGCAGAGAGAAGGACTGTGTGTGCAGAGAGAAGGACTGTGTGTGCAGAGAGAAGATGGACTGTGTGTGCATAGAGAAGATGGACTGTGTGTGCAGAGAGAAGATGGACTGTGTGTGCAGAGAGAAGATGGACTGTGTGTGCAGAGAGATGGACTGTGTGTGCAGAGAGAAGATGGACTGTGTGTGCAGAGAGAAGGACTGTGTGTGCAGAGAGAAGATGGACTGTGCGCAGAGAGAAGATGGACTGTGTGCGCAGAGAGAAGATGGACTGTGTGTGCAGAGAGAAGACGGACTGTGTGTGCAGAGAGAAGACGGACTGTGTGTGCAGAGAGAAGATGGACTGTGTGTGCAGAGAGAAGATGGACTGTGTGTGCAGAGAGAAGATGGACTGTGTGCGCAGAGAGAAGGACTGTGTGTGCGGAGAGAAGATGGACTGTGTGTGCAGAGAGAAGATGGACTGTGTGCGCAGAGAGAAGGACTGTGTGTGCGGAGAGAAGATGGACTGTGTGTGCGGAGAGAAGGACTGTGTGTGCAGAGAGAAGATGGACTGTGTGTGCAGAGAGAAGACGGACTGTGTGTGCAGAGAGAAGGACTGTGTGTGCAGAGAGAAGATGGACTGTGTGCAGAGAGAAGACGGACTGTGTGCGCAGAGAGAAGATGGACTGTGTGCAGAGAGAAGACGGACTGTGTGTGCAGAGAGAAGATGGACTGTGTGTGCAGAGAGAAGGACTGTGTGTGCAGAGAGAAGATGGACTGTGTGTGCGGAGAGAAGGACTGTGTGTGCATAGAGAAGATGGACTGTGTGTGCAGAGAGAAGATGGACTGTGTGCAGAGAGAAGATGGACTGTGTGTGCGGAGAGAAGGACTGTGTGTGCAGAGAGAAGATGGACTGTGTGTGCGGAGAGAAGATGGACTGTGTGTGCGGAGAGAAGGACTGTGTGTGCATAGAGAAGATGGACTGTGTGTGCAGAGAGAAGATGGACTGTGTGCAGAGAGAAGACGGACTGTGTGCGCAGAGAGAAGATGGACTGTGTGTGCAGAGAGAAGATGGACTGTGTGTGCGGAGAGAAGATGGACTGTGTGTGCGGAGAGAAGATGGACTGTGTGTGCGGAGAGAAGGACTGTGTGTGCAGAGAGAAGATGGACTGTGTGTGCAGAGAGAAGATGGACTGTGTGCGCAGAGAGAAGATGGACTGTGTGTGCAGAGAGAAGACGGACTGTGTGTGCAGAGAGATGGACTGTGTGTGCATAGAGAAGATGGACTGTGTGTGCAGAGAGATGGACTGTGTGTGCATAGAGAAGATGGACTGTGTGTGCAGAGAGAAGATGGACTGTGTGTGCAGAGAGATGGACTGTGTGTGCAGAGAGAAGATGGACTGTGTGTGCAGCGAGATGGACTGTGTGCGCAGAGAGAAGATGGACTGTGTGCGCAGAGAGAAGATGGACTGTGTGTGCAGAGAGAAGGACTGTGTGTGCAGAGAGAAGATGGACTGTGTGTGCAGAGAGATGGACTGTGTGTGCAGAGAGAAGGACTGTGTGTGCAGAGAGAAGGACTGTGTGTGCAGAGAGAAGACGGACTGTGTGTGCAGAGAGAAGGACTGTGTGTGCAGAGAGAAGATGGACTGTGTGTGCGGAGAGAAGATGGACTGTGTGTGCAGAGAGAAGATGGACTGTGTGTGCAGAGAGAAGATGGACTGTGTGTGCAGAGAGAAGATGGACTGTGTGTGCAGAGAGAAGACGGACTGTGTGTGCAGAGAGAAGATGGACTGTGTGTGCAGAGAGAAGACGGACTGTGTGTGCAGAGAGAAGGACTGTGTGTGCAGAGAGAAGGACTGTGTGTGCAGAGAGAAGGACTGTGTGTGCAGAGAGAAGACGGACTGTGTGTGCAGAGAGAAGGACTGTGTGTGCAGAGAGAAGATGGACTGTGTGTGCAGAGAGAAGACGGACTGTGTGTGCAGAGAGAAGATGGACTGTGTGTGCAGAGAGAAGATGGACTGTGTGTGCAGAGAGAAGACGGACTGTGTGTGCAGAGAGAAGATGGACTGTGTGTGCAGAGAGAAGACGGACTGTGTGTGCAGAGAGAAGATGGACTGTGTGTGCAGAGAGAAGGACTGTGTGTGCAGAGAGAAGATGGACTGTGTGTGCAGAGAGATGGACTGTGTGTGCAGAGAGAAGATGGACTGTGTGTGCAGAGAGAAGGACTGTGTGTGCAGAGAGAAGATGGACTGTGTGTGCAGAGAGAAGGACTGTGTGTGCAGAGAGAAGATGGACTGTGTGCGCAGAGAGAAGAAGGACTGTGTGTGCAGAGAGAAGATGGACTGTGTGCGCAGAGAGAAGATGGACTGTGTGCGCAGAGAGAAGACGGACTGTGTGTGCAGAGAGAAGATGGACTGTGTGTGCAGAGAGAAGAAGGACTGTGTGTGCAGAGAGAAGATGGACTGTGTGTGCAGAGAGAAGATGGACTGTGTGTGCAGAGAGAAGAAGGACTGTGTGTGCAGAGAGAAGATGGACTGTGTGTGCAGAGAGAAGATGGACTGTGTGCGCAGAGAGAAGACGGACTGTGTGTGCAGAGAGAAGATGGACTGTGTGTGCAGAGAGAAGACGGACTGTGTGTGCAGAGAGAAGATGGACTGTGTGCAAAGAGAAGACGGACTGTGTGTGCAGAGAGAAGATGGACTGTGTGTGCGGAGAGAAGGACTGTGTGTGCAGAGAGAAGATGGACTGTGTGTGCAGAGAGAAGACGGACTGTGTGTGCAGAGAGAAGACGGACTGTGTGTGCAGAGAGAAGATGGACTGTGTGTGCAGAGAGAAGATGGACTGTGTGTGCAGAGAGAAGATGGACTGTGTGTGCAGAGAGAAGGACTGTGTGTGCAGAGAGAAGGACTGTGTGTGCAGAGAGAAGATGGACTGTGTGTGCAGAGAGAAGATGTACTGTGTGTGCAGAGAGAAGATGGACTGTGTGCGCAGAGAGAAGACGGACTGTGTGCGCAGAGAGAAGACGGACTGTGTGCGCAGAGAGAAGATGGACTGTGTGTGCAGAGAGAAGATGGACTGTGTGTGCAGAGAGAAGATGGACTGTGTGTGCAGAGAGAAGATGGACTGTGTGTGCAGAGAGAAGATGGACTGTGTGTGCAGAGAGAAGACGGACTGTGTGTGCAGAGAGATGGACTGTGTGTGCATAGAGAAGAAGGACTGTGTGTGCAGAGAGAAGATGGACTGTGTGTGCGGAGAGAAGATGGACTGTGTGTGCAGAGAGAAGATGGACTGTGTGTGCAGAGAGAAGATGGACTGTGTGTGCAAAGAGAAGATGGACTGTGTGCGCAGAGAGAAGATGGACTGTGTGTGCATAGAGAAGAAGGACTGTGTGTGCAGAGAGAAGATGGACTGTGTGTGCATAGAGAAGAAGGACTGTGTGTGCAGAGAGAAGATGGACTGTGTGTGCAGAGAGAAGACGGACTGTGTGTGCAGAGAGAAGATGGACTGTGTGTGCAGAGAGAAGGACTGTGTGTGCAGAGAGAAGATGGACTGTGTGTGCAGAGAGATGGACTGTGTGTGCAGAGAGAAGATGGACTGTGTGTGCAGAGAGAAGGACTGTGTGTGCAGAGAGAAGATGGACTGTGTGTGCAGAGAGAAGGACTGTGTGTGCAGAGAGAAGATGGACTGTGTGTGCATAGAGAAGAAGGACTGTGTGTGCAGAGAGAAGATGGACTGTGTGTGCAAAGAGAAGATGGACTGTGTGCGCAGAGAGAAGAAGGACTGTGTGTGCAGAGAGAAGATGGACTGTGTGTGCAGAGAGAAGACGGACTGTGTGTGCAGAGAGAAGATGGACTGTGTGTGCAGAGAGAAGATGGACTGTGTGTGCAAAGAGAAGATGGACTGTGTGCGCAGAGAGAAGAAGGACTGTGTGTGCAGAGAGAAGATGGACTGTGTGTGCAAAGAGAAGATGGACTGTGTGCGCAGAGAGAAGAAGGACTGTGTGTGCAGAGAGAAGATGGACTGTGTGTGCAGAGAGAAGATGGACTGTGTGTGCAGAGAGAAGATGGACTGTGTGTGCAGAGAGAAGACGGACTGTGTGCGCAGAGAGAAGGACTGTGTGTGCAGAGAGAAGATGGACTGTGTGTGCAGAGAGAAGATGGACTGTGTGTGCAAAGAGAAGATGGACTGTGTGCGCAGAGAGAAGAAGGACTGTGTGTGCAGAGAGAAGAAGGACTGTGTGTGCAGAGAGAAGATGGACTGTGTGTGCAGAGAGAAGATGGACTGTGTGTGCAGAGAGAAGATGGACTGTGTGTGCAGAGAGAAGACGGACTGTGTGTGCAGAGAGAAGATGGACTGTGTGTGCAGAGAGAAGATGGACTGTGTGTGCAGAGAGAAGATGGACTGTGTGTGCAGAGAGAAGACGGACTGTGTGTGCAGAGAGAAGATGAATTTACTTGGGTTTTGCACCTCTGTCCTGAGCTGTGTTTAACCCCTTCTCACCTGGCATTCAAACATTATAAAAGCAAGGGATCAACATTATCATTTATAAAATACAAAGATGCCAACAAAGCGTGCAAAAAGGCAAATAAAATGGCTAAATTGGAAAACGAGAAAAGGATTGCTAAGGAGAGTAAAATTAACCCCAAAATTTTTTATAAGTATATAAATGGAAAAAAGCTAAAGAGGGAAAATGTTGGGCCCTTGTTATCCCAAATGGGAAATTTGGTAAGTGAGGACAGAGAAAAAGCAGACATTTTAAATACTTTTTTTTCTTCTGTTTATACTAAGGAAGAACAGATGGACGAGCCCCTGCTACCGGAACAGTCACCACAAACATGGGATTGGCTGACACAGGAAAAAGTGCTTAAGCAATTAAACTCTGTTAAGATAGACAAGGCCCCAGGGTCAGATGGTATACACCCAAGGGTACTTAGAGAGTTAAGCATAATTCTGGCCAGGCCACTATTCATGATCTTTAGGGATTCTTTCAGTTCAGGTACAGTGCCAACAGACTGGCGAAAGGCGGATGTCATTCCAATATTTAAAAAGGCATCAAAATCTCTGCCTGGTAATTATAGGCCAGTGAGCTTGACATCTGTAGTGGGGAAATTATTTGAAGGATTGCTAAAGGTGTACACTCAAGAATACATCTTGAATATAATTAGTAAAAGTCAACATGGTTTTGTGAAAGACAGTTCTTGTCAAACAAACTTAATAACATTCTATGAAGAGGTCAGTAAAAATATAGATCTAGGTGTGGCAGTTGATGTGATCTATTTGGATTTTGCTAAAGCATTTGATACAGTTCCACACAAAAGGTTACTCTACAAATTGAGAGAAATAGGATTGGGGGCAAATGTGTGTATGTGGATTGAAAATTGGCTAAAAGATAGAACACAGAGGGTTGTTGTAAATGGTAAAGCTTCAAATTGGACCAGGGTAGTGAGCGGAGTACCTCAGGGGTCTGTTTTGGGACCTCTTCTTTTTAATCTGTTTATTAATGATCTCCCACGTTGTGCTGAGAGCCATGTCTCAGTGTTTGCTGATGACACAAAATTAGGTAAGGTAATAAAGACTAATCTTGATGTTTTTTCTTTAAGGGAAGATTTGGACAGAGTGGGGAACTGGGCAAGAAAGTGGCAAATGAGGTTCAATATAGACAAATGTAAAGTTATGCATTATGGGAAAAATAATAACAAAGCAACATATACGTTAAATGGTATTTCCCTGGGAAAAACTACTAACGAAAAGGATTTAGGAATCATTGTAGATAACAAACTTGGCAACAGTGCCCAATGCCAGTCAGCAGCTGCAAGGGCCAATAAGATATTGGCATGTATAAAACGAGGTATAGATTCACGGGAGGAGGACATCATCTTGCCTCTTTACAAATCAATGGTAAGACCTCACCTTGAATATGCAGTACAGTTCTGGGCACCAGTCCTTAAAAAGGATATTAAGGAACTAGAAAAAGTGCAAAGGAGAGCTACAAAATTAATAAGGGGATTGGAGTATCTTAGTTATGAAGAGAGACTTAAAAAATTGCATTTATTTACTTTAGAAAAATGGCGTCTCAGAGGGGATATGATAACATTATATAAATATGTGCAGGGCCAATATAAGGAGCTCTCCAGGGACCTGTTCATTAACAGAAATGTACAAAGAACAAGAGGTCACCCCCTGAGACTGGAAGAGCAAAGATTTCATAGGCAGCAAAGGAAGGGATTCTTTACGGTTAGGACAATAAAGTTATGGAACTCACTGCCAAGAGAGGTAGTGCTATCAACCACAATAGATGCATTTAAAAATGGTCTGGATGTTTTTTTTAGAAAAGCAGAACATACACGGGTATTAATAATAGAATGAGCATTAATAATAGAGCTTTTTGATCCAAGGAGAAATCTGATTGCCGCTTGGAGTCAAGAAGGAATTTTTTTCCCCCTAGGAGGCAACATTCGAAAAAGCTTCCTTAGGGTTTTTTTTGCCTTCTTTTGGATCAAAACGCTGAAATGATAGGTAGAAGGGTTGAACTTGATGGACTTGTGTCTTTTTTCAACCTAAATTACTATGTTACTATGTTACCTGTAGGACGTTCTATGCCGTCCTAATTTTCAGTGCCAGGAAGCTTGCAGGACGGCATAGAAAGTCCTGTCTATAACAGACCCTCTGCAGGGACTTGTCACAGGGTCTCTATTGTCAGATGAGGCCAGTCTGAGTGTATAAACAAATTAGCACCTATTGATCATTTTATTGGACTACAGTCCTACGTCCCCCCTAATCTGGTGTTATCTGCACTGAACAAAAACATTCAGTTTTGTCCTTTATTTTCTTATGAATAAAACCCATTCTGACCGTTTTATACACACCATACAGACACGAGCAAGAACCTGGCCAAAGCAATCAGCATTAAACATAAAACAGCACCTTTACTTATACATAATCCCTGATGTGTTTGTATTCTAGTAAATAAAGATTCAGCACTGTGGAATCAATCTCCAGATGTAACCTACCACCTATGTATATTATACCTTATACATGTTAATGTAACCTACCACCTATATGGATTATACCTTATACATGTTAATGTAACCTACCACCTATATGGATTATACCTTATACATGTTAATGTAACCTACCACCTATGTGGATTATACCTTATACATGTTAATGTAACCTACCACCTATATGGATTATACCTTATACATGTTAATGTAACCTACCACCTATATGGATTATACCTTATACATGTTAATGTAACCTACCACCTATATGGATTATACCTTATACATGTTAATGTAACCTACCACCTTTGTGGATTATACCTTTTACATGTTAATGGAACCTACCACCTATATGGATTATACCTTATACATGTTAATGTAACCTACCACCTATGTGGATTATACCTTATACATGTTAATGTAACCTACCACCTATATGGATTATACCTTATACATGTTAATGTAACCTACCACCTTTGTGGATTATACCTTATACATGTTAATGTAACCTACCACCTATGTGGATTACACTTTATACATGTTAATGTAACCTACCACCTATGTGGATTATACCTTATACATGTTTATTTTAGTTTTACACCATCTGGTGCACATTACTGGGGGTTTACTGGAGATTATATCAATCAGGGAGAATCTGACCCTTTCTGGGTATGGATACATCATTCAGCAGTGGATATATTTGTTACAGTAACTATGATAATAATGTATGTATTGTTACATTGAATTTCTCACCTATTAGTTAAAATGATTTGGTGTAGATTTAAAGACTACAGTACATTTTCACACACTTCCACAATGCTCAGTATTCAATCCCAGAATCCTGTGCGCTAAGCATTTCAGTTTTATTGACAAGAGAAGGGAGGATAAATAAGTAAAACATGTTTATAAAAGAGTTGTAATACCAGAGGCAACAATGGTAAATATGTGTGCTGAGCATCCTGGGAGCTGTAACCTGCAGGCTTTCTGCTGGCTGAGCATCCTGGGAGCTGTCACCTGCAGGCTTTCTGCCGGCTGAGCATCCTGGGAGCTGTAACCTGCAGCCATTCTGCTGGATGAGCATCCTGGGAGCTGTAACCTGCAGGCTTTCTGCTGGCTGAGCATCCTGGGAGCTGTAACCTGGAGGCTTTCTACTGGCTGAGCATCCTGGGAGCTGTAACCTGCAGGCTTTCTGCTGGATGAGCATCCTGGGAGCTGTAACCTGCAGGCTTTCTGCTGGCTGAGCATCCTGGGAGCTGTAACCTGGAGGCTTTCTACTGGCTGAGCATCCTGGGAGCTGTAACCTGCAGGCTTTCTGCTGGCTGAGCATCCTGGGAGCTGTAACCTGCAGGCTTTCTGCTGGCTGAGCATCCTGGTGAGTTGTCACCTGCAGGCTTTCTGCTGGCTGAGCATCCTGGGAGCTGTCACCTGCAGGCTTTCTGCTGGCTGAGCATCCTGGTGAGCTGTCACCTGCAGGCTTTCTGCTGGCTGAGCATCCTGGGAGCTGTCACCTGCAGGCTTTCTGCTGGCTGAGCATCCTGGGAGCTGTCACCTACAGCCATTCTGCTGGCTGAGCATTCTGGGAGCTGTAACCTGCAGCCATTCTGCTGGCTGAGCATCCTGGGAGCTGTAACCTGCAGTCTTTCTGGTGGCTTGGCAACTTGGCAGACATAGCATAGTCAGAGACCAACATTTAGCGGCGCAGGGCTTCGACACAATGGAGGAGGCGGGGTGACGTCACCTCCGGCACGTGAGGGGCCGCGCGCGGGTCATTGTGTCAGTGCGTTTCCGGGTGCTGACAGAATGAGCATGGCTGGCGTCCTGAGCAGCTTCTCTCCCCCGGCGGACGGGGTCCGGCGGCTCCAGCCTGGGACAGAGGCCGTAGTGAGCGGGAAGGGGCTGGGCCCCGGGACCCTCTACATAGCCGAGAGGTAACCGGGTCCCCGCCGTGTGTCACGGGCTACAACTCTCATGATGCTCAGGGCTTGGAGTGGACTAAAGTTACCCAGAGACTGGCTGAGCATCGTGGGAGTGCATGACGCATGCTGTTACTTCTTATTAATCATCGCCCTCATTAGTAAATCTCGCCTGTCGGGCTTGGAGGGCACTAATCATTGGCATGGATGAGATATATATATATATATAATATCAGTATCAAACAATCTGTCCTGAGCCAGTGACATCCTTACACTGCAATGACACGAGGCCCATAGGTTTCCTGTAAATGAGATTTTAAGCCCATGTCATCTGCAGATCCCGTGTTTCTGGATCATTGGAAATGTGTGCAAATTGCTAGTAAAATGTGTTTCCTAAAACCTTCTATTTTAGATACTTAATACAACTGTATATGTTACATGTGACTGATGTGTATGCGCCCATAGCGCTTATCAATTATCTGCAAAAAAAAAAAAAAAACAATTCATAGCACAAAAATAGTCCAGAAAGCTCAGTTCCGGTAACTATTTTATTTCGCACAGTATAAGGTTATATATATATACTGTATTTATTTGACCTGCATCCCTGTCATCCACACATTTGCCGAGGTCTTTTGATAGATATGACGTCCATTTTGCTGTAAACTTTGTTTTCTTGGGTTTCAGTCGTCTGGCCTGGCTGAATGGGTCTGGACTTGGCTTCATATTAGAATATCCTTCAATCAGCCTCCATGCCATCTCCAGGGACACCACGGCCTATCCCGAGGAACATCTCTATGTCATGGTGAACAAGAAGATAGGAGGTTTGGACCGTTCTTTCATTTTGATTTGTTTGCGATCTATGTAACATGTTCATTACTTTGGTCATGTTAATGACAATGAAACTGTTATTAATAAAATGCCCTGCTTCTCCCAAGTAAACCCAATGTGTATCTTACTAAATACACGCGTGTTTACTCCCGGGTTTGTCTCACGGCTGACAGCGGGTTTACAGCGAATCAGAGCGGGGCTCATCTGATTGATGTCTGGAGAGTGCGGGGGGGGGGGGGGGTCTCTCACTGCTAATGCAGAGAGACCCTCGATTTTGCATGGGATCAGCAGGGGGGACCTAGTTAAAATCTCCTATGCTGATCCCATGAAAAACCAATGGTCTCTGTCTGCGCTAGCATAGAGAGACAGTCGCCGACCAGACATCTGCCTGCTTCCCATCGAAACATGGCAGCTGCCAGTCAGAGAATAAACTGGCGTGAACTATTAAAAGTACCTGCCAGTTTATCGGTATAATAAGAGCAACTCATTATTCAATTGTGATTCTATATGAAAGGCAGACGTGAAAAATAATGTTTAGTTGTCCTTTTAAAAAGGGAAATATTAGTCTGTAACTACCGTATTTGCTCGATTATAAGACGAGGTTTTTTTCAGAAAAAAAAATCAGAAAAATCCCCCTCGTGTTATAATCCAGGTCGTCTTATAATCTGACCTCAAATTGAGGTCAGACTATAAGACAGGGGACCTGGATCCCCCTCTCTAACAGCAGGGGATGTCTGCGCGATGAGCGCAAACTCCCCTGCTGCTGCCCGGCACAACCGCCGGGGCTTTTATGAAGAAGCCGGGTACTTTCCGCGGTCGCTCCGGGCGGCAGCAGGGGAGGTCTGCGCTCATCGCACAGACATCCTCTGCTGCCCCACTAGCCACCAGGGAGAATTGGGCAGCTGGGGGATGTCTACACGATAGGTGCAGACATCCTCCATGCTGCCCGACACGGCAGTCTATTATGATGGACCGGCTGCCCCCACTAGCCACCAGGGACTAAGAAAACGGTGAGGGGGAGGAAGATATGGGGGGCAGGGTCAGGGGGGGTTGGGGGGTGAGCAACAAGGGGAGGGAGGGGGTTAAGAGACAGAGACAAGGGGAGGGAGGGGGTTAAGAGACAGAGACAAGGGGAGGGAGGGGGTTAAGAGACAGAGACAAGGGGAGGGAGGGGGTTAAGAGACAGAGACAAGGGGAGGGAGGGGGTTAAGAGACAGAGACAAGGGGAGGGAGGGGGTTAAGAGACAGAGACAAGGGGAGGGAGGGGGTTAAGAGACAGAGACAAGGGGAGGGAGGGGGTTAAGAGACAGAGACAAGGGGAGGGAGGGGGTTAAGAGACAGAGACAAGGGGAGGGAGGGGGTTAAGAGACAGAGACAAGGGGAGGGAGGGGGTAATGAGACAGAGACAAGGGGAGGGAAGGGGTTAAGAGACAGAGGAAAATGGGGGCAAGGGAAAGAGGCAGCATTGGCACATAAAAATAAATAAAAACTAGAAATACATTTTTTGATATAATAATTTTTTATTCCAAAAGCAATTTACATGTGAATATATACAAGTTGAACTTTTTTCCTATAGGGTAGTCTTATATTCAGGCTTTTAGTTTTTTTCCTAATGGAATATCCAAAGTTTGGGGGGTCGTCTTATAATCAGGGTCGTCTTATAATCGAGCAAATACGGTAATTTACTCAGACAGAAGTTTGCTTTTGAACGATGATGCCAGCAGCCACTGTTTAAAATGGATTGCCAATTATTTGTGAGACTTCCAGGCTGCCATCTCTGTAACATACGGCACTTACTGATGGGCAGAATCTGTGAGACTGAACTCGCCTCCAGCTGGGAAGAGGATGCTCATCTTCTCCCCTGCTATTGGCTGTGTGTCGTGTGATTGACATGCTAATATCTGCAACCAGCTCTCTGCTGCCACCATTGCTCAGTTTTGTGACAGCCAGTTAGGAGCCTACGGAAAGTGTTAGCAGTGAGCAGTTAGCCTCATCATGCCAGGTGTGGTGTGTTAAATCCTTATGATGATAAAGCGTGAATATCAACAAAGCAGAGGAAGAAACACCTTATTTGGCATGTATAAGTCATGTGATTAAAAAAAGTGAAACGCGTAAGGTATTTGTTGGTATAGGTCTCCCCTTCACATGCTTAGTTCTCTGTTAGATTATGCTCATACCAAGCAAGCTCTCCATTGCAGTCCAGAGCCTCTGGTTAATATTATTACGCTATGAATATTTATTTAGATAATGAATCAAAGGAACAAACAATGAATGAAGACGGAGAGGAGGAAGAAGAAAGTGATGATGACGAGGAGCCGATCACAGAGATACGTTTTGTTCCTGCAGAAAAATCTGACTGTATGTATATTCTGTACTCGTGTGAAACATCTTATATTATAAGATCTCGTGTTTTAACAGGAAGTGCCTTATGGCAGTGCTTCTTAAATCTGTCCTCGAGGACCCCCAGTGGTCCAGGATTTAGGGATTACCCAGTTGTGTTTCATATGTAGAACACCTGGTATGGTTCCTTAATGGTAAGGAAACCACACTATGTATAACACATGGTGTTTAGGAACCATACCAGGTGTTCTACATATTATTATTTTAAAAAAAATGGAAGAAAAAACGGGCACCAAAAATAAAAAGTGAAAACTATAAATATTTAATTGGGTAGCTGCAATCACTCGTGTGTTCCCTCACACCAAATAATACAAAGTAAATAATAAGGTAAGGTAAAAGTGATATGAATAATAAAAAACTTTCTTCTGGGGAAGAAAGTGTGGCTCCTCCACTTAGTAGATAACCTTAAAAAGGGAATCACAAGGAGAACAGCATAGTGTAGACTATAAATGTAAGACATTTATTGGCCCCCGCTACATGAGGCTTACTTTAAAACATATATAAAATGCACAAATAAAACCACTTGTGGAAGTGTGCTGGAGCAGTGTCTTTAAACCACAAGTCCAAAAATCCGTCTCGGCGTGGAGATAAATATAGACACGGGGTCCCGCTAGGTTCTAAGGACTTCTCTCTCCGACATCAAGCAGCTTGTGTGTTTTCGGACACGCCCCCTCTCACACCTGCGCAGGCGCGGTTAGTCGAAAAACAACTTCCTCAGTGCTAGAGATCAGGAGGAGGCGTGTTCTTTTCATACGCCTGTTGAGCCATTCTGTTAACTCTTAAATTGCCATTTGATATCAATAAACAATTACAAAAGAGTATCTTAAGGCTCAAATCCTGGTATCTACACATATCTCTACCCTAATCTAATTATATAAACATATATAAAGTGCAGTAATTACAATATTACAATCTAAACATATATGCATCTATACATGTTCCTTCCAACTTATAGTAAACCTCTAACGCCAAGTAGAATTCAGTGGCATATTCTCGGATAAAATATCTGAAATGACAAACATGATTAGAAACAAAACAATACAATCAAATATCAGAAAACAATTGACAAAAAGACAGGAACAAATCTGATGAAAATATCACAGATTGGTAACCCCTTAACGCATATGGACGAATATATACGTCCTGCAAAGCATGGTCCTTAGCGCAACGCTACATGCATGCTGCTTCGGATCCTCTGAGAGTGCTTTCGCGCCTCCCCCCCCCCCCCCCCCCGCGTGCATACGATCACCGCAAATGTTCTCCAATGCTCCTCCAATACAGCGTGCCCAGCAGAGAGCGATGGAAGAGAGAAAATAAAAATCTCTTCCGTCGCTCTGAAACCATTGCTTGACTGTCCCTAGAGGCAGTCAGCAACATTACAGTTAGAAATAAATAAATGGAAAAAGCTAACCCATGATCTACTAAACCTAGATCTAGGGTTAGGGTCATAATTATGGTTACAGGGGGGTTCGGATGAGTACAAGGGTTAAATTAAGGGGTGGGGGTAGATTTAGGGTTGGAGTAAATTTAGGGTTGGGGTTAAAAGGTCACTGTAGAAGAAAATGGTTAGAAAACAAAAAAAACACTAATATTGCCCGATTTATTGAAATAAAACATAGACAAACACGGAAACATTGGTATTTCTAAACTATATAAGAAATATATAGAGGGGGTCTTTTTTACCATTTGTAATTGTTTAAAAAAAATTTTTTTTTATGGCATATTTTATATATATTTTTTAATAGTAAATGATATCATATGATGAAAATAATAGTATCAGATGAAAGCCCTATCCGTCCTCTAAAAAATGATATATAATTTGTGTGGGTGGACTGAACACAAAGAAAGAAATTCACAGTTCAGCAAACGTACGACAAACATAAGGGAATTCTGGTCTTCAAGGCACATCAGATGCAACATAGCACTCGGTCACTAAGGGGTTAATGTCTATAAGAAATGATGTCGTTCATTTCTATTTTTCCTAACCCATTCATTTTGTTTCCTTCTCTCCAATAGTTATTACTTTTCTTAATGTCTATACACTTAAGGAGCGATGGTTTTTCATTATGATTGGTGTCGAAATGATGTCAAACGGTGTTTTGGGTCTCCCTTCCTAACGTTCCTTATATGCTCTGCTATCCTTGTATTTAAGGGTCTGGATGTTCTGCCCACATAATATATATCGCATGGGCACCATAGTAAATAAATCACCCATGCTGTATCACATGTAATAAGATCTCTAATTTGAATAGTTTTTTCAATATAAGGCAGTTTTAGTTCAGACATATTTTTATTCATATCACTTGTTTCCCTACAGACGTGGCAACCTGTAGAGACCAGTGAAACTATTTAGGAAAGTGTTGCATTCTTAGTACCTACATAACTCTTGCTTAGATGTTTTTAGATTCTGTGCACCTCTAAAGATCACTCTGTGGTTCCCTGTGATGTTAAGGGAGGCATCTTTTTGTAGAATAGGCCAATATTTTTTAGTGATACTTTTGATTTGAGGAATTCCAAGCAGATTCTGACCGGCTCAAGCCCCAAATAACAGTGGAGTGAGTAAAATTTACTTCCAGGTGCTGTAGCACAGAAAAGGGGTCTACTCACACCCCAGGCAGACAACAGGAACAAACAGAGGTAGTGCCAGCTGAAGTCATCCGGAAGGTAAACAGCATTAATCCATAGTTGGTTTGTAAAAAAGTAACTTTATTAAATCAAAAAAAGGAATAATAAAACCATCGAGCAGGGAGACAGGAACAAAACGGATACGACACACGCTTGACGCGTTTCGCACCAACTGGTGCTTTATTGTATGGCCACCTATTGACAAAGCACCAGTTGGTGCGAAACGCGTCAAGCGTGTGTCGTATCCGTTTTGTTCCTGTCTCCCTGCTCGATGGTTTTATTATTCCTTTTTTTGATTTAATAAAGTTACTTTTTTACAAACCAACTATGGATTAATGCTGTTTACCTTCCGGATGACTTCAGCTGGCACTACCTCTGTTTGATACTTTTGATTTGTCCACTACAATGATTAAACTCAGTTATGATTGGTACATTATCCATCTCAATTTTACTTTTAAACTTAACTCTAAAAAAAAGTTTTCCTTTCACATTCCCGGACCTCATTTATAATTTTACCTATAGGTTCACTATTATACTGTTTCTTCTCAGACTGTATATTATAGTCTTTAATGTCTGTACAATTTTTCCTAATCCTTAGTTGGCTCTTTGGAACATTTAGTAGACATGGGAGAAAATGACAGCTATTCATTTTGATATTTAAACACATCTGGGTAATCCCTAACTCCTGGACCGCTGGGCGGGTCCTCGAGGACAGATTTAAGAAGCACGTAACGTTATAGCGCAGTTTGCCTGTAACGCCTCGAACGCCTTTCTCGTTACAGTAGGAGAGATGTTTACGGCCATGTGTGACTGTCAGGCTCTCCATCCCGACCCAGAAGATCAGGATTCAGATGATGATTTTGAAGGAGAAGAATATGACGTTGAGGCTCATGGTGGGTAATTACTGATCATGAGAACAAAGCCGTGGCAGATACAAAAGCCAACAGCACTCCTGTTGTGGCGTGCTAGCATTGTCTGCTGTTGGGTTTATTACCGAGCCCTGCATTCAGTGAGTTAATAATTGGCTAAAGCGTAAATATACACATGATGCCAGCGGCCCTGCGCCTAGTTAAATGTTCTCATTGCTACTTTTTTGTAATCGTATTGTTTAATTTTTACTTTTGTGGCTTCAAAATGATTTTTTTCTTGTAAAGCAATAAAAATTGTTTTATTTCTTTTAAAACGGATCTGCTAGTAATTGAACAAGTGATTGTGTGTGAATTGCACATTCCATGAATCTCTGTTAGCCAGAGCACCCCCCCCCCCCCCCCCCCCAGGATACAATGAGGGGGAAAGAACTAAACCCGCAGCTGTCACTATGGAAATCAGTGGCGTGTTCCTGCTGACTGTTCCACTGTTACAACCTTGGCCCCTAATTGACTAAATCCTGACAGACACTGGACGCAGGCTTCTAAAATCCCTGCTGCTTGGCTCCTAACATGTTCCGTAGAATTCTATGGAAAGAACAGTGGTGACGCCTGTGGCTGATAAACACTCCGTATATATACGTCAACCCTGGGTTATAATGCGATAAGATGACCTGATCACCATGAGAGCAGATCCTATTATACTGTCCCAATTTAGTAATTATCTGACCAGTGAACTCCCTATACCCTCGAGGCTGATTCCTCACCTGCTTGGTGATAGCAGTGGAAGAGTAGAGCATAAATACAGTCTGTACATTAACATAATCGCAGGCAAATGCATAGATTAAGAGAAAAACATGGGTCTGATCTGTCTTGTTCATGAAATCACCTATTGGTACAATATGCAAAATATATACTGCAGTAGAGAATAATTAATTGACATAGTGCTAAATATGTATTGCCACCTATTGCTAATATCCATGCGTTATACAAATTATTGTATGGCCGCCTATTGCAAATAATATCCATGCGTTATCCAAATTATTGTATGGCCACCTATTGCCAATAATATCCAATGCGTTATCCAAATTATTGTATGGCCACCTATTGCCAATAATATCCAATGCGTTATCCAAATTATTGTATGGCCGCCTATTGCAAATAATATCCATGCGTTATACAAATTATTGTATGGCCGCCTATTGCAAATAATATCCATGCGTTATCCAAATTATTGTATGGCCACCTATTGCCAATAATATCCAATGCGTTATCCAAATTATTGTATGGCCACCTATTGCTAATATCCATGCGTTATCCATATTATTGTATGGTCGCCTATTGCTAATATCCAAGCGTTATCCATATTATTGTATGGTCGCCTATTGCTAATATCCAAGCGTTATCCATATTATTGTATGGTCGCCTATTGCTAATATCCAAGCGTTATCCAAATTATTGTATGGTCGCCTATTGCTAATATCCATGCGTTATAGATATTAGTTAGATGTTCATTACTAGATGATATAGATGCATTTGTTTCTTATCCACTGATTTTAGAGGGACTCATGTCTATGACATCACCTTTTTGGCCAAACGTATCGGGATGTCAAGCCATCGGTGATGTCGTAAACAGTAGACGCCTAAAAGCCCCACTTTTCTCCTAATCTATGAATTTGTAATGCATTGATCATTTGGGATTATTTCTTTATTCTCTACATTTACCATGTTAATGTTTTAGGCAAACGTTAAATGAAAGAAAAACAGAGTGCAATATGTATGTGGGTTTGTTCACACCATTCACCAAAAAGACGATACATTTTTGTGAAAGCAGCACATACAAGGGGAAGACAAACTCCACAACTGTCCCACAATAAAATTCAGTGAACAGTAAGAAAACGTATGGGGCACATCTAGGGAGGGGAACGGAGCAGATACTTCACATTAGTATTTCTTCACGTTTTAGACCAGAATCTGGGGAAAAGGAAAAATAACCACATAGTGTAGTACAGGTTCACTATTTATTATCCAAAATGCCTGGAACCAGAAGTATTTCAGATAATGGATCATTTTCACCAATAAGATGTATTAAAGCCTCTCAGCTCTCATGAAATACAGTAATATCAATGTAAATAATGTATAATAAATCACTGTTACTGTGGCATCGTTGGGAACCTGCCCTTGGCGTGTCAGGTCTGCACACCTAAGAAAAATAAGGGACTCAGTGAAAAAAGTGGGAGTTTATTAAGATGCAGGCGACGTTTCAACCCTGCCGGGTTTTCTTCAAGCCTCACACAATGACACGTGCCATTGTATTACCCTTGGTGGGTGTGGGGAATCCGAGCATGCATGGAAAGGCTATATCACAGCTTAAGGGGGCTGGACACTGGATACACTGTTGTGCGTTTGTGTGAGGAATCTGCAACTTGTGGCAAAATCGGAAAATATAATTGGATAAAGCATATTGTGTATCAATACAATCCCCTTTAAATTAACCCTAAAGGTGTCATTGCTCTCTTGCTGTGTTATGAAGAGTTGTACTGAGCTGTGTGTGTACTGTATTACAGAGCGAGGCCAGGGTGACATCCCCACATTTTACACTTATGAGGAAGGCTTGTCGCACTTAACCACAGAAGGTCAGGCCACGCTGGATCGGTTAGAAAGCATGCTGGCTGACTCTGTCGGTGGGCAGCACACCATGGCCGGGGTCCGGACCGAAGGATCTGCGCTGGATTTTGAAGGTGAGATGCTGATCTGGTGGTTCATTTTGTAACACATTAAGTGGATCCGCTGCGCAGACAGGTGGGTTAGAGAATGTTTGAAGGATTGTGCCGCATCCCCTGAGGTATTGGGAGCCCCCGCTAGAGGTATTGGGAGCCCCCGGTAGAGGTATTGGGAGCCCTGGCTCCTGGAATTCGTCGCACCCTCAATCTGAACTTAGTGACACATTATGTGTGAGCAGATCCTTGTTTTGAATAGGAAGGTAACATATTTAACACCTTCGCGACAAAGGACATGTCAGGCACGTCCTGGGAGAAACTCCCTTAACGACAAAGGACGTGCCTGGCAAAGTAACTTCACTTCCGTCGCTCTGAATATGCTACTTGACTGCCCCTAGTGGTAGTTAAGTAGCATTGCAATGGAAAATATTTAAAATACATATTTAATTAAAAACAGGTTATATAGCTATATTAGCCTATAGGGTTAAAATTAAATAATTTTTAGCATAAGGGATAGGGTTAAAATTAAATTAAAAAATATTAAGGGATATAAAAAGGATTAGAGTTGGGGGTTTAATTTAGTGTTAGGGTTAAATTTTGGGTTCGGGTTGGGGTCAAAAGGTCAATATAGGAAAAAAACAAACACTATTTTTGGTTTTTGCCCCATAACTCGCAAAAAAATACCGAAAAATATGGAAACATGCATATTTTTGGACTCGGAACAACATTTAGAAACTATTTAGACGGGGTCTTTTTTTAATGATTTTATTTGTGTAAATTATATTTTAGGTCAAAGTTAGAAAAAGTGGGTTTTTTAAAAATTTTCATCATATTTTATGATTTTTTTTTTTTTAGTAAATTATAAGATATGATGAACATAATGGTATCTAATGAAAGCCCTTCTTATGATGATAAAAACAACATATAATTTGTGTGGGTACTGTATGTGAGAAAGAAAAAAATTACAGCTAAACACAAACACCCTAAAAATGTCAAAACAGCCAAAGGAAAGTCAAGGTGAAAATGTCTTGTCACTAAGGGGTTAAAGTGATTAGTATGTTTTTAACTCGTTTAAACTGAAATGATTTAGCGGAGTTGAAAGAGCTGGTGTTTTAGTAACTGAATACAATAAGCCCGATGTCTCTACAGATGGAATGGACGTAGAAGCTGCACCAGCCGTGGCAGGACAATTCGAAGATGCAGACGTGGACCACTGAATGAAGATTGAGAACCAGTAAGATGCGTTTGAGTTTGTTTTACGCTAATTACCAGTTGTTAACAAGGAAGCTAATTATAGGGCCAGTTAGACTTTGTCCATACTGTGACCCTAAAGAATAAAACAAAGCATAGAATAGGAGAAATATGGGTCTTAAATGTGGTGTCGCCGGCTTATGACATCACCATGTGACCTGATATGTAAATTACACATTTGCCATTGAACATTAGTTAATTTGCATATCATGCCACATGTGATGTCATTACCAAGAGACAGTACAGACTTATTTAATATACATCTTTTTTCTTATTTTAAACATTTGCTGCAATTCTGCTAACGCATTGTATAGATGATTTGTCGTCATTTTTTATTCTCTGCATTATAATATCTTGTGACTGTCCCTTTAAGCACCTGTCCCTTTCTAACACCTTGTGGGGTCTCACCAGAGAGGTCACGTTAAGATCTTATTTTTAGACATTTTTGGAAGCTGTGGATTCCTGGGGGGTTCATACATCAGATATGGTGGTCTCCTGTTTCCTGGGTGACCTGTCTAGCTTGTAAACGGATCCATAGAATGACCTGTGTGGAGTACTAAATATAAAGACTAGCAGCATCTTCAGCTGCTGGGAACTTTAACCAGCATAGTCTCCTGACTACAATGTTACTGGGCCTCAACCCGGTCCTTTATTAACCCCTTCATGACTCGGGCTGTGTATAGCTGTCATTTTCCTCTTTCTTCTCATATACTGATTTTATTGCTTTCTCCATTATTTCCACCATATCTTATAATTTACTATAACTCTTCTGTCGTTGCAAATCCACCCCGTGACTATTTATTTCTCTATCTGCTCTGGCGGGGCATGGCATTGCGTGTGTTAATAGCAGTTTTCTTTGTTTTCAGGCATTGCAGTTTGATCCAGAACTGGAGGAGACAATCCCCCATCCATTGAACATTTCTTGTTAGTACATTGTGTGATATCTGACACAAGCCTTTATGTTTCCCCCAATAGACCTACTAACTACAATACTTCAGCCTAGTCATTCCAAGGATCACCCCCCCCCCCCCCCCCCCCGTCTGTAATGCAGATTATTGGAAGCCACTTACATGCAATAATGTCCTTCCAAAGCCTGCCAGTCATCCCTACAATCCTGCGTCACTGTGACTTCTGGAATCAAACTGCTCGTTCTAGAATATTTACACTCTAGTTCCATTGCTAATGCTTAGTTGTTGATTTTTGACTTTGGTTTACTTTAACTGTCTCACCCTAAGGGTATGTACATTGAGCTCTGTAAACTGGGGACCTTGTCGCCCAAACTGTGTAGAGCATTTACAGTGACATTGTGTGAACAGAAAGTCTAGCAAATGCATAGGTGAAACGAAGAGTAACTGGAAACCCTACATCAGCAGTGATTGTAACGCGTCCGTTAGACTTGTAATCCCCGGAGCGGAGATCTGGGTGTCGGGCCCACATAGAGTTAAAACCCATTTTGTTAGTTTGTTCTGTGTCCCAATATATGTTTTATTTTGGGGTTAACCAGTGTGAGGGAGAGAGCCTAGACGGAAGGCACTTAATTGACGGTATTTGTAAAAACAGTCTTACATTTGTCAAATAAACTTAGATTTTGTATTGAATGGTGTACGGTGTGCATTTATCTCGTGTTTGTGTATTAAGTGGTGGTCAGTGATTTCAGTTGTAGAGTTATCAGCAGGAACATTGGTTTCTATGGCTCTTTATTACATATGGTGATATAGAAGAGTTATATTTAGATACCTTCATTGTACACACACCTCTACAGATGAGGGTTTCTGTCTGAAACAAGCCGGGCAATATTCCCAATGTATATTGTATGAATTGTGTCAAGACTGTAATATTGACACAGCATCTTCTAAATATCAAGCTGAATACATTGAGCTAATATGGAGCAGTTTAACGTTTGGCCTCCTGGGTATAATAACTTTACAGACCCCCTCATAATATGTAAACAGGAAGATTCTGGGGACCTCAAAATAGCTTGTGAGTAAAGTGATCCGAAAAACAGTGACTTTTTATACTGATCAGATTGTGATCTCGAATGCTGTTTTTGAAACATCTCTTATTGAACTCTATACCATTTATATACCATGTGTATATATACTAAAAGCATCCAAACAGGGGGACAGAGTGTATGGGTATTCTACCAACAGAACCAAGACTCCCCCGAAACACCTAAAAACACAAAATAAGCCAATCTAATAGGAGGTATACCAAACCAAATATTAAGTGCAATATAAGAGGTTTACACTGTGAACAAACAGAATACAAAAATATCAGAAATGCAGATTAGAGAACCCACTGTCAGACACTAATGAAGTTGTGTTTAACTGAGAGATTGCAAGAAGTGTAGATCTGCTTTAATGAAAGAATACAGATAAAGCCATTTCTAAACCTAGCCCCCACCTAATAGCTCATACATTTAAAGGGATCGTATGGTTTGTGAATTCTACGTGATGGTAGGAGGCTGAGAATCATGAGAGTAGTGCTGAGTGAATTTCCCTTATTTGACATTTGTAGTAATCCTCTGTGTGCTTGGGGTCGGGGGTAAGTAATATAACCAGACGTTCTAGTGATGTCTGGTTCTGTCTGGATAGCTGTACATGACTTGTTTTATAGAAGCCTCTATATTGTATTATTTGTCACTTATGAGACTTGAGATTTCGCTAGTCTGCCACCTCTGTATCACGTGCTTCAGACAGTTTTATTACCCATGTTAGAGCACTAATTACTGCTAGGGGCCATGCTTTCCACCCCATTCTGATGTATGAAAAACCGTGCGAAAGTAAATGAAAGAAAGCAAATTAATTCATTTTTATTTCAAATGTAAGATTTTCAGTGAGGGTTAATAATAAGACATTTCTGAGGTAAAGACCTTTCTCTTCATCCAAGAACAGACTTCAGTAATGAACCTTCACTGTGACCATTTAAATAACAATTAAATATTTATTCTGGTGTTTTGATTTTTTTAACAATTTGACATAGAGCGAAACATTTTGTTTTTAGCACCTGTCCTGCTTTTGAAGGTTCATTTGCAGTATCTGGGGGGAGAAGGATCTCAATTAATGATTAACCCTTGGCACTCCGTGTAGTACAAGGTTTCTCCAGCGACTTGGTCCTGGATGGAGCCAGGTGTTATAAGTACCCTAAAAATAGGTGGTGTGGGATTCTTCATTTATTGTTTGTACTAAAAAGAAGTCATATTTCTGGGAAGTTTCAATCCCCCCCCCCCCCCCCCCATCGATCTAAGTAATTGACAAAATCACCACACTCCCCCCCCCCCCCCCTAAAAACTAAAGATGCCCACACCCCAAATAACATGTCCCTGATGTAGATTAAGACATGCAGCTGATATAATGGGGGGCTTGTGATCCACATTGTGATCATAGTGAGATCACGATGCAGTTCTGCATTAATGTGGGAATTAAAGTGAGATTTGGTGTCAGATCAGAGCATCGTGTTAGAACAGGGTTTACCTGCATGATGCTGTAATGTGGAATAAACTCACACACCCCTCTATTATACAATAACAGGAGGAAATAATGCCCAGGGTTCATAGTAAGTGCTGGCAGAGGCTCTATAATACTGATCACAGTTACTGACAGAGATAGAGCTGACACCTGTACTGAGTAATAGATACTTACATACAGGACAAGACCAGTCTAGATAAGAGCTGACACCTGTACTGAGTAATAGATACTTACATACAGGACAAGACCAGTCTAGATAAGAGCTGACCCCTGTACTGAGTAATAGATAGTTACATACAGGACAAGACCAGTCTAGATAAGAGCTGACACCTGTACTGAGTAATAGATACTTACATACAGGACAAGACCAGTCTAGATAAGAGCTGACACCTGTACTGAGTAATAGATACTTACATACAGGACAAGACCAGTCTAGATAAGAGCTGACACCTGTACTGAGTAATAGATACTTACATACAGGACAAGACCAGTCTAGATAAGAGCTGACACCTGTACTGAGTAATAGATACATACAGGACAAGACCAGTCTAGATAAGAGCTGACCCCTGTACTGAGTAATAGATAGATACATACAGGACAAGACCAGTCTAGATAAGAGCTGACCCCTGTACTGAGTAATAGATACTTACATACAGGACAAGACCAGTCTAGATAAGAGCTGACACCTGTACTGAGTAATAGATAGATACATACAGGACAAGACCAGTCTAGATAAGAGCTGACCCCTGTACTGAGTAATAGATACTTACATACAGGACAAGACCAGTCTAGATAAGAGCTGACACCTGTACTGAGTAATAGATACTTACATACAGGACAAGACCAGTCTAGATAAGAGCTGACATTGGATGTCCAGGATATACAATGACTGTGCATTAACTGCATCCAAAGTAATCACAGCCAAAAACAACTCCTAGCAAAGCTCCAAGCAGTATAATATGAGAGTCTAACCAGCAGGAAACAAGAGAGAGCCAATCCCCTACAGCAACATTTTAGATTTTTAAATTTAAGGCAAAATGAGCCAGATTGGAAAGGTTCTCCTGGTCAGGGGAGTTTGGAAATCCCTCTTTCACACATAAAGCCCCCGCTGTACCTGAAGCTTGTTAAGCGATCTGGAAACTTTTTGGTTAGTACACTTATTTAACCCCAGAATGCATTGTGCCCCCTGTGATATAAAGCAAGCCAAATAACATGTGATTACTGGCCTCCAATCCCAATATGAGACAAACAAGTAATATAAACCTAGGTGGTTCCTGAAAAGGCCACGTTACTGTCATGTCCTAAATGATTTACTATCCTGTCAGAGTCAATAAGTGTTTTATTGCTTTATAAATGTCCGTCTGTATCAGGGCTGGCACTGCCTGTGGGCTAGAGATGCACTGGTCCGAAGTGCACATCTGGTCAATGTCTGCCCACCAAGATCCCCAAAACCCGAGTGCCCACCAAGATCCCCGAGTGCCCACCTAAATCACTGCAACACTGGAGGGAATGGCCAGAGCCTGACATCACTCTGCATTGCATCAATTAGGGGAAGACTTGGCAGAAATTTGGGCACAGGACCCCAGCAAGCTTCGATGAGCTCCCCCTTCTAATGGTCATTTATTTCATTGTATATGATTAAATAACTGGTTACTGTTATCTCCCTGTTTGTTATATATATATATATATATATATATATATATATTAACTGTATAAAATATTATATATAAACAAAGAATTAAGAGCCCCACTAACAATAGCCAGCACTATGGGATGTAACTTATTCAGGAGGGGATGCAATATAACCTGACTTTCCCTAGCACACCTTTAAAATCACTAGCCCTCCTCTTGCTGGTCGTGGTGGTAGCTGTGACACCTGGTTCAGGGCAGTTAGAGGGGGCAGCACCATGAGATATTGCTTTAGGGGGGACATTTTTTTCCCACCAGCCCTAATCATAAAGATATGTTTGTATTTATTTATAAAGCACCCATATATTCTGCACCTCAGTACAACAGTGTAAAACACAATCAGTGACGTAGGAACAAAAACAGACAGAATTACACTAAAAGGGAAGGAAGCCCTCGCCCACTGGGCTTACAATCTCTGGCATCTCCTGTACATAGCACAGATCTAGTATGTCAGACACAGCAATGAAATGCAACAAGAAACAGACTCTGCAGACTTGTTTAAGAAAAGGCACCGCTTATAAACAAATAAAAAAAGTGTACAGACTATGATAAGCCTGGACATGAAGTGGTTGTTTCAGAGTCTGACATTTATCACCCCCCTTCCCCCTGTATTTTTAGCTTTGACCAGACTCCCTGCAGGTATTCTGCAGAATGGCTGGTTTGCCATTGTGTGCAAAACTATTTCACAGTTTGTACAATCAGCTCCAATATTGCTGGCTCGATTCCCTAACCACATTACATCTCTAGCATCACTTTCATGATAACCGCCCAGTAATACAACATTTTAAAATTATTAAAAATCACCAAGCAAAAGACTAAGCACCTTATCATGTGTCTGATATCAAATTAAAATGGGCCCTTCATATAAAATCAGTGTTCATACAATGGTAATGATTATAGCCTCATGCATTCTCATAATAATCACAAACCAGGCAACAAATGGTGACATCTGTTCATTAAGAAACATTGCGTCGATGCTGAATGCATCTGATGGCGGACTCTGGGCGCTTGTTAGCTGGATTTTTTGGCTTGTGTAATTCTCTTCTCTGGAGCCAATATTGGGATGCCGCCATTAATCAGCAAGATCGAGACAATTACACCTAGAGAAAGAGACAAGTACTGAGTGAGTGTTCATCCTGTGACTGGCTTCCATGGGACTAACTATAGGAGAGCCTTTTTTATATTAATACAGATACTGCAATGTAATGTTCATTTCCTATATATTTTATGTAAATACAATGACTTACCAATTACTGGTCCGATCCAGTAAACGAAGATATACTGCAGTAACGTACTTCCTTCACAGCTGAACACAATTGATAAGGCAAGGGCGGGGTTAAACACCGCTCCTGTAAGATGTCCCCCTGAAAAAAAAATAATGTATATAATATGCACAAAAATCTAGTGATAGTTACAATACATGAACAATGGAAACACTGATTCCCTGGATTTGCTACCCAATTCTATTGTTTGACAACATTGAGAACACTAAACAATTATACCTCTGCATTTAAACTGTCAACATTTCTTTATTTTTAAAGTGCTTGTTTCACAAATTAAACAGGGGGAGTGATACGTGTGTGTGTGTGTGTGTATATATGTGTATGTATATGTATATATATATATATATATATATATATATATATATATATATATATATATATATTTTTTTTTTTTTATTTTTTTATTTTTTTTTGCAGGTATAGCATGTTCCGCAGGTAAGACACAGTTATAAGAAGAGCAAGAGAGAATATATGGGGAACTCGTTAAAAACCAACTGTAGGTGAAAAATGAATGTATGTTTAATTGAAAGACAAGTGAAGTCAGTTTTAATTATAGTATAGAAATAAAGTATTTAGCACAATTTGTTCCATGTAGCTCTATCAGGGGGCAGACATGTTTGGATTGTTGGGTCAGAGTTTCCGGGTCGTGTTGGTGGAGGAAGATCTGACAACATGTCCATCTCCGATAAAGCTGTAGAGCAAAGAAGGACTTAATACAATTTATTATTTCATTAAAGCTTTTGTATTTAATACGTCTACAGTTCATGCAAATATTTCAGTTAAACAGAAGATAATTAAGGGAGGGAAGAAACACTTACAAATATTACCTACTAAAAGGATGTACAGTAAGTAACATGTTTCTTGGGGTTTGTCAAGTCCAGACTCCTAAATCCATTATGCTGGATCACAACCTTTTTTTGACTAGCTAGCCTAGAACTCCCTGGAAGAGCCACCTCCCTGTGGTTAAAAAAAACTTCTGGGGTATCCCATTCACCAGCTCTGCATCCTGTGCTATTCTAGCCAATGATTGGCTCTGGCTTTTTTCCAGGCACTATATTTAAGCAGCCCTCTGTGGGGCCATACATGTTCCAGTTTGAGTTACCTGGCCCTTTATATAAGCTCAGAGATCTGCGGAGCTGGTTAAGACTGTGACTTGCATTTTGAGAGCTGGTTACATAACCTTATAATAGTTAACTGGCTCGTGGAGTGACTGCAGTGATTTGTAAACTGATTCCCATCACCATTAGAGTGGAACAAACACAATGTGGATTCAGATTACGGCATAGTTCGAATCATTATTTAATTAGATGTTATTAATGTCCTCTCGTTTATATACAACCACAAGAGAGACAGGAACCTTAAAGGGTCAGGAGTGCCTTTAAAAGGGTCAATACACTTTACTTTTCCCTTGAGCTTTTAATATAGAAGTACAAGTGAAAGGTCAGTTGTCCCTGGTGTGAGGATGAACTGACAGGTACTTCTGACACATGGCTTCTGCTAGGCTTCCATGGGAATCAGACAACCGTCTGGCTCTTAAGTAGCGTCTCTTAATAAATGTTCCTTAATATGACTTGTGGATGTTCCGACGGTATTCCTTGGTTGGAGTTGTTGCTTTCAATGTGGTGGTCTGACTGCTTACTCTCAGGTGAGGAGTCTGATGAACAGCATGCAAACAGCCCAATTCCCCACTATCATTAGGCTTGTTTGTACAGTCACAAGTCTGCCAAATGGGATCTTTGGCATGTTTAAAACGTCCAAAAAAATGCTAATCACATCCAAAGAAAGTATCCAAAAACAATCCTTAACTTAACCCCTTCCCCATGCTAGGCCACTCTATGCCGTCCTAATTTAATGGACCCGAGATACACTAGGATGGCATAGAATGGCCAGCGTTAAACAGCACTTCGGGGCTCCCGGGGACTTGCAGCGGGATCCTACCGGTCAGATGTCATCTCAACTTCCGTGTTTGGGCGCGCCTCCGTGACGACCAGAGGTATCGCGATCTTTAGGCAGGGACCCACAGGGTCTAGTAAGACCCTGATCGAGTCTTTACTATAGTGTTACTTGCGTCATCTAGGACACCAGCACCATGTGTCACGAAGCGGTAAAGCAAGCAACAAATAGCTAAGTTGAGTAACTGAGCATATCACTGACTCGGGGGGGTTTCAATATGTAGGGGATTACCCATTTCAACCTGCGCTTTGCTCAGTCTGATTTTGAAATAAGATACATTATTGTAAGATTGTATTAAATATTAACTAATAACTAACTAAAAATACTAACATTTTAACAAGTCAAATGGAAAAAAGATGAATTCATTAATTAATATGTAAAAGACTAAAAGTACAGCAAGGCCCTATTTTTAAAACTAATATTTAAAACCGTTTTTCACCCCTTGAAGGAAGCTGGTCTGGAACCAGGGTTGGTTGACATATATATCCAGGCTTCCTTCAAGGAACCAAAGGGTAAAAAAAGAAGAAGTTTTAATTGTCCTTTAAAATCAATTGCTTTCCCATGAAATAGCAGAGGGACCAGCTCTGGTTTCTGCAGACTCAACAGGACTTTCCAGTTAGCCTTTTATTATTGTAATAAGCCCTTCACTCAACAAGTAGGTCACAAAGCTGTAATCTTCTGGCATCTGAGAGTCCGGCTAATCGAAAAAAAAAAAATATATATATATATATATATAATTTTATTTTTTTTACTGGCTCCCACATATCTGCAGGGCTTTAGCTGGCCATCACTGGGCTAAGGCACCCATGCCACAGCAGAAACTGTCTGGCATGAGGTCACAAACTAAGACTGTGTGGCATCCAATGTTCCCAGCTGGAGCATCTGCTTAAAAGTATGTCTAAGTTGACTTTCATCACACCATGTAGTGCGACCAAGAAGCTTTGAGTGCAATACCAGTTTGTAAATGAACCATACTACACACAATACATCTTCATATATAAGTATTCCAGATGGCTCTGTGTAACACCGGGTTTCAGTTCCACCAAGTGGTAAATGTCTACCTTAACCCTGGACTGATCCCATGTAATCTGTCCATTGTCCTATGGAATATAATCAATAACAAATAGGGGACACAACCACTTTTTTTTTTTTTTTTTTTTTTTTACAGCCTTTCAGTTTGTCCATATTAGTGTTTGTTTATAGATTGTTAAAAGAAGAGCTAGAATATGAGAATCCTTAATAACAGCAGGGGCTTTCCTTAGTGCTCCTGTCCCCCCAAAAAATCTAAACCATACACTCAAGGGATCCTGTGCTGTGTTACATACAGAGAAAGGTTCATTATGGTGGCACACATAGCAAGGGAGGGCTGACAATGTAATTGCCCTGCTTGCCACTTGATAGAAGAGACACATATAGACAGACATAACAGATAATGTGCAGAGACTGACAGTCAGAGCTGACAAGTGGATAGAAAGATCAAAAGGGTGATATAGACTGAGGGATTTAAAGAGTGATCCAACCCCAGCCCATTGTGATTAGAGAGCAGCCGAGGGGCAACTGCCCTCCTGCCCCCCTTAGATACTGACTGCTGTGCACTTCATGACTTGGCCAAAGTTCATGGCTGTAATACCAGGCGTGACTAACTCTTGCACAGAGTAATTACTAACCTTTGGCACTGTGCTGGAGGTTAGATAGTGAACCCACAGGTCACATGCACGTAATGAGGACGTGTGATTGTGATCACTTACCGGCATACACCAGGCCAGTGATGAGCAGGGCCACCAGGTGGGGTCGGTAATGATCCTTCACTCGGTCCAGCTTACTGAGCAGAAGGATCAGGCACACGGTACACAGCATCTCCACCCCAGCCCCGTACAGGGGTATAACGTGCAGGGGGCTGCTGCAGCCCTCATCCCCCCTCTCGTGCATGGGAGACAGACTCAGGGTCCACAGCGCAGGCATGGCTACCCGGGACAGCTCGGCCCCGAGGAACTGGGCTCCGATTAGCAGCAGGGTGTCCTCCGCCGGGGAGTCCCCGAGCAGCCACTGCTGGAGGCTGCCGCATGGGCTGCAGGCGGCCTGGGCGGTAAGGCAGTGCAGTATGGTCTGCAGGTAGGTGAATCCCAGGCTCAGCAGCGGGTCCAGGCCTCCCTTGCTCCCCAGCAGGGCCAGCTCCCGGACACAGCAGCACAGCTGGAAGGTGGAGATCACTTCGAAGAGTAACTGCTGGGGCAGGCCGGGCTTCAGCTTCATCCGGCACACGGTGCGGAGCAGCTCGCACAGCAGCACCGTGCTGGCCACCACCAGCGCCGAGCCCCACATCACCTCCATCTCTCAGCCGAGCGGCGGCACTCTGTCTCACTCCGCTGCCACCTCACGAGCATAGCGACAGCTTTACTCCGCGCTCGTTGCTGGGGGCAACGGCGACACGTCATAATGCTATCTCCGAGACGCGTCGTAACCCCGCCCCTTTAGCGGCTGCGTCACGCGCCGCTCTGGCGAATCCCGCCTGGTGTTAATGGAATGCGTGGGCGGTGCTAGGCTTCTCGCTCGCTGGACTGGTTAGCCCTGTTGGCATAGTGCGCATGCGCGTTTTTGTTTTTAAAACGCACATGGCAAGCAGAAGGGCTACTGCGCATGCGCGTCTTTTATACCCATTAGCTGTTCTCCCTTTCAGTGAGAGGAATGAGGGGCATGGACAAAAAGGCATATTAATCCCTTAGTGACAACAATAATTGGCTGTGTCTTACCTTTCTGCGGTGTTTGTGTTTAGCTGTAATTTTCCTCTTTCTCATTTGCTGTACCCACACAAATTATTGTTTTTAACATCAGAAGAAGGGATTTCTTTCGATACCCTTGTTTTCATGATATCGGATAATTTACTATAAAAAATAATCAAATGAAAAAAAATTGCACAAATACTTGTTCTAACTTTTACATGAAAAATATTTCTACAAAAGCAAATCCAAAAAGCTGCTAATTAAATTCGGAGATTTGTCCTGAGTTTAGAAATAGCCCATGTTTCTGTGTTTTTCTGTTGTTTTTAGTGGTTTTTTTTGCAAGTTATAGGGCAACAACCAAAAGTCGCGTTTTGATTTTTCTAACCATTATCCCCCACAGTGACCTTTGGACACCAGTCCTAATTCAAAAGCTAATCTTAGCAGTAACCCTAACCCTTGTGCTAACCCTAATGTTAACAGTAATCTTTATGCTAACCTTAACCCTAGATCTAAGGCTAAGTGTCTTTTTTTGTAGTTTAATGTTGGCAATGGTGTGTGACTGTGTGTATGTGTGTTAGTGTGACTGTGTGTGTGTGACTGTGTATGTATTTGTGTGAGTGTATTTGTGTGCGACTGTGTATGTATGTGTGTAAGTGTGTGTGCATTTATATATATCATTTATTTATAAAGCATTTTGCTAGGAAGGATACATAGAGAGATTTGTCTCATTGTCAAGCATGTCCTGGGTTCATGAGCATTGATTGCATTATTCAGTTGAGTAGAATATAATATATAAAATACAAGGGTGCTATGAAGCAATCGTGGTACCTAATAGAATCTGAGGCGGTGGGCCAGCCAGACTTTTAATATTTTCTATGGAGTAGCAGCAGTCCAAAGCAGTGGTGTATCTTGGTTTTGTGCTGCCCAGACAATATTTGACCCCCCTCCCCCCTAGGGTTTCCACCCTACATTCTCTACATTCACAGCAATGTTAAAGCTAACAGATCCCCTATAACACATTCATTGGCATATGATAAGCCCCTCGGACACTGAACCAGTTAATAAACCCTGCGGAGTCCCTGTGGACTCTCACTGATAACACATTGTCTTGTGGTGAGATTTGGAGCATGAGATGTGTAATGTGGACTGACAGGTATGGGGGACCTGGGGCTGGTAAAACCAGACAAAGATTTGCTGTCTGTGATTAGTGTGATAATCCATGCATTATTAACCCCTAAATGACCTTGTGACAGTTATCCCATCCCAAAAAAACTGAGCTCCTTGTAACAGGATGACTCATATACACTGTGATCACAGCAATGATTTGATAAAGTCAATATTTGCAAACATCTCACACTGACTGTAAAGTACAGAGACTGATACAAAGTGTAGTTAACCCTTCCCTTCCCCTGCTGGTTATAGTGATTTACAGATGAGCGTCTGTCCTAGTTTGGGGTGCTCATTTTGCAGTTTGTTTGTTTTTTAAATGTATTAATTAGTTAGTTGGGAAAATGGTTGGGATAAGTGGGTTAGTGTTGATGTTGCAGTAGTTCTGCAGAAATTATCATTGGGAAAACAGGTTGTTTTTTTTTTTACTTATTATTATATGTATTTTTAATACTAAATTGTAGATATATGGTGGATTCTGGAAAACAATGGATTATGGACGTAAACAGCCACTTCAATCTTGAATATTGGGATTTATTACATACATCTAATCATTAGACACTGATGATACAAGGAAGAAACACCTTACGTCCAACGTGCGGCCCGCGGGCCAAATGCGGGCCGCCGGGCATCGAGGTGCGGCCCGCCTGAGCTCTGCTCCGATACAGCTTCCCGTGCGGTGTGCAGCAGCAGTGCTGCTCTCGTGCACATATCCCCTCCTCTAACCTGCGCGTGAGGTCATGCGCAAGGGTCAGAGGGAGGGAAGAAGCGCACCGGGAGCCTACAACCTCCACAGCCACGTGTGTGGGGGTAAGTGTATGTATGTATGTGAGTGTCTGTATAAATGTGTGTGGGGGTAAGTGTATGTATGTATGTGAGTGTCTGTATAAATGTGTGTGGGGGTAAGTGTATGTATGTTTGTGAGTGTGTATGTGAGTGTGTGTGTGGGGTAAGTGTATGTATGTGAGTGTCTGTATAAATGTGTGTGGGGGTAAGTGTATGTATGTATGTGAGTGTGTGTATCAATGTGTGTGTGGGGTAAGTGTATGTATGTGAGTGTCTGTATAAATGTGTGTGGGGATAAGTGTATGTATGTATGTATGTGAGTGTCTGTATAAATGTGTATGTGTGTGGGGGTAAGTGTATGTATGTATGTGAGTGTGTGTATCAATGTGTGTGTGGGGTAAGTGTATGTATGTGAGTGTCTGTATAAATGTGTGTGGGGATAAGTGTATGTATGTATGTGAGTGTCTGTATAAATGTGTATGTGTGTGGGGGTAAGTGTATGTATGTATGTGAGTGTCTGTATAAATGTGTATGTGTGTGGGGGTAAGTAAGTGTATGTATGTGAGTGTGTGTATACATGTGTATTAGTGTGTGGGATAAGTGTATGTGAGTGTGTGGGGTAAGTGTATGTGTGTGTGTGTGTGGGGTAACTGTATGTATGTGAGTGTGTGTGTATAAAGGTGGATGTGTGTGGGGGTTAAGTGTATCTATGTTTGTGAGTGTCTGTATAAATGTGTGTGGGGGGTAAGTGTGTGTGTATAAATGTGTATTAGTGTGTGGGGTAAGTGTATGTGAGTGTGTGTGTGTGGGGTAAGTGTGTGTATGTGAGTGTGTGTGTATAAACGTGTATGTGTGTGAGTGGGGTAAGTGTATGTATGCGAGTATGTGTATAAATGTGTATCTATGTGAGTGCATGTTAAGTGGGTGTGGGGTAAGTGTATGTATGTATGTGAGTGTGTGTGTATAAATGTGTATGTGTGTGGGGTAAGTGTATGTATGTGAGTATGTGTGTATAAACGTGTATGTGTGTGTGGGGTAATTGTGACTGTGTGTGTGGGAAGGGGGGGGGGTAAGTGTGACTGTGTATGCATGTGTGTGTTTGTAGTTAATGTGACCACTCACATTAGTGTAAAATATATATATATATATATACCGTATTTGCTCGATTATAACACGACCCTGATTATAAGACGACCCCCCCAAATTTGTACATTACTTTAGGAAAAAAACTAAAAGCCTGATTATAAGACTACACTATAGGAAAAAAGTTTAACTTGTATATATGTAAATTGCTTTTTAATATTTAATAAAAAATTTATATTATACAAATGCATTTCTTGTTTTTATTTGCTTTTATGTGCCAATGCGGCCTCTCTCCCGCTCCCCCAGCTGTCTTTCCCCCCCAGCGTTGTCTCTCTCTCCCCCCAAAACTTCTCTCTCTTGTCTCTATCTATCCCCCCTCCCCTTTTCTCTCTGTCCCCCTCCCTCCCCCTTGTCTGTGTCCCCCCCCCCCCTTGTCATCGTGCAGACATCCCCTGCTGTTAGAGAGGGGGATCCAGGTCAATTTGAGGTCAGATTATAAGAAGACCTCGAATGTAAGACGAGGAGGATTTTTCATTTGCTCTGAAAAAAACCTTGTCTTATATTCGAGCAAATACGGTATATATATATATATACATACACACATGTATATAATTATATATATTATTCTCTGAATGAATGAAAAATGAATGCGGCCCACGCACGCATACATTTCTAGCGAAGTGGCCCTTTGCAGAATAAACTTGGACACCCCTGCCTTACATGTTTCCAACCTTGTATCAGCTCTTAAACATAGGCATAGTGTATCCAAAAACCTGTGCTATAGAAAAATAACGTAAGCTGCATTAAATGGTTTAATCAACCACATGTTAAATTACATGGAAAAGTGGCTCTGGGGACATAACCTGCTTGTGAAGGGTTAACATAGAAGGAGGACTCTTATTTGCTGGACTGAGACTCTTAAAGGGGCAGTTACACCTACAGTGTCATATATATATATATTGTAGTCACTGCATCATGTAAAGTAATTTGCATATGAAGTGTAATCTATTAATTCCTGTTACTATAGCAACAGTCGTGCCCATCTCTCCAAGCTACTCCTTATTGGTTGTCATTGAATTTAAAAGCCCCAGAGAAATGATTTTAAATGTAAAACTACAGAAGAACTGTATCCTTTACCAGGAAAGGTTAAAGCATCTTAACATGTATAGCTTGGAGGAAAGACGTAACAGGGGGGATATGATGGAAACATTTACATACATAAAGGGAATCAACACAGTAAAGTAAGAGAGTATATTTAAAAGAAGCAAAACTACCACAACTAGAGGACAGAGTCTTAAATTAGAGGGGCAACGATTTAAAAGTAATATCAGGAAGTATTACTTTACTGAGAGGGTAGTGGATGTATGGAATAGCCTTCCAGCAGAAGTGGTAGAGGTAAACACAGTGAAGGAGTTTAAGCATGCGTGGGATAGACACAAGGCTATCCTAGCTATAAGACCGGGAACGGGGGACTAATAAAAGTATTTAGAAAATTGGGCGGACTAGATGGTCCGAATGGTTCTTATCTGCCGACACATTATGTTTCTATGTAACTTGCTTTAAACTAAAAATAAGTACATGTCACATTTATTAAAACACGGGTACAACATACAGAACATAAGCTCAGTGGAACTGCCCCTTTAAAGAACTGAACATATGTGTAAAAGGGTTTGTGACGGAAGGGCAGTTGTGCCATTAAAGGGTCTGGATCCCCTAAACATTGGTTTTTTTCTGTGCATGTAGAGCATAAAAATATATTGAAAATAATCTATACATTGTGTTTTAAATGTGTCTGTGGAGTCTCCTGGTTATGACATCACCCGTGGCACGGTATGCAAATCACACATTTGAAAAGCAGTTCATTTGCATACCGTACCACAGGTGATGTCATAAGCAGGGGACTCCACAGACACATTTAAAACACATTTTTCTCCAAATTTGCTTGCAGTTTTGCTAACACAATGTATAGATCAATTTCAAGCATTTTTGTATGCTCTACATTCATACTATTTTTGGTTGATACAGTCACTTAAACTTCTGTCTGCAGTGGATTTATTTGCTCTGGTCCGGCTCTTACCAATCGTGGGGGGTCACATTGCAGCAATTGTTGGAGGCTTTCGTCTGCCTTGTACATATCCTGTGTCTGTCTGGCATTTAAAAGGTGGTAGGTCTTAAAGTGCTGACCTTGAACATAGATTTTAGAGGTGGCCTTGCCTTGCCTCCCTGTGTAGTGAATAGAAGAATAGATGCCACTGGGCAAAATGGAGCTATTTAGAACCTTTCTTTCTTTCCCTCACTGCTCCTGAGTGTTCAGGTTTATTCGTATCGCTCTGGATATTTATAGGAAAGTCCCCCGTGACCCCGAGACCCTCCATCTCCCCATCGGGTTAGTGGTGGAAAGTTTGAATGTTCTGAAACCTGATTATCTCTCTATATAGCTTGTGTATTGGTGCTGGATGTGATTTGTATATATTGCTGCTATTGTTATTAACTTGATACTATTCTATGATTAGATATATGTATTATTTCCAAACAAAAATGTAATAAAGATTTATAAAAAAATTAAAAAAAAAAGAACAAGAAAGGGAGAGAAAGTAAAACCAATATAAAGAAGAATAAATACCAGTTATCCCTCTATCTTCTTGCGATATATTTATTGGCTAAAAGGGAAGAACAACATGAGCTTCTCGTACAGATGTTATGGACATACAAACATTGGCTTCACAGTCCTGTTTGTCCCAAAATCACTTTGCCAGTATTTGGTTCGGAGGAGAAAACAAATCTACATTGAAAGTGTCCTAAATCCTCACTGTACATGTAATGTACGTATTCATCTAGAGCACAGGAGCCTGTACAGAGCTGTATATATAGTTATGCTCAGTTCTCCAGTATTTGTAGAGAGTTAAGGGTCTATTCCAGGGGTGTCCAGTTTGTTCTACAGTGGGCCACTTCACTGTAAATGTATTTGTGCGTGGGCCACATTTATGTTTCATTGAAAGGAAATGTGTGTGTGTGTGTGGATATATATATATGTATACACTAAATGCACACACATTCACATGTGCATACATAGACACACATACACAAAGTCACACTTACACACACACACACACAGTCACGCACACAGAGTCACACACAGTCACACTTACAAACACACACACAGAGTCACACTTACAAACACACACACACACAGTCACACTTACAAACACAAACACACACACAGTCACACTTACAAACACACACACACTGAGTCACACTTACAAACACACACACACTGAGTCACACTTACAAACACACACACACTGAGTCACACTTCCACACACGGACATTGCCTTTTTTTTTTTTTTAAGAACAAAAAAACACAAACTTTTTTTTTGTTTCTTCCCCCTCTCTGCTCGTTTACCTTTTACCTGCAGGGAGGGGGATTGTTCCATCTGAGCACCGGGATGTCACTGACACCCAGTACTCCAACAGGGTCAGAGTGCGAGGGGAGAATGCCCCACCCCCTCACGTTTTGCCCCTATTGGAGCACTGGGTGTCAGTGATATCCCGGTGCACACTTTGTTTCAGTGGCTCAGGAGTACGGCTACCGCTGCCACTCTCAAGCAGGTGGCACCTCTCTGGCCGGCAGGCCGCATGTTGGACACCCGTGGTTTATTCAATACAGAGAGAATTGCAGACAATTGAGAGGAGAATGTCACACTTAAGGCCCATTTAGCTCACTTGGAAGTATTCTCCCATTCAGCTGATGTACTTTTTTTTGTATAATTCTTTCTTTATCTATGTTTTGTTCCTGTGTAGTGTTGAGCGAACCCGAACCGCACTGTTCAGGTTCGTACCGAACATTACGGTTTTTGGACCCCGCACCCGAACACGTACATTCCACTGTATGTTCGGTTTGGAGTTCGAGGTTCGGCGATTTAATTGCGCGTTTGAAAGGCTGCAGGGCAGCCAATCAGAAAGCCCATAGCATTACATACATATACATTGTATGTAATGCTATGTGCTTTCTATAAACCAAAATAGAGTCCCCATTCATACGAATAGGTCAATTGACCTATTCGTATAAATGGGGACTCTATTTCGGTTTATAGAAAGCCAATAGCATTACATGTATTCCATAAGCCGAAAGTCTATAAACCGAAATACATTCAGTTTATAGACTTTCTTTTTATAGAAAGCCAATAGCATTACATGTATTCCATAAACCGAAAGTCTATAAACCGAATGCCTTTCGGTTTATAGACTTTCGGTTTATGGAATACATGTAATGCTATTGGCTTTCTATAAACCGAAATAGAGTCCCCATTCATACGAATAGGTCAATTGACCTTGTCACAGCCTCGGTTTCTACGGGTTGTCTTCAAGGCGGGAGGCATGGCCACCTGACGGGGTGCCGCTCCTCCCTGCGATGGTGCCCTGCGTCTCCATCTGCCCTCTGTTCTTCACCTTCCTGCTGCATTGACCCCGGTTTGTGACCCCTACTATTCTTTTGTCTGCTGCCTGCACTGACCCTGGATCGTGACCCCTACTACACCCTTCCCTACTGCTTGTACCGACCCTGAGATTGTGGACTGTGTCCTGGACTCTTCCTCTCTACCACTGATGAGCACCTCCTACCGATTATAAATATATATTCTTGTCTCTGTTTTATCGATCTGTGTCCTGGTCCTCTTGCACATTGGGCTCCCTCACCCTGATCCCCCACAAGGCCTTACAAGTATAATACTTCATAATTTACACAAATACTGAATTATTCAGGATTTTAGTTGACATTTCCAACTTTTCTCATCGAGTTTGTGGCCTGGACTATGGAACGCCACTCTGTGGCCGGGACTAGGATATGAGGAACACACAAGGACAAGGGAAAACCCAGGAGCAAGGATAGCTAATAAACAGAACGGAATAACAAAGACAGGGAGGAAAACCAAAGAAGCTGGATGCATACTTGATGAAAGATGATCCTGCATGTGTGATGGAACCTGACTGAGGGATGGATTCTGAAATAATTACACAAATAGCAGCGCTAGTGGGAAGAGTGAAGACATGACCTGGAGAAGACTGAAGACACACAACCGTCAGGCAAACAGTCAATCCAGCTTTCCCAAGATCCCTACGGTAGTTGAACTGCGTGCTAGTAAGTAACACCAAGTGAAGACATAATTTACACGGTAAATCCTATATATGTTCTTCACTGTTACTGTAAATGTTGTTCACACCTGCCTAACACTTTTTGCATGATGTTTAGAATCTTGGGTCTGATCTTCCTTCATTCGACCAAGGATTCCGAACAACATGTCCGCCCCCATGATAGCGTTACACAGGTCAAAGAAGGCTCAATAAGTCACTTTATATGTATTCTTTCATTAAAACATTTCTAATGTGCTTACACTTGATTCAATCTTTCCATTGAACTTAACTTATTGTCTGTGGACACTTATCCTTTAATACTTTGGTAAAATATGCATTAAACACATGTATTCCCCCTGTTTCTAGTATTTGCAGCAAGTGCTGGACATTGGTGCTTTTACCTTGCTACATCTGGCAGTCTGTCTGACGTTGTAGCTGCTCAGCAGTTCCTGAACTGAATGCAGGAATAACTGACAAAATTGTTGGACCGATAGCTGTACACATATAGTTTATTACTTCGATTGTTGTTGCATATCAGAGCCACAAGATGGCACTATATCATCACATATCCTTGCTCATCACTAATCCAGGAACCAGAAAATCCACGGATAATCAGACCACACTTGTCACAGAGCTTGCGCGGCTTGTCACGGAGAGGCTGCATGGCTTGTCACAGAGAGGCCGCATGGCTTGTCACAGAGAGGCCGCATGGCTTGTCACAGAGAGGCAGCATGGCTTGTCACAGAGGCTGCGCGGCTTGTCACGGAGAGGCTGCGCGGCTTGTCACGGAGAGGCTGCGCGACTTGTCGCACAGAGGCTGCGCGGCTTGTCGCACAGAGGCTGCGCGGCTTGTCGCACAGAGGCTGCGCGGCTTGTCCACAGAGGCTGCATGGCTTGTCACAGAGAGGCTGCGCGGCTTGTCACAGAGAGGCTGCTCTGCTTGTCACACAGAGGCTGCGCGGCTTGTCACGGAGAGGCTGCGCGGCTTGTCACGGAGAGGCTGCGCGGCTTGTCACACAGAGCCTGCGCGGCTTGTCACGGAGAGGCTGCGCGGCTTGTCACGGAGAGGCTGCGCGGCTTGTCACTGAGAGGCTGCGCGGCTTGTCACAGAGAGGCTGCGCGGCTTGTCACTGAGAGGCTGCGCGGCTTGTCACACAGAGGCTGCGCGGCTTGTCACACAGAGGCTGCGCGGCTTGTCACAGAGAGGCTGCGCGGCTTGTCACACAGAGGCTGCGCGGCTTGTCACGGAGAGGCTGCGCGGCTTGTCACGGAGAGGCTGTGCTGCTTGTCACAGAGAGGCTGCGCGGCTTGTCACGGAGAGGCTGCGCGGCTTGTCACGGAGAGGCTGCGCGGCTTGTCACAGAGAGGCTGCGCGGCTTGTCACACAGAGGCTGCACAGCTTGTCACACAGAGCCTGCGCGGCTTGTCACGGAGAGGCTCCGTGGCTTGTCACAGAGAGGCTGCGCGGCTTGTCACAGAGAGGCTGCGCTGCTTGTCACAGAGAGGCTGCGCGGCTTGTCACAGAGAGGATGCATGGCTTGTCACAGAGAGGCTGCGCTGCTTGTCACAGAGAGGCTGCGCGGCTTGTCACAGAGAGGATGAGCGGCTTGTCACAGAGAGGATGCGCTGCTTGTCACAGAGAGGCTGCGCAGCTTGTCACAGAGAGGATGCATGGCTTCTCACAGAGAGGCTGCGCTGCTTGTCACAGAGAGGCTGCGTGGCTTGTCACAGAGAGGCTGCGCGGCTTGTCACAGAGAGGCTGCGCTGCTTGTCACAGAGAGGCTGCGCGGCTTGTCACAGAGAGGCTGCGCTGCTTGTCACAGAGAGGCTGCGCGGCTTGTCACAGAGAGGCTGCGTGGCTTGTCACAGAGAGGCTGCGCGGCTTGTCACAGAGAGGCTGCGCTGCTTGTCACAGAGAGGCTGCGCGGCTTGTCACTGAGAGGCTGCGCGGCTTGTCACAGAGAGGCTGCGCGGCTTGTCACAGAGAGGCTGCGCGGCTTGTCACAGAGAGGCTGCGCGGCTTGTCACAGAGAGGCTGCGCTGCTTGTCACAGAGAGGCTGCGCTGCTTGTCACAGAGAGTATTCCAAGCAGTGTGCTAGGCTGTTTATCTTATAATATCTCAGTGACCGTGATATGAATAATAAAGGCTCTGCTCAATATAGAGAGAATTGCAGGGCATTGCTGATGGTAAGTTCAAACATTAGGCCAATGTAGCCAAGCTGGAAAAAAAAATCTCCAATGCTACTACTTTGGCCTTAAGTTTGAAATTCCATCTCTATATTGAGCAGACCCTAATATATATTCTTATTCTATTACAAAGTTGCTACCTCCTTGGGTGCGAGATGAGCCCACATTTATCAGGCATTTACATAGAAACATAGAATGTGTCGGCAGATTAGAACCATCCGGTCCATCTAGTCTGCCCAATGTTCTAAATACTTTTATTAGTCCCCCGTTATCTATCTTATATCTAGGATAGCCTTGTGTCTATCACACGCATGCTTAAACTCCCTCACTATTAAGTAGTATTAACCTCTACCACTTCTTCTGGAAGGCTATTCCATACATCCACTACCCTCTCAGTGAAGTAATACTTCCTGATATTACTTTTAAATCATGGGCCCTCTAATTTAAGACTATGTCCTCTAGTTGTGGTAGTTTTTCTTCTTTTAAATATAATCTCTTCCTTTACTGTGTTGATTCCCTTTATGTATGTAAATGTTTCTATCATATCCCCCCTGTTACGTCTTTCCTCCAAGCTATACATGTTAAGATGCTTTAACCTTTCCTGGTAAGTTTTATCCTTCAACCCATGAACCAGTTTAGTAGCCCTTCTCTGAACTCTCTCCAAAGTATCAATATCCTTCTGGAGATACGGTCTCCAGTACTGCGTACAGTACTCCAAGTGAGGTCTCACCAGTGCGCTGTACAATACTCCAAGTGAGGTCTCACCAGTGCTCTGTACAATACTCCAAGTGAGGTCTCACCAGTGCGCTGTACAATACTCCAAGTGAGGTCTCACCAGTGCTCTGTACAATACTCCAAGTGAGGTCTCACCAGTGCTCTGTACAATGGCATGAGCACTTCCCTCTTTCTACTGCTAATACCTCTCTCTATGCAACCAAACATTCTGCTAATACCTCTCCCTATGAAACCAAGCATTCTGCTAATACCTCTCCCTATACAACCACTCATTCTGCTAATACCAATCCATATGCAACCAAGCATTCTGCTAATACCTCTCCCTTTACAACCAAGCATTCTGCAAATACATCTGCCTATGCAACCAAGCATTCTGCTAATATCTCTCCCTATACAAACAAGCATTCTGCTAATACCTCTCCCTATACAGCCATGCATTTTGCTAATACCTCTCCCTATACAACCTAGCATTCTGCTAATACCTCTCCCTATACAACCAAGTTTTCTGCTAATACCTCTCCCTATACAACCTAGCATTCTGCTAATACCTCTCCCAATACAAACAAGCATTCTGCTAATACCTCTCCCTATACAACCAATCATTCTGCTAATACATCTCCCTATGCAACCAAGCATTCTGTTAATACCTCTCCCTATGCAAACAAGCATTCTGCTAATACCTCTCCCTATGCAACCAAGCATTCTGCTAGCATTTCCTGCTGCTCTATTGCATTGCCTACCTACCTTCAAGTCCTCTGAAATTATTACTCCTAAATCCCTTTCTTTAGATGTTGAGGTTAGGACTGTACCAAATATTCTATATTCTGCTTTTGGGTTACTGTGTGTATGTATGTGCTGCTGTCACTGTGTGTATGTATGTGGTGTTGTCACTCTGTGTATGTATGTGCTGCTGTCACTGTGTGTATGTATGTGCTGCTGTCACTGAGCGTATGTGCCGCTGTCACTGTGTGTATGTATGTGCTGTTGTCACTCTGTGTATGTATGTGCTGCTGTCACAGTGTGTATGTATGTGCTGCTGTCACTGAGCGTATGTGCTGCTGTCACTGAGCGTATGTGCTGCTGTCACTGTGTGTATGTATGTGCTGCTGTCACTGAGCGTATGTGCTAGTGTTACTGTGTGTATGTATGTGCTGCTGTCACTGTGTGTATGCATGTGCTGCTGTCACTGTGTGTATACATGTGCTGTTGTTACTGTGTGTATGTATGTGCTGATGTCACTGTGTGTATGCATGTGCTGCTGTCACTGTGTGTTTGCGTGTGCTGCTGTCACTGTGTGTATGTGTGTGCTGTTTTCACTGTGTGTGTGTGCGCTACTGTCACTGTGTGCATGTGCTACTGTGACTTTGTGTGTGTGTCACTGTGAAACTGTCACTGTGTGTGCGTGTGGCTGTCACTGTGTGCATGTTGGGGCCCCGCCCCTTTGTGGCCCTGCCCACATCTATGGCCGGTATTTTTTTTAGGAAAAGGTGGCAACCCTAAATGTCCGTTGCCACAGCTCTGACCATTTTTCTAGTTTAGAAAAATTAAGGACCACAGGTACACAGCTGGTGAGGACATGTGTTAGGACATTCCTGCACCTTTTTCAGAACGTACATTATTAGTTTTGAGAATTGGCCCCGATAGGTGAATATCTAACAAAATATAATAATACCCACATAAAAAGGGTGCAGCTGTGTAGATGTGTACCACTATTAAACATACCGTATTTTTTGCCTCATAAGACGCACTTTTTTCCTCCTCAAAAGTGAGGGAAATGTCTGTGCGTCTTATGGAGGGAATGTAATACTTACCTCCATGCTGCTCTCCGTTGCTTCCTCCGTCCAGTCTAACCTCCTGCACGGAGGAAGGAAGCTCCGGGCGCTTTTTTTTTTTCCTTCTTAACTCTATTGACGTTGCGCGACTTCAATGAAGTTAAGAAGAAGAAAAAAAAAGCGCCCGGAGCTTCCTTCCTCCGTGCAGGAGGTTAGACTGGACGGAGGAAGCAACGGAGAGAACACAACGCGGAGCAGCATGGAGGTAAGTGCTAGGGAAGGGGGGAGGAGGGTGGCACAAACAAGCAAATAATGTCATAATATGTGGCTAACTCCTGGGGCAAAATCCTGGCACAGTGAGCGGCAAAAGCCTGGCATAGTGAAGGGCAAAAGCCTGGCACAGTGAGGGGCAAAAGCCTGGCACAGTGAATGGCTAAATCCTGGCACAGTGAGGGGCAAAAGCCTGGCACAGTGAGGGGAAAAATCCTGGCACAGTGAGGGGCAAAAGCCTGGCATAGTGAGGGGCAAAATCCTGGCATAGTGAGGGGCAAAATCCTGGCATAATGAGTGGCTAAAGCCTGGCATAGTGAGGGGAAAAAGCCTGGCACAGTGAGGGGCAAAAGCCTGGCATAGTGAGGGGCAAAATCCTGGCATAGTGAGGGGCAAAATCCTGGCACAGTGAGGGGCAAAATCCTGGCATAGTGAGGGGCAAAAGACTGGCATAGTGAGTGGCTAAAGCCTGGCATAGTGAGGGGCAAAATCCTGGAACAGTGAGGGGCAAAATCCTGGCATAGTGAGGGGCAAAAGACTGGCATAGTGAGGGGCAAAAGACTGGCATAATGAGGGGCAAAATCCTGGCATAGTGAGGGGCAAAATCCTGGCATAGTGAGGGGCAAAATCCTGGCATAATGAGTGGCTAAAGCCTGGCATAGTGAGGGGCAAAATCCTGGCATAGTGAGGGGCAAAATCCTGGCATAATGAGTGGCTAAAGCCTGGCATAGTGAGGGGCAAAATCCTGGCACAGTGAGAGGCAAAATCCTGGCATAGTGAGGGGCAAAAGACTGGCATAGTGAGGGGCAAAAGACTGGCATAATGAGGGGCAAAATCCTGGAACAGTGAGGGGCAAAATCCTGGCATAGTGAGGGGCAAAAGACTGGCATATTGAGGGGCAAAAGCCTGGCATAATGAGTGGCTAAAGCCTGGCATAGTGAGGGGCAAAATCCTGGCACAGTGAGGGGCAAAATCCTGGCACAGTGAGGGGCAAAAGCATGGCATAGTGAGGGCAAAATCCTGGCACAGTGAGGGGCAAAATCCTGGCATAGTGAGGGGCAAAAGCCTGGCATAGTGAGTGGCTAAAGCCTAACATAGTGAGGGGCAAAATCCTGGCATAGTGGGGGGCATAATCCTGGCATATTGAATGGCTAAATCCTGGCATAGTGAGGGGAAAAATCCTGGCATATTGAATGGCTAAATCCTGGCATATTGAGTTTTTTTTTCTTGTTTTCCTCCTCTAAAAACTGGGTGCGTCTTATGGTCAGGTGCGTCTTATGAGGCGATAAATACTGTAATCGGTCTGGGGGCAGCCACCCCCAAGGACTCTCTCAACAAATGGGAATGATCAGACTCATTTGGATATTTCTGCTTTATCTTGTGGGGAAAACTTCTGTAAACTATTGTCCAAAGAAATCAGGGATGATTTATAAAAACATAGCTTTTGGAGAAAAATATAATAAGATAAGTTTAGTGTTTGAAGCGTTTTGTTAATTGCATTGTATTTTTTAGTGATCTCGATCTGGGATATAAAGATGTTTAAGTCTGCTGAAATGCGTCGGGTAAAATCACTATTTTTGTTTTGGTATCCTTATTATATTTTTCTACAAGCAATTAAAGCTATGTTTTACATTTCATCCCTGAGCATGCCGATTTCGTTGGACAGTAATTGTTTTAATGTCAATTTTATAGTCTGCTATCATGGTAGGGTGGAGGGCTGCTTAGTGCTACACAGCCATCTAAATCTACGATTAGTGTTATAATTAGGATTAGAGTTATGGTTACAGATAAGTTAGGGTTAGAATTGGGGATTAATGCAAGAGTAAGAGTTACATTTGGGGTTAGGGCTGGGGGGCAGAAGCTCACTATAGAAGAAAATGGTAAGGAAACAAAAAACCACTACTATAGGTTATTGCACTAAAACTTTCAAAAAACAACAAAAGAAAAACATGTAAACATTGGTATTTTTAAACTCAGGCCCAATATTAGCAACTATACAGACAGGGACTTTTTTTTTACCGTCTGTAATTGCACAATAGATTTTTCATGTTAGAAAAAGTGGGTTTGAGTTTGAAATTCCCTTCTCAATTACCTGCATTTCTATCTTTCACGAGTAAAGCCTGAGAGTGTTTCATCCCCCTTTCATCCTCATCTCCTGTCTGGATGCCTCCGGGTACCACAAACAATGAAGCAGATTTATGTAAAACCTTCTCAGCTGCTGCTTTATCTCCCCCCTCATTGGAATGAGAAGGGGGTCTTACAGTGTGATTTACTGCCCCTTTTCAGGCATCTTTTATAGTCACACCCCAGACACGGATGGCGAACGATACGCCAGTAAATTGGAGATTTATATAGTGATAATCCCATTTCAAGGAATTCTTAACCCCTTCATCTCTGCAAAGCTCAATCTCGCAGAGTGCCAAATACGGCCCGAGATCCATTTCATATCCAAAGGGTTAAAGTCCAGATGGACCCCCTAACCTTGTTACGGGATTAAGCAAAAATGTAATGAAGGGTTGGATGTATAAACAGCTCCCGCAGGGCTGCTATAGCTAATTTGTCATACTGTTTTAGTCCGTGTTTCACCTGTGATTAGTATTTAGGCGAATATTTATTTAGTATTTAGTATTTTGTACCTTTGACAAACAATAAAAACAAAATAATCTATACATTGAGCCAAATTGCTGAGCTATGTATAGAAATGTTTTTTTTTTAATCATTTATTTTTATGACTTGCCGCTACGACTTGGTGTAGAATCTGAAGGCCGAAGCCTACATAAAGATGGTGGCAGTAATGGATACGCGCTCACCGGCCTCACCCACCCACCGCCAAAAGAGGACATCATCTTCCCACAATGCTTAGCATGCTCCCCATGCAGTGCTAAGTACTGTGGGGGCCACCATCACCATTTTGGGCAGATGGCATGCTCCCCCCCTGCGTTGGCGAATCCAGACAGCCCTACTGCAGGAGACGGCAGTGACCGTCAGGTAAGGATTTTGATATATATTGTCAATATCCCCTGAAACACGTGGACTAAGAGCATATACCTTCAATTTATCGAAAATGCTAACTGATGCTAGCTTTCAAAAGGTGCCTTCTTCAAGCCTTACAAATAGCGTGTGTACCTGTATGTATTCAGCTGGAGGCAAATTCCACTGAATGAGGCATGTTCCAGTCCCATGGGGCAGCTCAGATGGTTAATGTAACAATATTACCATCTCAAGGTCAGATCAGCTTTTTATCTATCAGAGGTTAATAAAATGATTGCCATTAAGCTGTATAACAATAACCTACATGATCAGCGGTCAGTTTGGTCAGTGAGTGTGTGCTGAAAAGCCTGCTCAGTTAGTATACAGAAACAAACAATCCCAGAATCGGCATATATAACATAGTGTGCTACTGAAGTGACCAACATAGATACACTATACATAGGGAAGTCACAACTATACAAACTCATCTTAAAGTCATTACAAAGTTATTTTAAAAGAACCGAGGAAATTAATGGAGATTTAGTCCCATAATATGGCCATATCATGCTTAGCCCCACCACTATGCCACAGGATGGCAAACCTGGCGAGTCCTTTCTCTATATAGCTCATTATATGCTCAGTTGGAAGACTACATATGGTAAAGTGAGCCCAGCGTGCATCCTTATAATCCAGAGCAGTGATTTCAAACCTTGGCCCTATAGATGTTTGAGGACTACATTTCCCACCCTCCCCAGCCTTAGCTAACCGAATATTATGGGAGATGTAGGTGCTAGGTACCAAGCATAGAGGGGGACTACATACTAAGTTAGATGAACAAGAAGAGACTGGTACATGGGGTAGAGAGTCCTGCTCACAGAGCTTACAATCTAGAGGGAGTGGGGTACATGAGACACACAAGAGAGTGAAGAGGTCAAAGGGAATCTGGTGGTAGTAACAGTATTAGGCATGGTTGGAGCTAGGTGGGTTTTGGCCTAATTGTAGGAAGTTTTTCCATTGCCCTTTTTAAGCAGACACCCTGTTTGTGGTTTATGTCTATGATTAAGCCTGAGAGGCGAAACGCGTGAGACTGTGTCTCTCCAGCTATGTTTTTTTTTTACTATTCTTCAATAAAACTTAACTTTTTTACTTTTCTAACCAAAACTCCGTCTATTATCATTTGGAACTACTGAGCAAGGATGAAAAGGTGCGCTATCGTGGCTTACTGATTAATCACAGCCGAGAACGCTGTTTATGCAGCACGTCACCTGCAACGCTCTCAGATATTCCTGCACTAGCTCCTATCCGATGTGACCAGTTACTCAGCTTTTCTTTCTTTTTTTCCCTGGGTTTGGCCAGAGATTGTGTGTTCTAGTTGGAAGCCTTCTATTTCTAACGGTGTTTGAGGACAGCGAGAGCTGGGTGGGATTGGCTAGAGGTTAATTGATGGGTTTTCTAGTGGGATGAGTAGTAAGCTTCCTTACAGCGGTGAGTTCTAAGGGGCCTTTTGAAGTATGAGTAAGAGAGAGAGAGCTGGATGCTCTGCGGAAGGGAGTTCCAGAGAGAGGGGGGAGCTCGGGTAAAATCTTGCAGGTGTGAGTGGGAAGAGCTGATGAGGTTGGAGGAGAGCAGTGAGAAGCACAGAGGTCACGCAGGGTAGTGTTGGTTCAACGAGGGAGGCAATGTAGGGAGGGGTCGAAGAGTGGAGGGCTTTGTAGATTAAATATACAATTTTCTAGAGGGGACAGGAAGTCAGTGGAGGGCGATGAAGAGAAGAGCAGCAGAATCTGAACAACGAGCGAGAAAGATGAGCATCGATTCACAAGTCTTCTTGTATTGTAAAGTGCAGGTACTGGATCGGAGGTTATAGGAGGTGGGAACAGCTGAGCATTCTACTCAGGTAGGGTAGGAACTTCCCAGAAATGCTCTTAAACACCAGGCTGGAGAGGTGAAGGGTGCGTCTGGATTCCAGCTGAATCCAGTTTAACTGTTTTATCTTCATAATGATGGGTCATTGAGTAACATTGTAACACAAAGTGGTACACAAACAATGTAATACGTTTATGAAGGTGAGTTTGTGGTGCAAACACTACATCCCTATAACCAATGGCTGGCATGTGCAAGAAATTACGAGATAATGGGGGTCATGTACTAAACAAGTGCAGTGGGGAAAAAAGTAGGTAAAACATGAGTAAGGAGCAATTTGCGACTATTTGTAACATTCTGCGCTTTTTTCCCCTGATTTGCGCCTCTTCCGTTTATTTTTAATTCAGTGTGCATTTTTCCGGTCGCGCTAATAAATTGCGATTAGATTTGCGCCCGCTAAAGAGTTTTGCGAATATTTTTGGAAAAATAATTCTTATTTGCGTGTGAAAATTACACCGACTTTTAGCGAGCGCTATCAAAAGAGGTGGTAAAAAATATCCGCAAAATTGCCTGTTTTTATTCGCAATTTGTGAGTGTGAGTGTTACATGTTTAGCACATCGCAAGAGGAGCAAAGCGCAAAAATAGTTTTGCACATAAAATATATTTGCGTTTTTTTAGTACATGCCCCTTAATAATGTGTTTTAAATGTGTCGACGGAGTCTCCTGTTTATGACATCACATTTGCCATTGAGAATCTGTTAATTTGCAAATTAAACCACAGATGATGTCATAAGCCGGAGACTCCACAGACACATTTTTCTCCTGATTTAGGCATTTGCTGGCAGTTTTGCTCACACAATGTATAGATCATTTTTAGTCCATTTTTATTCTCTATATACACAGTAAAAGCCATGTTTAGCTGATACAGTCCCTTTTTCTGATTTTGACCTTTGGCTGGAGAGTCTATTGCAAAGCACCAGGGCCTGCGAGATATTAAACACACATATTACGACATCTGTTTTTGTTTGGTACACATGGGAGGGCTGACAGTGTGGAGGATATCAGTCTGGCCGTGCTGTGGATACTGTAAAATGAACTCTGTCTGGTTTAGTGAGTGGTCATGGAGCAGTGGGAGCTTAGTAAAGGTTTGCTCATTTAACCTGCTCTGTCTGGGGGTCACAGACCTATCAGTGCATGATTCAATCATTTACGGCTTCCTGGCAAGCCCAGTAAACAGATAACCGTGCCATGTCTGGGAGAGGGATGACTCAGAGTGTGGTGACTGAATCCGAAAAATCCCAGTGGAGAGAAAATGCTGCTTTCTGACTTCATATTATTTTTTTTCTTAACCCCTTCGTGACGCATGGTGCTTGCGTCCAAAACGACGCAAGCACCAAAACGTCACGATTTGTTCCTGGCCACCGATCCCAAGGTGATCGGTAGCCAGGAACACTATGGCAGAGACCCGATCAGGGTCTTAATAGACCCTGTGGGTCCCTGCCAAAAAATCGCGAGACCTCCGGGCGTCACGTGTGACGTCACGGAGGCGTGCGCGAACCCGGAAGTTCGGGCACGGCGCGATTTAGAGAAATGTAGCCGGTGTTCGCTCTGAGCACCGGCTACATTTCCCCTGTCAGACTGAGGCCACTCAATGTGGCCTCATCTGACAAGTGGGATCTCGCTGTAAGTGCCTGCAGCGGGATCCGAGATCAGGTCATCGCGGGGAGCCGCGATGAGCTGTTTAGTACAGGACGTACTATGCCATCCTAACGACTTTTAGGCACGTAAAATTAGGACGGCATAGTACGTTGTAACGTCACGAAGGGGTTAAAGGACAACTGTTGGCAAAAAAAGTAACTTATATTGAATTTAAATATTGCATCAGGGGAAGATTTTTTAAATAGAAACACAAAAAGAATACAAATAAACTACCTCACTGGGGATCTATATGCTCTGTATAACTCTATCAGGGGGTGGACATTTTGATCGGAATCTTGGGTCAGATCTTCCTTGAAAATTCCAAAGAATATGTCCGCCCCTGATATAGCTAATAATGCTCAATACTCATGTAATAGTCATGAATCAATTTAAATTTACACTCTGGACACAACTATAAAACGGCTTGTATATTTTAAGCATTTGAACAGGTGTTAAAAAAATTTAATTTTATATATATATATTATTTCTCAGAAATAAAAATGGATGAATATAGGAAATAAATACAAATACAGCTATTCGAAGATAAAGGGATCAATCAATTCAACCATACACTGTCCTGGACCAACCCTGGTGAGTCACTTCTACACTAAGAGCTCAGCTAACCATGGACAATGCATAATTCAATATTTAAAACCTCTCACATTCATTATCCAGGGATAGTTGAGCTCTCCCAGCCAGAGGAGCTCACCAGGTTTGTCTCTGCACAATGTTCATCTCACCTCCTTATTTACGTTTTGTGCTGCCCTAGGGTTGACTAAACTCATGAACACCGAATCCTCATTAGTTACACCCCTTCCTGTAGAGGTTGCACTCCCAACCTCACCTAATCTTTCCACTACAACAGAAATTATTAGGTATGTTTTCACTGCACCATACTGTTCCCCGGGGATCTAGTGTAGTCAGCTATGAGGCCTGTGCAGGCAGTGCCAGGCAGGGAGGGGGAGGATGTACCACCAACACAATGGTAGTGCCTGCTCTGCTGCCGCCCCCTCCAGTCTGCCATCCTAGGCCAGAGCAGAAATACTAGCCTGTGCCTTGCATACTCCCCTCCCCACTTCTCTAACTTTACAAAAGTCACGTAGTCTTCCCTTACGGTCATAAATACACCTCCCCTGCTCCTTCCCTTCCACCAGTTATCGCAGTGGGAGTCAGAATCCACGCTATGAACGCATATCCTTCATGATCAGAGCTGAAATAAGCAGCGAGGGATCTCTCAGTCCCGCTGCAGGCGTTTCTCATTTCACAAGGCATTCACAGACCTGGGATTTGACACATGGGTGAGACGGACACTCGACTAGGGATGGTGGGAAAGTAGCAGCTTCCTGGCAGTGCCCAGAGCTGGAATGTAACAGGCCGGCTGTGACTGCGTGAAGGGATTTGTACTGTCTGCTTGCTGTATTGTTACACAGGAGGAGGATGGACATTGTGAGCTTACTGTGGGGATATAAAGCCAAATAACAACATTATCTATACATTTCATGTAAATGTGAACATTAATATGCAAGAATCAATTAATTAATATATTTGAGACAAACAATACTGGGGCACAAGGCTCTAAAAGTGGTCTTAACCGGTATAAACATTCCATTGGCTTCCATGGTGATTGCTCCATTTTTCCTTTAATAAATGTAATTCTCTAGAACTGTTCCTTCCAGCCCTGAATTCATGCTATTTTATATCCTATGTTGTCCCAACAGGTGATAAGACTACTTTGCTTTCTGTTTATATTAAACTGTTAAGGGGGAAATGTTTTGTTTTTGTTTTTTTGCATTTCACTCAGTGTGAAGGATTCTGGATGGAGGATACAGCAAAGTTCGTTAGTAATAAATATTAATAGGACGGGCAGAGACTGAAGGTCGACACAAATCAAAATAGCTGCTTCCTGGAGTAGAAATGAGGATGTTACACTATAGTCAGCAATAGATATTTGCTTTTCCCACATTGCAATTTAATTATTAAATGTAAAGTGGTGTGATAAACCTGTCAAGTTATTTTCAGGAAATACACCTGACGGAACTCCGTCATACACCAACACTCATTCGTTGCACCCCTTGATCTCCAGGTTGCACCATTTCCTCATGTAAACTTTCCACTATACCAGGTTGCCCCCACATTCCGGTCCTCGGTGCCAGATTACACCCACATCTCTGTCCACATTGCTAGATTATACCCACAACCCTGTCCACAGAGCCATATTACCCCCACCTCCCTGTACACATTGCTAGATTGCCCCCACATCCCTGTCCACTGAGCCAGATTGCCCCCACATCCCTTTCTACTGAGCCAGATTGCTCCCACACCCCTCTCCACAGTGTAAGATTACCCCCATATCCCTGTCCACAGTGCCAGATTACCCCTCATCTCTGCCCACAGTGCCAGATTACCCCCATATCCCTGTCCACAACACCAGATTACCCCCACATCCCTGTCCTTAGTGCCAGCTTTTACCCACATCTCTGTCCACAGTGCCAGATTGCTCCCACATCCCTCTCCACAGCACCAGCTTACACCCAGATCTCTGTCCATAGAACCAGACTACACCACATCCCTCTCCTGAGCGCCATATTTTCCACACACCTCCCTGTCCACAGAGCCAGACATGCGTCATTTGCCCCCGTGTCCTCTTACCACCGCGTCATTTGCCTGGACATCCCCTTTGCAAAGCACCAGATTGCTCCCTGGTGATCTAGTGGGGGCAGTCGGATGTCTGATCTGGCCACGCAAGGCAATGAGGGAGGATTTGGTAGCGCTGGTTGCTGCTGTCGCCCCCACCAGTCTGCGGCCCTAGGCCTAGTGAGCCTAGTTAGCAATACCCTGCCTGTTAAGCATGAAATCATACTGTGTGGTCCAATGTCTGTCTCATAATCTCCTGCACTCTGGAATTCATCTGCTCCATTGCTAGAAAGGGAACCAATATACACAGATTAACATTTTACAAGGTGAGAATAAGTAAATTGCTTGAAATGTAAAAATAGACACGGAGGACAGATCTCTGGAGGAAAAAAAAAAATCACTTAATTAAAAGTAAACACTTCCTCCACCCTGCTGTCTAGAGCGGGGGCTGTGATGCCCCTCAAGCCTTTTACTGTCACCAGCCAGTGTCACAAGCAGAATTTAGTTGGCTAGATTAGCGTCATGGTCGTAACGATAAATGGGTAGAAATGCAGACTGGGACTTGAAATAAGAACCAAACTGAGGAGTCGAATCTGCCCTACCAAAAGCCTAGATCAGGGGTAGGCAGCCCTCCAGCTGCTGATGAACTACATCTCCCATAATGCTCTTTTAAGAAGCTGGCAGTGGAGTATGGGAAATGTAGTCCTGCAACATCTGGAGGGTCTCAAGATGAAGTTCTTCTTCAGGATAATCATGCACACTTCATGTATTCTTACATTACCTATCACTACTTCCACTGTGAGTTATTCCAGGCATCTTCCCTCAGTCCTGCCTCCATTTCTTAAACACATGGCTTCTTATAGGCCTCCAAATCCAACTCCAGTGAACCATCCAAGGTGAAGCCCCTTATTTATGTCCTCCGTCCAGTGACATCGCCTGAAACCAAAATATTCACCACTGGGCATTTGACTCACCTTCAAGTCGCGTATAGTGTTATGCAATTAAGCTTCACTTATCACTAGGAGCAGAATACTGCATTGATATATCTATATTTTTTATGTTTTGTATTACACTTCTTATATATTTTGTAGCCATTTGTAATATCCACCTTCCTATTTTTAATTTTCACACGTAATACTGTAAGCACTATTATTGCCCCTGGTTTTTAGGGCCTATATAGTGACAGAGCGCCTCCTTTGCTCACATTCCCCCCCCCCCCCTTCTTTTTAGCTTATTAGGTGGTAGGACGACACTTTTTGGAGAGCCAGCCATCACTATTCCTAGCAGCTTGTTATTGTTAAGCAGGCGAGTGTATCTCACTGCTAACTCTGTATAGTGTTAAGTGTGCCCCCATTGCCACTGGCCAGTATTCTGGCTTGAGTCTAATGTTAAATCTATGACGTTGATTGCATGGCCGCCATTTTAAAAAAAGAAATCGCCGTGTGCCATGGTTGAGGAATGAATTGGCAACACCCAATTCATTAAAAATGCTGCTTTCTACACCGAAAAATCCTTCAATTGGCCTGGACGGAGTTAAAACAAAAACACAGATGGAAGAGGGGGGAAAAAAGTGACATGGGAAGAAAAACGAACGTGTTATTATCTATATATGCAGAGTTTGTGGATCGCTGAATAAATTAGCATTGATTCTGCAATGATTTTTACCTTTATAAGAAGAGCCAAAACCTGATTTTAGACCACACAATCTGTGCGTACACAACAAATCAAAATATACAGCAAACTGCGGAGATTAAAAATAACTCAACCCCCTCACAACCTGGCGTTTGTGACATTCATGCAGGTATACACACACACAGACACACACACACACACAGACACACACACACGTTTCTAGGTAGCGGAACTGACAATACATTTTAAGGCCGAAGTAGCCGAGTGGGATTTTTTTTTAATATTCAGTTGCATTGGAAAAATTTTCTAACTCGCCTACTTTGGGCTAAAGTTTGAAATTCCCATCTCAATTCCCTGTTTTGTTTACCTACTTGCCCTGACCCCCCTATGTATTTGTTATGGGCTGGGAACCTCATCGCTGGTTCCCAGCCGCGTTTATTATTAGGGTGAGCCAACCCTAGGGCTACCAGCCCTGGTCCCCCCTAATTTTAGGAGGGGGGGGCAGATTTTTTTGACTTTTTTTAAGACTTTTGTTTTTACTATGTTCGTTTATTTTTGACTTTTTTTCTAATTCTTTTGATTTATGTTTTACATTTCAATACAGCTTCTCAACAAAGGGGAATTGTAATGTCTGTAATACAGCAATCATTGTGTAGACCCCTCAAATAATGTCGGGAGTCTGCATCCCCCAAAGACTGTTTATAGAGGGCTTTGTTCATGAAAGAGGGAATTGTCAAGGCAATTTCAAACTTATGGCCAAAGTAGCCGACTTGGAAAGATGCTCCAAGGTAGCCCTTAGAGATGACCTGGGCTGAGCTGAAGATCTGCTATGGGACATCTTAGAGATCGCTTGCATTGACTATAGAATTCGATTAATTATAGTATGTTTTCCTATTTTCGTTCTACTGAGTTGTTTTTTTTGCATCAGTCTGATAATAGAATGTATTATCCTCTTGTTCTTTTATTAGATCCTCTGGTCTGGATCATTATTTATTTCTTTAATATAATCTGAGATTTTTCTCATCTCTCCGGCCCCTGTAATTCCTTGGGACCTGCACCCCCCTTATAGCCATCACTATGGAGTTGGCTGCATCAGGATGAAAGCCACAACCTGCTGGTGACATACTAATGACCTCTCAATGTCACATCCCTTCACCTAACCCGTAACCACACCAACTCTCCCATTGCCATGCAGGAAGGGTTACATACATAGACCAAGTATGGGGCAAAATGCTAAAGCTGGAGCAGTTACCTTGGAAACCGACATAATGTTCCATTCTTAGAAACATAGAATGTGTCGGCAGATAAGAACCATTCGGTCCATCTAGTCTGCCCAAACAACCCAGAACTCTGCCCTACAACTGCTCTTTATACTTCCACAGCCCACCCATTATCATCAAAGATAGACACAAATAGACCGGCAAGACAGATATACTGACAGATCTGGTACAGACATTGATTGATAGACAAGACAATTGGATATAAATATAGGAAGTGCTATGCACTGGGGCATTTAGAAGTGAAAAGTGGTGCAGCCTCAATCCTGAGTCAGGTTAGAGAGCAGCCAAGGGGGACATTACTCCTCTGTCTCCAGCCCTCCTACTGAAGAAGACTATGGGTTCCAGTCGCAACTGCGCCTTCGTGACCTCAATGGTTAAATGATTGTCGGCCTAAGTTTAACATTTGTTTACCATTCAGATGGCAACCGTCGCCCATAGGGTTAATAAATAGCATATTAGCCGCCATACTAAAACAAAGCCTCCTTCGCAAAGAGCGACTCTTACCACCTACTCCAGTAAGACAGCAGATCTATCATAGGCCTCAGGAGAGGATGTTCCCAAGCCTGATGGAGATAAACCCCAAACAAAGAGGCAGCTGGCATATGGCTGCAAGGGTAATATTCGGCACAACAGGGGGCAACGAACATTGGATTTATGGTGGACAGCTGGAACGGGAGATTTCAAAGAAGCAATCAGCGACTATTAAATAAATGTAATTTTCCTGGAAATGGCCTGTAACACTGAGACGCTGCCGTGGCCTGTAACACTGAGACGCTGCCGTGGCTGTAACACTGAGACGCTGCCGTGGCTGTAACACTGAGACGCTGCCCTGGCTGTAACACTGAGACGCTGCCGTGGCCTGTAACACTGAGACGCTGCTGTGGCCTGTAACACTGAGACGCTGCCCTGGCTGTAACACTGAGACTCTGCCGTGGCTGTAACACTGAGACGCTGCCGTGGTTGTAACACTGAGACGCTGCCCTGGCTGTAACACTGAGACGCTGCCGTGGCTGTAACACTGAGACGCTGCCGTGGCTGTAACACTGAGACTCTGCCGTGGCTGTAACACTGAGACGCTGCCGTGGCCTGTAACACTGAGACGCTGCCGTGGCCTGTAACACTGAGACGCTGCCGTGGCCTGTAACACTGAGACGCTGCCGTGGCTGTAACACTGAGACGCTGGCGTGGCTGTAACACTGAGACGCTGCCGTGGCTGTAACACTGAGACGCTGCCGTGGCCTGTAACACTGAGACGCTGCCGTGGCTGTAACACTGAGAAGCTGCCATGGCTGTAACACTGAGACGCTGCCGTGGCTGTAACACTGAGACGCTGCCGTGGCTGTAACACTGAGACGCTGCCGTGGCTGTAACACAGAGACGCTGCCGTGGCTGTAACACAGAGACGCTGCCGTGGCCTGTAACACTGAGACGCTGCCGTGGCTGTAACACTGAGACGCTGCCGTGGCCTGTAACACTGAGACGCTGGCGTGGCTGTAACACTGAGACGCTGCCGTGGCTGTAACACTGAGACGCTGGCGTGGCTGTAACACTGAGACGCTGGCGTGGCTGTAACACTGAGACGCTGCCATGGCTGTAACACTGAGACGCTGCCGTGGCTGTAACACTGAGAAGCTGCCGTGGCTGTAACACAGAGACGCTGCCGTGGCTGTAACACAGAGACGCTGCCGTGGCCTGTAACACTGAGACGCTGCCGTGGCCTGTAACACAGAGACGCTGCCGTGGCTGTAACACAGAGACGCTGCCGTGGCCTGTAACACTGAGACGCTGCCGTGGCTCTAACACTGAGACGCTGCCGTGGCCTGTAACACTGAGACGCTGCCGTGGCTGTAACACTGAGACGCTGCCGTGGCCTGTAACACTGAGACGCTGCCGTGGCTGTAACACTGAGACGCTGCCGTGGCTGTAACACTGAGACGCTGCCGTGGCTGTAACACTGAGACTCTGCCGTGGCTGTAACACTGAGACGCTGCCGTGGCTGTAACACAGAGACGCTGCCGTGGCCTGTAACACTGAGACGCTGCCGTGGCCTGTAACACAGAGATGCTGCCGTGGCTGTAACACAGAGACGCTGCCGTGGCCTGTAACACTGAGACGCTGCCGTGGCTCTAACACTGAGACGCTGCCGTGGCCTGTAACACTGAGAAGCTGCCGTGGCTGTAACACTGAGACGCTGCCGTGGCCTGTAACACTGAGACGCTGCCGTGGCCTGTAACACTGAGACGCTGCCGTGGCTGTATCACTGAGATGCGCCAATTGAAGGGTAAAATAACACTGGCAAAGGAAGGGTAAAATAACACTGGCAAAGGAAGGGTAAAATAACACTGGCATATTAATGGAAAAATAACATAATGGTGGAGACGACCAGGTGAGTACTGGTTAAGGGGGGAGGAGGCTAATAGTGGCATAATAATGGGAAAATTGGCTGTGACATATTAATTGTGTGAGGTTCATGGGTAAGGAGCGTAACACAGGGTGGCGGGTAGGGAATATGGATGGCAAAAAAGGGAATTCCAAAAGTGTCACAGCAATAGGGTTAGGCAAAAGAGTAGTCAGTTCCAGTCCAAAATCTCGAGGGCTGCTGATCAAGGTCCTCTCCCCTTTACACCTGGGGACCACCCCTGGACCATGTTGTGAATAGGGAGAAGGAGTAGAGGCTCTCCATCCTCTTTCCCCTGCCCCCTTACTTTACTGAGAAGGTAGTGGATGTATGGAATAGTCTTCCAGTAGAAGTGGTAGAGGTTAATACAGTGAAGGAGTTTAAGCATGTGTGGGATAGGTATAAGGCTATCCTAGATATAAGATAAGGCCAGGCAGTATTGCTTTACTGAAAAGGGAGTGGATACATGGAATGGCCTTCCAGCAGAAGTGGTAGGTTCATACTAATGTATGTTTTGTTGTGTAGACACAGCTCTCTGACTGCAGCACATCTGCACCAGGTCTTACTATATGCCATGTAAAAGTGATAAAACGCACCTGCCTGATGTAGATGTTGTGCTGTGAGTGTATCTGTTGAATACCAAGGATGCTGGTAATGCTAGTGGGAACTTGGTGATATAATCTAAACTGTGATAAGTAGTGGAGTTCCAGTATGCTAATTAACAAACAAACAAACAAAAAAATAACACAAACAACACTTCCTGTCTCCTAAAATCTGCAAATAAAGGGTAAGAAAGTTATTGGTGTTGTTATATTAACAGTCCTGCCTCTCTCTCCAAGCTCCTCCTTATTTGAACTCACTGAATTCAGAAGCCCCGGTAAAATTATTTTCAATGTAAAACTACAGGAGAAACTGTTGTTTGTAAGTAAATATAAGTGAATTTCATATATAAAAAAACATATACAACATCCAGAAAATAAGCGGAACTGCCCCTTTAAAAGTATAATTTAAAGAAAAAACATGGTCGGTGGAAGGGAGCCTATAACGCGGCCTAGGCAGTGCTGTATTTACCGCGAGGCATCCTAGGCGGATGCCTATGGCGGCAAATTTTGGGGGGCGACAGCGCCCCCCAGCACTGGAAAAAAATAAAAAAAAATTTAAAAAAATCCGGCCCTTTAAAAAAAAAAAAAAAAAAAACCCCACCGCGCTTGCAGGCAGAGACGGAGGTGAGAGGGGATCGGAAGATCCCCCCCTCACCAACGCTCTGCCTGCCAGGCTGCACGGGGAGCCGAACAGGCAGCACGGAGAAACCTCCGTGCTGCCTGTTCGGCTCCCCGTGCAGTGTGCCGACACGGAAGTGCCAACAGTCACGTGACGGGCGCGCTGACGTCATACGCGCGCCGGGTCACGTGACCTGTCGGCACAATCGCCGGGAAGCCGAACAGGCAGCATGGAGAAGACCATGCTGCCTGCCACCAGGGAAAGGTAAGTGTTGATGGGAGACTGTGTGTGTGACTGAGTGTGATGGGAGTCAGAGTGTGTGTGATGGGAGACAGTGTGTGACTGAGTGTGATGGGAGTCAGAGTGTGTGTGATGGGAGACTGTGTGTGACTGAGTGTGATGGGAGTCAGAGTGTGTGTGATGGGAGACTGTGTGTGACTGTGTGTGATAGGAGACAGTGTGTGTGACTGAGTGTGATGGGAGTCAGAGTGTGTGTGATGGGAGACAGTGTGTGTGTGATGGGAGACAGTGTGTGACTGAGTGTGATGGGAGTCAGAGTGTGTGTGATGGGAGACTGTGTGTGACTGAGTGTGATGGGAGTCAGAGTGTGTGTGATGGGAGACTGTGTGTGACTGAGTGTGATGGGAGTCAGAGTGTGTGTGATGGGAGACTGTGTGTGACTGAGTGTGATGGGAGTCAGAGTGTGTGTGATGGGAGACTGTGTGTGACTGAGTGTGATGGGAGTCAGAGTGTGTGTGATGGGAGACTGTGTGTGACTGTGTGTGATAGGAGACAGTGTGTGTGACTGAGTGTGATGGGAGTCAGAGTGTGTGTGATGGGAGACAGTGTGTGTGACTGAGTGTGATGGGAGTCAGAGTGTGTGTGATGGGAGACAGTGTGTGTGACTGAGTGTGATGGGAGTCAGAGTGTGTGTGATGGGAGACAGTGTGTGTGACTGAGTGTGATGGGAGTAGGAGTGTGTGACTGAGTGTGATGGGAGTAGGAGTGTGTGACTGAGTGTGATGGGAGTGTGAGCTTGATGTGAGTCTGAATGATGGGGCATGTCTTAGGTGTGTAACGTGGGTGTGCAGCTTGGGTAGGGGGGTGCCCGGATTTTGTCTGCCTAGGGCAGCACAAAATCAAGATACACCACTGGGCCTAGGTGGAGAGCTAGTGAGCAGCGCCAGGTCTCAGTGTAAGTACCAGGATGTCTGAAATCCAGAGCTGCGTACCTGGGACATATAGTGGGGTGGGTATCGCACTGTCCCAGGAAATTCAGGACTGTTGGCAAGTATGAGAGCATAAACTTGATAAAGGCCATGATTAAAAATAAATAGAGTTGATTTTCCAGTATGCTCATACCTAGCGGCCTCGATGCTGGCAGGGAGTAGGGAGGAAAAGGATAAAGGAAAAATTATAGGAATAAAAGAGATAAAGCAAACGTCTGTGACAGCTCGCACATACTTAACACAAGCTGGCCATACTGGCAAAAGCAAATAACAGGGAGACGAAGAGAGGGTTAGACTACCTGATACCTCTGACACCCCCCACTTGGAATAAATGGGACAGTGTCCCTTTAAAATTGAGTCAAGATTAGGGTGAACACATTGCTGGTTTGGGGGTCTTCATTTTAGACATGGGGATAGAAAAATGCCTACTCCAGGGCTGTAATCTGTATACCGTAGATTTGTCTATCTTTTTTTTTCATTCGATCCAATACAGCCCCGAAGTATGCATCTTTCATAAGCATCCCTGAATAAAAAAGGGGATTGCAACATATCAAATGGCAAAAGAGGGACACTTGAGATTTGGTGGGAGGGACTGAAGGTGTGGCAATGCGCGGAGCAACACTAGTTGTTAGCCATTAATGCCATTTTAAAAGTCATTGAGAATAAAAAGAAAGTATTTCATGACAGAATATAATCCATGAACACGTTGGGAGTTATGTGTAAAGAAAGACGCGCACAATATTTAGAAATAAAGGCACAACCGCCATTTCTTATGTCTAATGGCAACTGTGCCTTTTCTATACATCCGGAGTCAGGAGACAGGGAAATAGCCAAAAATCAATTATCCTGCCACTTTTTATCGCCTGTTTTATCTATGACGTGCTCTGGTGCCGTAAGAGCTAATGCACCCAAGAAGTGTGGAACCGGCGCACATATACAAATGCTCTGCTTTTTGGCGCTAAGACAGAGCGTTAGATTTATACATACATGTGTTTTATTGCTCTAGACATCTGTGATACTCACAGGGCCGCCATTGTGGGGGGGGGGGGGGGGGAATGGGGGTTGGGGGGGGTTGGTTATGGGCGATGCACCCATCCCGCGCCGGGCAGGCGCGTTTGGGCCCCGGCCAGGCGCGTTCGGGCCCCGGCCCTTTAAAAAAAAAAAAAAAACTAGGTAGGCAAACGGGGCAGCTGCTCAGGGCCCATTCATTCCTGGGGCCCAAAGCAGCGGCCCCGTGGGCCCTCACTGCCCATGTGACTGTACAATGTACAAAATAATGTACAAATTATCAGTGGGCTAATAATGGACATATTATCAGTGCATATTAATGGACATATTATCAGTGGCTAATAATGGACATATTATCAGTGCATATTAATGGACATATCAGTGGGCTAATAATGGACATATTATCAGTGGCTAATAATGGACATATTATCAGTGCATATTAATGGACATATTATCAGTGCATATTAATGGACATATTATCAGTGGCTAATAATGGACATATTATTAGTGCATATTAATGGACATATTATCAGTGGGCTAATAATGGACATATTATCAGTGCATATTAATGGACATATTATCAGTGGGCTAATAATGGACATATTATCAGTGCATATTAATGGACATATTATCAGTGGGCTAATAATGGACATATTATCAGTGCATATTAATGGACATATTATCAGTCGGCTAATAATGGACATATTATCAGTGCATATTAATGGACATATTATCAGTGGGCTAATAATGGACATATTATCAGTGGATAATAATGGACATATTATCAGTGCATATTAATGGACATATTATCAGTGGGCTAATAATGGACATATTATCAGTGCATATTAATGGACATATTATCAGTGGGCTAATAATGGACATATTATCAGTGCATATTAATGGACATATTATAAGTGGGCTAATAATGGACATATTATCAGTGCATATTAATGGACATATTATCAGTGGGCTAATAATGGACATATTATCAGTGCATATTAATGGACATATTATCAGTGGCTAATAATGGACATATTATCAGTGGCTAATAATGGACATATTATCAGTGCATATTAATGGACATATTATCAGTGGGCTATTAATGGACATATTATCAGTGGGCTAATAATGGACATATTATCAGTGGGCTAATAATGGACATATTATCAGTGCATATTAATGGACATATTATCAGTGGGCTAATAATGGACATATTATCAGTGCATATTAATGGACATATTATCAGTGGCTAATAATGGACATATTATCAGTGGCTAATAATGGACATATTATCAGTGCATATTAATGGACATATTATCAGTGGGCTATTAATGGACATATTATCAGTGGGATAATAATGGACATATTATCAGTGCATATTAATGGACATATTATCAGTGGCTAATAATGGACATATTATCAGTGGGCTATTAATAGACATATTATCAGTGCATATTAATGGACATATTATCAGTGGGCTATTAATGGACATATTATCAGTGGCTAATAATGGACATATTATCAGTGGGATATTAATGGGCATATTATCAGTGGGCTATTAATGGACATATCAGTGGGATATTAATGGGCATATTATCAGTGGGCTATTAATGGACATATTATCAGTGGGCTATTAATGGACATATTATCAGTGGGATATTAATGGGCATATTATCAGTGGGCTATTAATGGACATATTATCAGTGCATATTAATGGGCATATTATCAGTGGGCTATTAATGGACATATTATCAGTGGGATATTAATGGGCATATTATCAGTGGGCTATTAATGGACATATTATCAGTGGGATATTAATGGGCATATTATCAGTGGGCTATTAATGGACATATTATCAGTGGGCTATTAATGGACATATTATCAGTGGGATATTAATGGGCATATTATCAGTGGGCTATTAATGGACATATTATCAGTGCATATTAATGGGCATAGTAACATTGGGCTATTAATGGACATATTATCAGTGGGCTATTAATGGACATATTATCAGTGGGATATTAATGGACATATTATCAGTGGGCTATTAATGGACATATTATCAGTGGGCTATTAATGGACATATTATCAGTGGGATATTAATGGGCATATTATCAGTGGGCTATTAATGGACATATTATCAGTGCATATTAATGGGCATATTATCAGTGGGCTATTAATGGACATATTATCAGTGGGATATTAATGGGCATATTATCAGTGGGCTATTAATGGACATATTATCAGTGCATATTAATGGGCATATTATCAGTGGGCTATTAATGGACATATTATCAGTGGGATATTAATGGGCATATTATCAGTGGGCTATTAATGGACATATTATCAGTGGGCTATTAATGGACATATTATCAGTGGGATATTAATGGGCATATTATCAGTGGGCTATTAATGGACATATTATCAGTGGGATATTAATGGGCATATTATCAGTGGGCTATTAATGGACATATTATCAGTGGGCTATTAATGGACATATTATCAGTGGGATATTAATGGGCATATTATCAGTGGGCTATTAATGGACATATTATCAGTGGGCTATTAATGGACATATTATCAGTGGGCTATTAATGGACATATTATCAGTGGGATATTAATGGGCATAGTAACATTGGGCTATTAATGGACATATTATCAGTGGGCTATTAATGGACATATTATCAGTGGGATATTAATGGACATATTATCAGTGGGCTATTAATGGACATATTATCAGTGGGCTATTAATGGACATATTATCAGTGCATATTAATGGACATATTATCAGTGCATATTAATGGACATATTATCAGTGGCTAATAATGGACATATTATCAGTGGCTAATAATGGACATATTATCAGTGCATATTAATGGACATATTATCAGTGGGCTATTAATGGACATATTATCAGTGGGATAATAATGGACATATTATCAGTGCATATTAATGGACATATTATCAGTGGCTAATAATGGACATATTATCAGTGGGCTATTAATAGACATATTATCAGTGCATATTAATGGACATATTATCAGTGGGCTATTAATGGACATATTATCAGTGGCTAATAATGGACATATTATCAGTGGGATATTAATGGGCATATTATCAGTGGGCTATTAATGGACATATCAGTGGGATATTAATGGGCATATTATCAGTGGGCTATTAATGGACATATTATCAGTGGGCTATTAATGGACATATTATCAGTGGGATATTAATGGGCATATTATCAGTGGGCTATTAATGGACATATTATCAGTGCATATTAATGGGCATATTATCAGTGGGCTATTAATGGACATATTATCAGTGGGATATTAATGGGCATATTATCAGTGGGCTATTAATGGACATATTATCAGTGGGCTATTAATGGACATATTATCAGTGGGATATTAATGGGCATATTATCAGTGGGCTATTAATTGACATATTATCAGTGGGCTATTAATGGACATATTATCAGTGGGATATTAATGGGCATATTATCAGTGGGCTATTAATGGACATATTATCAGTGCATATTAATGGGCATAGTAACATTGGGCTATTAATGGACATATTATCAGTGGGCTATTAATGGACATATTATCAGTGGGATATTAATGGACATATTATCAGTGGGCTATTAATGGACATATTATCAGTGGGCTATTAATGGACATATTATCAGTGGGATATTAATGGGCATATTATCAGTGGGCTATTAATGGACATATTATCAGTGCATATTAATGGGCATATTATCAGTGGGCTATTAATGGACATATTATCAGTGGGATATTAATGGGCATATTATCAGTGGGCTATTAATGGACATATTATCAGTGGGCTATTAATGGACATATTATCAGTGGGATATTAATGGGCATATTATCAGTGGGCTATTAATGGACATATTATCAGTGGGATATTAATGGGCATATTATCAGTGGGCTATTAATGGACATATTATCAGTGGGCTATTAATGGACATATTATCAGTGGGATATTAATGGGCATATTATCAGTGGGCTATTAATGGACATATTATCAGTGGGCTATTAATGGACATATTATCAGTGGGCTATTAATGGACATATTATCAGTGCATATTAATGGACATATTATCAGTGCATATTAATGGACATATTATCAGTGGCTAATAATGGACATATTATCAGTGGCTAATAATGGACATATTATCAGTGCATATTAATGGACATATTATCAGTGGGCTATTAATGGACATATTATCAGTGGGATAATAATGGACATATTATCAGTGCATATTAATGGACATATTATCAGTGGCTAATAATGGACATATTATCAGTGGGCTATTAATAGACATATTATCAGTGCATATTAATGGACATATTATCAGTGGGCTATTAATGGACATATTATCAGTGGCTAATAATGGACATATTATCAGTGGGATATTAATGGGCATATTATCAGTGGGCTATTAATGGACATATCAGTGGGATATTAATGGGCATATTATCAGTGGGCTATTAATGGACATATTATCAGTGGGCTATTAATGGACATATTATCAGTGGGATATTAATGGGCATATTATCAGTGGGCTATTAATGGACATATTATCAGTGCATATTAATGGGCATATTATCAGTGGGCTATTAATGGACATATTATCAGTGGGATATTAATGGGCATATTATCAGTGGGCTATTAATGGACATATTATCAGTGGGCTATTAATGGACATATTATCAGTGGGATATTAATGGGCATATTATCAGTGGGCTATTAATTGACATATTATCAGTGGGCTATTAATGGACATATTATCAGTGGGATATTAATGGGCATATTATCAGTGGGCTATTAATGGACATATTATCAGTGCATATTAATGGGCATAGTAACATTGGGCTATTAATGGACATATTATCAGTGGGCTATTAATGGACATATTATCAGTGGGATATTAATGGACATATTATCAGTGGGCTATTAATGGACATATTATCAGTGGGCTATTAATGGACATATTATCAGTGGGATATTAATGGGCATATTATCAGTGGGCTATTAATGGACATATTATCAGTGCATATTAATGGGCATATTATCAGTGGGCTATTAATGGACATATTATCAGTGGGATATTAATGGGCATATTATCAGTGGGCTATTAAAGGACATATTATCAGTGGGCTATTAATGGACATATTATCAGTGGGATATTAATGGGCATATTATCAGTGGGCTATTAATGGACATATTATCAGTGGGATATTAATGGGCATATTATCAGTGGGCTATTAATGGACATATTATCAGTGGGCTATTAATGGACATATTATCAGTGGGATATTAATGGGCATATTATCAGTGGGCTATTAATGGACATATTATCAGTGGGCTATTAATGGACATATTATCAGTGGGCTATTAATGGACATATTATCAGTGGGATATTAATGGGCATAGTAACATTGGGCTATTAATGGACATATTATCAGTGGGCTATTAATGGACATATTATCAGTGGGCTATTAATGGACATATTATCAGTGGGATATTAATGGACATATTATCAGTGGGCTAATAATGGACATATTATCAGTGGGCTATTAATGGACATATTATCAGTGGGATATTAATGGACATATTATCAGTGAGCTATTAATGGACATATTATCAGTGGGCTATTAATGGACATATTATCAGTGGGATATTAATGGACATATTATCAGTGAGCTATTAATGGACATATTATCAGTGGGATATTAATGGACATATTATCAGTGGGCTAATAATGGACATATTATCAGTGGGATATTAATGGACATATTATCAGTGGGCTAATAATGGACATATTATCAGTGGGCTATTAATGGACATATTATCAGTGGGCTATTAATGGGCATATTATCAGTGGGATATTAATGGACATATTATCAGTGGGCTAATAATGGACATATTATCAGTGGGATATTAATGGACATATTATCAGTGGGCTAATAATGGACATATTATCAGTGGGCTATTAATGGACATATTATCAGTGGGCTATTAATGGACATATTATCAGTGGGATATTAATGGACATATTATCAGTGGGCTAATAATGGACATATTATCAGTGGGATATTAATGGACATATTATCAGTGGGCTAATAATGGACATATTATCAGTGGGCTATTAATGGACATATTATCAGTGGCTATTAATGGACAAATTATCAGTGGCTATTAATGGACATATTATCAGTGGCTATTAATGGACATATTATCAGTGGCTATTAATGGACATATTATCAGTGGCATATTAATGGACATATTATCAGTGGGCTATTAATGGACATATTATCAGTGGGATATTAATGGACATATTATCAGTGGGCTATTAATGGACATATTATCAGTGGGATATTAATGGACATATTATCAGTGGGCTATTAATGGACATATTATCAGTGGGCTATTAATGGACATATTATCAGTGGGCTATTAATGGACATATTATCAGTGGGATATTAATGGACATATTATCAGTGGGCTATTAATGGACATATTATCAGTGGGCTATTAATGGACATATTATCAGTGGGATATTAATGGACATATTATCAGTGGGCTATTAATGGACATATTATCAGTGGGCTATTAATGGACATATTATCAGTGGGATATTAATGGACATATTATCAGTGGGCTATTAATGGACATATTATCAGTGGGCTATTAATGGACATATTATCAGTGGGATATTAATGGACATATTATCAGTGGGATATTAATGGACATATTATCAGTGGCTATTAATGGACATATTATCAGTGGCATATTAATGGACATATTATCAGTGGGCTATTAATGGACATATTATCAGTGGGATATTAATGGACATATTATCAGTGGGCTATTAATGGACATATTATCAGTGGGCTATTAATGGACATATTATCAGTGGGCTAATAATGGACATATTATCAGTGGGATATTAATGGACATATTATCAGTGGGATATTAATGGACATATTATCAGTGGCTATTAATGGACATATTATCAGTGGCATATTAATGGACATATTATCAGTGGGCTATTAATGGACATATTATCAGTGGGATATTAATGGACATATTATCAGTGGGCTATTAATGGACATATTATCAGTGGGCTATTAATGGACATATTATCAGTGGGCTAATAATGGACATATTATCAGTGCATATTAATGGACATATTATCAGTGGGCTATTAATGGACATATTATCAGTGGGCTAATAATGGACATATTATCAGTGCATATTAATGGACATATTATCAGTGGGATATTAATGGACATATTATCAGTGGGCTATTAATGGACATATTATCAGTGCATATTAATGGGCATATTATCAGTGGGCTATTAATGGACATATTATCAGTGGGATATTAATGGGCATATTATCAGTGGGCTATTAATGGACATATTATCAGTGGGCTATTAATGGACATATTATCAGTGGGATATTAATGGGCATATTATCAGTGGGCTATTAATTGACATATTATCAGTGGGCTATTAATGGACATATTATCAGTGGGATATTAATGGGCATATTATCAGTGGGCTATTAATGGACATATTATCAGTGCATATTAATGGGCATAGTAACATTGGGCTATTAATGGACATATTATCAGTGGGCTATTAATGGACATATTATCAGTGGGATATTAATGGACATATTATCAGTGGGCTATTAATGGACATATTATCAGTGGGCTATTAATGGACATATTATCAGTGGGATATTAATGGGCATATTATCAGTGGGCTATTAATGGACATATTATCAGTGCATATTAATGGGCATATTATCAGTGGGCTATTAATGGACATATTATCAGTGGGATATTAATGGGCATATTATCAGTGGGCTATTAATGGACATATTATCAGTGGGCTATTAATGGACATATTATCAGTGGGATATTAATGGGCATATTATCAGTGGGCTATTAATGGACATATTATCAGTGGGATATTAATGGGCATATTATCAGTGGGCTATTAATGGACATATTATCAGTGGGCTATTAATGGACATATTATCAGTGGGATATTAATGGGCATATTATCAGTGGGCTATTAATGGACATATTATCAGTGGGCTATTAATGGACATATTATCAGTGGGCTATTAATGGACATATTATCAGTGGGATATTAATGGGCATAGTAACATTGGGCTATTAATGGACATATTATCAGTGGGCTATTAATGGACATATTATCAGTGGGCTATTAATGGACATATTATCAGTGGGATATTAATGGACATATTATCAGTGGGCTAATAATGGACATATTATCAGTGGGCTATTAATGGACATATTATCAGTGGGATATTAATGGACATATTATCAGTGAGCTATTAATGGACATATTATCAGTGGGCTATTAATGGACATATTATCAGTGGGATATTAATGGACATATTATCAGTGAGCTATTAATGGACATATTATCAGTGGGATATTAATGGACATATTATCAGTGGGCTAATAATGGACATATTATCAGTGGGATATTAATGGACATATTATCAGTGGGCTAATAATGGACATATTATCAGTGGGCTATTAATGGACATATTATCAGTGGGCTATTAATGGGCATATTATCAGTGGGATATTAATGGACATATTATCAGTGGGCTAATAATGGACATATTATCAGTGGGATATTAATGGACATATTATCAGTGGGCTAATAATGGACATATTATCAGTGGGCTATTAATGGACATATTATCAGTGGGCTATTAATGGACATATTATCAGTGGGATATTAATGGACATATTATCAGTGGGCTAATAATGGACATATTATCAGTGGGATATTAATGGACATATTATCAGTGGGCTAATAATGGACATATTATCAGTGGGCTATTAATGGACATATTATCAGTGGCTATTAATGGACAAATTATCAGTGGCTATTAATGGACATATTATCAGTGGCTATTAATGGACATATTATCAGTGGCTATTAATGGACATATTATCAGTGGCATATTAATGGACATATTATCAGTGGGCTATTAATGGACATATTATCAGTGGGATATTAATGGACATATTATCAGTGGGCTATTAATGGACATATTATCAGTGGGATATTAATGGACATATTATCAGTGGGCTATTAATGGACATATTATCAGTGGGATATTAATGGACGTATTATCAGTGGGCTATTAATGGACGTATTATCAGTGGGCTATTAATGGACATATTATCAGTGGGATATTAATGGACATATTATCAGTGGGCTATTAATGGACATATTATCAGTGGGCTATTAATGGACATATTATCAGTGGGATATTAATGGACATATTATCAGTGGGCTATTAATGGACATATTATCAGTGGGATATTAATGGACATATTATCAGTGGGCTATTAATGGACATATTATCAGTGGGCTATTAATGGACATATTATCAGTGGGATATTAATGGACATATTATCAGTGGGATATTAATGGACATATTATCAGTGGCTATTAATGGACATATTATCAGTGGCATATTAATGGACATATTATCAGTGGGCTATTAATGGACATATTATCAGTGGGATATTAATGGACATATTATCAGTGGGCTATTAATGGACATATTATCAGTGGGCTATTAATGGACATATTATCAGTGGGCTAATAATGGACATATTATCAGTGCATATTAATGGACATATTATCAGTGGGCTATTAATGGACATATTATCAGTGGGCTATTAATGGACATATTATCAGTGGGATATTAATGGACATATTATCAGTGGGCTATTAATGGACATATTATCAGTGGGCTATTAATGGACATATTATCAGTGGGATATTAATGGGCATATTATCAGTGGGCTATTAATGGACATATTATCAGTGCATATTAATGGGCATATTATCAGTGGGCTATTAATGGACATATTATCAGTGGGATATTAATGGGCATATTATCAGTGGGCTATTAATGGACATATTATCAGTGGGCTATTAATGGACATATTATCAGTGGGATATTAATGGGCATATTATCAGTGGGCTATTAATGGACATATTATCAGTGGGATATTAATGGGCATATTATCAGTGGGCTATTAATGGACATATTATCAGTGGGCTATTAATGGACATATTATCAGTGGGATATTAATGGGCATATTATCAGTGGGCTATTAATGGACATATTATCAGTGGGCTATTAATGGACATATTATCAGTGGGCTATTAATGGACATATTATCAGTGGGATATTAATGGGCATAGTAACATTGGGCTATTAATGGACATATTATCAGTGGGCTATTAATGGACATATTATCAGTGGGCTATTAATGGACATATTATCAGTGGGATATTAATGGACATATTATCAGTGGGCTAATAATGGACATATTATCAGTGGGCTATTAATGGACATATTATCAGTGGGATATTAATGGACATATTATCAGTGAGCTATTAATGGACATATTATCAGTGGGCTATTAATGGACATATTATCAGTGGGATATTAATGGACATATTATCAGTGAGCTATTAATGGACATATTATCAGTGGGATATTAATGGACATATTATCAGTGGGCTAATAATGGACATATTATCAGTGGGATATTAATGGACATATTATCAGTGGGCTAATAATGGACATATTATCAGTGGGCTATTAATGGACATATTATCAGTGGGCTATTAATGGGCATATTATCAGTGGGATATTAATGGACATATTATCAGTGGGCTAATAATGGACATATTATCAGTGGGATATTAATGGACATATTATCAGTGGGCTAATAATGGACATATTATCAGTGGGCTATTAATGGACATATTATCAGTGGGCTATTAATGGACATATTATCAGTGGGATATTAATGGACATATTATCAGTGGGCTAATAATGGACATATTATCAGTGGGATATTAATGGACATATTATCAGTGGGCTAATAATGGACATATTATCAGTGGGCTATTAATGGACATATTATCAGTGGCTATTAATGGACAAATTATCAGTGGCTATTAATGGACATATTATCAGTGGCTATTAATGGACATATTATCAGTGGCTATTAATGGACATATTATCAGTGGCATATTAATGGACATATTATCAGTGGGCTATTAATGGACATATTATCAGTGGGATATTAATGGACATATTATCAGTGGGCTATTAATGGACATATTATCAGTGGGATATTAATGGACATATTATCAGTGGGCTATTAATGGACATATTATCAGTGGGCTATTAATGGACATATTATCAGTGGGCTATTAATGGACATATTATCAGTGGGCTATTAATGGACATATTATCAGTGGGATATTAATGGACATATTATCAGTGGGCTATTAATGGACATATTATCAGTGGGCTATTAATGGACATATTATCAGTGGGATATTAATGGACATATTATCAGTGGGCTATTAATGGACATATTATCAGTGGGCTATTAATGGACATATTATCAGTGGGATATTAATGGACATATTATCAGTGGGCTATTAATGGACATATTATCAGTGGGCTATTAATGGACATATTATCAGTGGGATATTAATGGACATATTATCAGTGGGATATTAATGGACATATTATCAGTGGCTATTAATGGACATATTATCAGTGGCATATTAATGGACATATTATCAGTGGGCTATTAATGGACATATTATCAGTGGGATATTAATGGACATATTATCAGTGGGCTATTAATGGACATATTATCAGTGGGCTATTAATGGACATATTATCAGTGGGCTAATAATGGACATATTATCAGTGGGATATTAATGGACATATTATCAGTGGGATATTAATGGACATATTATCAGTGGCTATTAATGGACATATTATCAGTGGCATATTAATGGACATATTATCAGTGGGCTATTAATGGACATATTATCAGTGGGATATTAATGGACATATTATCAGTGGGCTATTAATGGACATATTATCAGTGGGCTATTAATGGACATATTATCAGTGGGCTAATAATGGACATATTATCAGTGCATATTAATGGACATATTATCAGTGGGCTATTAATGGACATATTATCAGTGGGCTAATAATGGACATATTATCAGTGCATATTAATGGACATATTATCAGTGGGATATTAATGGACATATTATCAGTGGGCTATTAATGGACATATTATCAGTGCATATTAATGGGCATATTATCAGTGGGCTATTAATGGACATATTATCAGTGGGATATTAATGGGCATATTATCAGTGGGCTATTAATGGACATATTATCAGTGGGCTATTAATGGACATATTATCAGTGGGATATTAATGGGCATATTATCAGTGGGCTATTAATTGACATATTATCAGTGGGCTATTAATGGACATATTATCAGTGGGATATTAATGGGCATATTATCAGTGGGCTATTAATGGACATATTATCAGTGCATATTAATGGGCATAGTAACATTGGGCTATTAATGGACATATTATCAGTGGGCTATTAATGGACATATTATCAGTGGGATATTAATGGACATATTATCAGTGGGCTATTAATGGACATATTATCAGTGGGCTATTAATGGACATATTATCAGTGGGATATTAATGGGCATATTATCAGTGGGCTATTAATGGACATATTATCAGTGCATATTAATGGGCATATTATCAGTGGGCTATTAATGGACATATTATCAGTGGGATATTAATGGGCATATTATCAGTGGGCTATTAATGGACATATTATCAGTGGGCTATTAATGGACATATTATCAGTGGGATATTAATGGGCATATTATCAGTGGGCTATTAATGGACATATTATCAGTGGGATATTAATGGGCATATTATCAGTGGGCTATTAATGGACATATTATCAGTGGGCTATTAATGGACATATTATCAGTGGGATATTAATGGGCATATTATCAGTGGGCTATTAATGGACATATTATCAGTGGGCTATTAATGGACATATTATCAGTGGGCTATTAATGGACATATTATCAGTGGGATATTAATGGGCATAGTAACATTGGGCTATTAATGGACATATTATCAGTGGGCTATTAATGGACATATTATCAGTGGGCTATTAATGGACATATTATCAGTGGGATATTAATGGACATATTATCAGTGGGCTAATAATGGACATATTATCAGTGGGCTATTAATGGACATATTATCAGTGGGATATTAATGGACATATTATCAGTGAGCTATTAATGGACATATTATCAGTGGGCTATTAATGGACATATTATCAGTGGGATATTAATGGACATATTATCAGTGAGCTATTAATGGACATATTATCAGTGGGATATTAATGGACATATTATCAGTGGGCTAATAATGGACATATTATCAGTGGGATATTAATGGACATATTATCAGTGGGCTAATAATGGACATATTATCAGTGGGCTATTAATGGACATATTATCAGTGGGCTATTAATGGGCATATTATCAGTGGGATATTAATGGACATATTATCAGTGGGCTAATAATGGACATATTATCAGTGGGATATTAATGGACATATTATCAGTGGGCTAATAATGGACATATTATCAGTGGGCTATTAATGGACATATTATCAGTGGGCTATTAATGGACATATTATCAGTGGGATATTAATGGACATATTATCAGTGGGCTAATAATGGACATATTATCAGTGGGATATTAATGGACATATTATCAGTGGGCTAATAATGGACATATTATCAGTGGGCTATTAATGGACATATTATCAGTGGCTATTAATGGACAAATTATCAGTGGCTATTAATGGACATATTATCAGTGGCTATTAATGGACATATTATCAGTGGCTATTAATGGACATATTATCAGTGGCATATTAATGGACATATTATCAGTGGGCTATTAATGGACATATTATCAGTGGGATATTAATGGACATATTATCAGTGGGCTATTAATGGACATATTATCAGTGGGATATTAATGGACATATTATCAGTGTGCTATTAATGGACATATTATCAGTGGGATATTAATGGACGTATTATCAGTGGGCTATTAATGGACATATTATCAGTGGGCTATTAATGGACATATTATCAGTGGGATATTAATGGACATATTATCAGTGGGCTATTAATGGACATATTATCAGTGGGCTATTAATGGACATATTATCAGTGGGATATTAATGGACATATTATCAGTGGGCTATTAATGGACATATTATCAGTGGGCTATTAATGGACATATTATCAGTGGGATATTAATGGACATATTATCAGTGGGCTATTAATGGACATATTATCAGTGGGCTATTAATGGACATATTATCAGTGGGATATTAATGGACATATTATCAGTGGGATATTAATGGACATATTATCAGTGGCTATTAATGGACATATTATCAGTGGCATATTAATGGACATATTATCAGTGGGCTATTAATGGACATATTATCAGTGGGATATTAATGGACATATTATCAGTGGGCTATTAATGGACATATTATCAGTGGGCTATTAATGGACATATTATCAGTGGGATATTAATGGACATATTATCAGTGGGATATTAATGGACATATTATCAGTGGGATATTAATGGACATATTATCAGTGCATATTAATGGACATATTATCAGTGGCTAATAATGGACATATTATCAGTGGGCTAATAATGGACATATTATCAGTGCATATTAATGGACATATTATCAGTGGGCTATTAATGGACATATTATCAGTGGGCTAATAATGGACATATTATCAGTGCATATTAATGGACATATTATCAGTGGGATATTAATGGACATATTATCAGTGGGCTATTAATGGACATATTATCAGTGGGCTAATAATGGACATATTATCAGTGGGCTAATAATGGACATATTATCAGTGCATATTAATGGGCATATTATCAGTGGGATATTAATCTATTATCTCATCACCAGCAGCGATCGAGTTAATCGAGATGCACGTGCTGATAGCAGGCGACGCCACACTGAATGTCACGTGCTCCGTGGGCGGGGCTCTGCTGCGAGGATAATGAATGAAGAATCCGGAGCCCGATATTACCGGTGAAAGATTATCGTTATTGGCCGAGGCGCATGCAGTGGGCGGAGTTTAGTCGCGGCTGATACACTGCGAGGAGAAGCCGGCGGGTATCTGATTGGATCAATACAGTGGTCGGGGCGGTGGTTAAAAGACGAGATTGGAGGCGGAGTTACTCACCGGTGACTGTGGTTGGTTGTATCCTTTTTTGTGGGCGTGGCTCCACCCGGCACTGGGCTCAGGGCAGTCAGTGTGGGGTGAGAGCGGCGGCTGGCTGCGTGTGCGGGGAGTAGTGTGGACGTGTACTAACAACCCGAGGGAGGGACGGGCACCACCAGTCACCACCCAGCAAGGGAGCGACACCTTCCCAGACACCTGTGAGGTGAGGAGAGACAGGGGGAGGGATATCCAGTCACCAGGCAGGTGTAATGCAGCATGCATGGCACCTATAGGCAGCAACTGACTACAGCCTGCATGGCACCTATAGGCAGCAGCTGACTACAGCCTGCATGGCACCTATAGGCAGCAGCTGACTACAGCCTGCATGGCACCTATAGGCAGCAGCTGACTACAGCCTGCATGGCACCTATAGGCAGCAGCTGACTACAGCCTGCATGGCACCTATAGGCAGCAACTGACTACAGCCTGCATGGCACCTATAGGCAGCAGCTGACTACAGCCTGCATGGCACCTATAGGCAGCAACTGACTACAGCCTGCATGGCACCTATAGGCAGCAGCTGACTACAGCCTGCATGGCACCTATAGGCAGCAGCTGACTACAGCCTGCATGGCACCTATAGGCAGCAGCTGACTGCAGCCTGCATGGCACCTATAGGCAGCAGCTGACTACAGCCTGCATGGCACCTAAAGAGACCAGCTGACTACAGCCTGCATGGCACCTATAGGCACAAGCTGACTGCAGCCTGCATGGCACCTAAAGAGACCAGCTGACTACAGCCTGCATGGCACCCATAGGCACCGGCTGACTACAGCCTGCATGGCACCCATAGGCACCGGCTGACTGCAGCCTGCACGGCACCCATAGGCACCGGCTGACTGCAGCCTGCACGGCACCCAAAGGCACCGGCTGACTGCAGCCTGCACGGCACCCATAGGCACCGGCTGACTGCAGCCTGCACGGCACCCATAGGCACCGTCTGACTGCAGCCTGCACGGCACCCATAGGCACCGTCTGACTGCAGCCTGCACGGCACCCATAGGCACCGGCTGACTGCAGCCTGCACGGCACCCATAGGCACCGGCTGACTGCAGCCTGCACGGCACCCATAGGCACCGGCTGACTGCAGCCTGCACGGCACCCATAGGCACCTGCTGACTGCAACATGAATGGCACCTGTAGGCACCAAATTACTTCAGCCTACACGATCTATAAGGACCAGCTGACTAACATGTATATTATCAATAAGGACCAACTGACTGTAGTAGAGGTGTCACTTATAGAGACCAAGTGACTATAGCATGCTGGTCATCTATAAGGACCAGTAAACTACATAACGCATGGCATGTATAGAGATCAGCTTGCCCATAGCATTGCTGTATTAAAGCATGGGTGCCATGCATAGGAATAGCATAGCAATTCCAACACATATGGATCAACTTGCAAATCTGTACCATTTTGGGCTTTTTGATTGTGATATATTTTTGCTTAACTTACTAACAAGGGGTAGAAAGTGTTTTGCCATTTAATTTAATTTTCTGTGCCCCACACTGGCTGGAGGGGCGATGTGCGGCTATACATCTGCCAGCATGGCATGGGGGAATGTACAGGTATATCTGTGTATTATATGCCAGCAGGGGGAGGGGAACATGTGTATCCTCTGACTACTGACAGTCGTGATGTACAAGTGCATTCTTTGTGGCGCAGTTGATGTGAGAGATGTCACATCATCATGTACGATGTATGTTAGTAGAAGTGTCTGTGTTCACTGGTAGGACAGGATGTCTGACCCATGCAAGAATTCACTCGCCTGCTGGACTGTCCTCTAACTTGTCTTGAGAGCCACTGACCCCGCCGGACTGTCCTCTAACTTGTCCTGAGAGCCACTGACCCGGCTGGACTGTCCTCTAACCTGTCCTGGGATCCACTAACCCCGCCGGACTGTCCTCTAACTTGTCCTGAGAGCCAATGACCCGGCTGGACTGTCCTCTAACCTGTCCTGGGATCCACTATCCCGGCTGGACTGTCCTCTAACTTGTCCTGAGAGCCACTGACCCGGCTGGACTGTCCTCTAACTTGTCCTGGGATCCACTGACCCCGCCAGACTGTCCTCTAACTTGTCCTGGGATCCACTGACCCCGCCGGACTGTCCTCTAACTTGTCCTGAGAGCCACTGACCCGGCTGGACTGTCCTCCAACGTGCCTTGGGATCCACTGACCCCTCTGCACTGCCCTCCAACTTGCCCTGGGATCCACTGACCCTGCTGGACTGTCCTCTAAATTGTCCTGGGATCCACAGACCCGGCTGGACTGTCCTCTAACTTGTCCTGGGATCCACTGACCCCTCCGGACTGTCCTCTAACTTGTCCTGGGATCCACTGACCCCGCCGGACTGTCCTCTAACTTGTCCTGAGAGCCACTGACCCCGCCGGACTGTCCTCTAACTTGTCCTGAGAGCCACTGACCCCGCCGGACTGTCCTCTAACTTGTGCTGAGAGCCACTGACCCCGCCGGACTGTCCTCTAACTTGTTCTGGGATCCACTGACCCCGCCGGACTGTCCTCTAACTTGTTCTGGGATCCACTGGCCCCGCCGGACTGTCCTCTAACTTGTCCTGGGATCCACTGACCCCGCCGGACTGTCCTCTAACTTGTCCTGAGAGCCACTGACCCCGCCGGACTGTCCTCTAACTTGTTCTGGGATCCACTGGCCCCGCCGGACTGTCCTCTAACTTGTTCTGGGATCCACTGACCCCGCCGGACTGTCCTCTAACTTGTTCTGGTATCCACTGGCCCCGCCGGACTGTCCTCTAACTTGTCCTGGGATCCACTGACCCCGCTGGACTGCCATGTAATGCGTAGTTTACACAGGCGTGCCATTGTTTACATATATATTACAAAGAATGCAGGTTACAAGATATTACAGTGTTTATGTTCGTGTAAGTGACATCACACCTTCCTAGTAATTAATGACCTCACCCTGTGATTACCGTCAGGTTCTATGGGAAGTCTGGGTACCGTGTCTATATCAGTGCTGTAGTAAGACATGGATGATAGCGGGGTGAGCTTTGACCCCTTTATCTATCCTTTGATTGGCTGCAGTACAAGCTGTAGATTTATGATTCCAGCTCCAGGAAGTGTACATTCAGATACATTCAGATATTCCTGGGAACTTACTTTTGCTGTGTGACTATTCCATTCAGAAGAAATTCGTGCCAAGCAGGTAAGAAACAGTATGTATGCATGTGCTCGTAATACATGGATTGCAAGCTCTGTGGGCAATGTTTCCTTGGGATTGCAGTAGGTAAAAGTGCAGTGTACAGGACAGTGTCCACTGGCTGCTGGGCAGAAACTCCTATCAGCCACAGCCAGCTGGATGTGACCAAGCCTTAAAGTATCACTCTCCAGGTGCAGGTTCCCGAAGGGGTGTGTGTCTATGTAATTATTATCAGCCCCTGGAGAGTGGGCCACTAATCTCCCCCTCTCCCGGCTTGTTTTAATCCTCTATCAACACTTTATTCTTTAACCTCTTGCGTGACAAGGAAAAGGCCTTTGCCAACCCTCTGGTCTGCAAAGGGTTAAAGGAACATGGCCTGTCTTTTGACTGGCATCCGGTTTTTGTTGGACACTCCTGTGTGGGGGCTGGTGGGGGGGGACGGGGAGGGAGGGTAGAGACCTGTGAGGACTTGTCCCTGGGATGGAATGGATGGCTTCCCCTACAGAATGTGTGGTACCTGTCTCTCCTGAAGAAGTCAGGGCTACTGACTTGGCAATGTCAGTGTGTAATTATTTAGTTGCCTTGCTGGCTCCTAATCTTTTTGAATGCTTTATATAGATAACTATGAATGTACCATTTCCTTGGATCTTAAAGACACTAGACTGGTTCCTAAAGGAATGTATAATTCATATGTGTTCAGAGGGAAATTGTTATGTTCAGCAAAACTCCGATATCAACAGATTGTGCAAGTATACCGTATTTGCTCGATTATAAGACGACCCCCCAAACTTTGGATATTCCTTTAGGAAAAAAACTAAAAGCCTGAATATAAGACTACCGTATAGGAAAAAAGTTAAACTTGTATATATTTATTAAATTGCTTTTTAATAAAAATTATGATATAAAAAAAATGCATTCCTTGTTTTTATTTCCTTTTATGTGCCAATGCTTCCTCTCTCTTTCCCCTACCCCCAGCTTTGCCTCTCTCCCCCCAGCGTTATCTCTCTCCCCCTCCCTCAACTTTTTCTCTCTCCCCCCTCCCTTTGTGTCTCTTTGTCTCCCCCTCCCTTTGTCTCTTCACCCCCTCCTTTTGTCTCTTCACCCCCTCCCTTTGTCTCTTCCCCTCCTCCCCTTGTCTCTTCCCCTCCTCCCCTTGTCTCTTCCCCTCCTCCCCTTGTCTCTTCCCCTCCTCCCCTTGTCTCTTCCCCTCCTCCCTTTGTCTCTTCTCCCCCCCTCCCTTTGTGTCTCTTTGTCTCCCCCTCCCCTTGTCTCTCTCCCCCCTCCCTCCCCTTGTCTCTCCCCCCCCCACCCCACCCCCTTGTTTCTCTCTGTCCCCCCCCCCTCCCTTCCCCTCACCTTGTCTCTCCCTGGTGGCTAGTGGGGGCAGCCGGGGAACATTCTCCATGCTGCCCGATACTTCCGTCTATTATGACGGACAGCCGGTCCGTCATAATAGACGGAAGTATCAGGCAGCATGGAGGATGTCTTCAATATCGTGCAGACATCCCCCGGCTGCCCAAATCTCCCTGGTCTCCAGTGGAGGCACCCGGTGACATCCTCCTTTGCTGCCCGGCACTTCCGCCGGGACTTTTATGATGAAGCCAGGTCCTTCCGGCTTCATCATAGAAGTCCCGGCGGTCGTGCCGGGCAGCAGCGGGGGATGTCTGCGCGTATCGTACAGACATCCACCGGTTGTTAACTAGGGGGATTCAGGTCCCCTGCAGCTCTGAGGGGTACCTGGATCCCAGTCTTAAATTCCGAACCTCGATTTGAGGTCAGATTATAAGGTCAGAGCATTTGCTCTGAAAAAAACCTTGTCTTATATTCAAGCAAATACGGTAATTATCATCGCAACAAAAAGCAGGTGTAAAATGTTTTTACAGGCTCCAGCCAAATGCTGAGAGCTGAGTGGGAGGATCAAACCTGATATTTGTGAGAAAATTAAGACTATTTTAAATGGAGCAGAAGTGAGTACACGGCAGGAGCTGTGTGGATACTTTGCCGGGGACGCGGCAGGAGCTGTGTGGATACTTTGCCGGGGACGCGGCAGGAGCTGTGTGGACACTTTGCCGGGGACGCGGCAGGAGCTGTGTGGACACTTTGCCGGGGACGCGGCAGGAGCTGTGTGGACACTTTGCCGGGGACGCGGCAGGAGCTGTGTGGACACTTTGCCGGGGACGCGGCAGGAGCTGTGTGGACACTTTGCCGGGGACGCGGCAGGAGCTGTGTGGACACTTTGCCGGGGACGCGGCAGGAGCTGTGTGGACACTTTGCCGGGGACGCGGCAGGAGCTGTGTGGACACTTTGCCGGGGACGCGGCAGGAGCTGTGTGGACACTTTGCCGGGGACGCTGCAGGAGCTGTGTGGACACTTTGCCGGGTACATGTCAGGAGCTGCGTGGACATTCTGCCGGAGACGCGGCAGGAGCTGTGTGGACACTGCTCGGTACATGGCAGGAGCTGTGTGGATACTTTGCTGGGTACGTGCCAGGAGCTGTGTGGACACTCTGCTGGGTACACGGCTGGAGCTGTGTGGACACTGCTGGGTACACGGCTGGAGCTGTGTGGACACTGCTGGGTACACGGCAGGAGCTGTGTGGACACACTGCTGGGTACGCGGCAGGAGCTGTTTGGATACTTTGCCGGGGACGCGGCAGGAGCTGTGTGGATACTTTGCCGGGGACGCGGCAGGAGCTGTGTGGACACTTTGCCGGGGACGCGGCAGGAGCTGTGTGGACACTTTGCCGGGGACGCGGCAGGAGCTGTGTGGACACTTTGCCGGGGACGCGGCAGGAGCTGTGTGGACACTTTGCCGGGGACGCGGCAGGAGCTGTGTGGACACTTTGCCGGGGACGCGGCAGGAGCTGTGTGGACACTTTGCCGGGGACGCGGCAGGAGCTGTGTGGACACTTTGCCGGGGACGCGGCAGGAGCTGTGTGGACACTTTGCCGGGGACGCGGCAGGAGCTGTGTGGACACTTTGCCGGGGACGCGGCAGGAGCTGTGTGGACACTTTGCCGGGGACGCGGCAGGAGCTGTGTGGACACTTTGCCGGGGACGCGGCAGGAGCTGTGTGGACACTTTGCCGGGGACGCTGCAGGAGCTGTGTGGACACTTTGCCGGGTACATGTCAGGAGCTGCGTGGACATTCTGCCGGAGACGCGGCAGGAGCTGTGTGGACACTGCTCGGTACATGGCAGGAGCTGTGTGGATACTTTGCTGGGTACGCGCCAGGAGCTGTGTGGACACTCTGCTGGGTACACGGCTGGAGCTGTGTGGACACTGCTGGGTACACGGCTGGAGCTGTGTGGACACTGCTGGGTACACGGCAGGAGCTGTGTGGACACACTGCTGGGTACGCGGCATTAGTTGTGTGGACACTCTGCTGGGTACGCGGCTGGAGCTGTGTGGACACTGCTGGGTACACGGCTGGAGCTGTGTGGACACACTGCTGGGTACACGGCTGGAGCTGTGTGGACACACTGCTGGGTACACGGCTGGAGCTGTGTGGACACACTGCTGGGTACACGGCAGGAGCTGTGTGGACACACTGCTGGGTACACGGCAGGAGCTGTGTGGACACTGCTGGGTACACGGCAGGAGCTGTGTGGACACTCTGCTGGGTACACGGCAGGAGCTGTGTGGACACTCTGCTGGGTACGCGGCAGGAGCTGTGTGGACACACTGCTGGGTACACGGTAGGAGCTGTGGGGACACACTGCTGGGTACACGGCAGGAGCTGTGGGGACACACTGCTGGGTACGCGGCAGGAGCTGTGGGGATACTCTGCTGGGTAAGCGGCAGGAGCTGTGGGGATATTCTGCTGGGTATGCAACAGGAGCTGTGGGGACACACTGCAGGGTATGCGGCAGGAGCTGTGGGGATATTCTGCTGGGTATGCGGCAGGAGCTGTGGGGATACTCTGCTGGGTATGCGGCAGGAGCTGTGGGGACACACTGCTGGGTACGCGGCAGGAGCTGTGTGGACACACTGCTGGGTACGCGGCAGGAGCTGTGTGGACACACTGCTGGGTACGCGGCAGGAGCTGTGTGGACACACTGCTGGGTACGCGGCAGGAGCTATGGGGACACACTGCTGGGTACGCGGCAGATGCTGTGGGGATATTCTGCTGGGTATGCGGCAGGAGCTGTGGGGATACTCTGCTGGGTACGCGGCAGGAGCTGTGGGGATACTCTGCTGGGTACGCGGCAGGAGCTGTGTGGACACACTGCTGGGTACGCGGCAGGAGCTGTGTGGACACACTGCTGGGTACGCGGCAGGAGCTGTGTGGACACACTGCTGGGTACGCGGCAGGAGCTGTGGGGACACACTGCTGGGTACGCGGCAGATGCTGTGGGGATATTCTGCTGGGTATGCGGCAGGAGCTGTGGGGATACTCTGCTGGGTACGCTGCAGGAGCTGTGGGGATACTCTGCTGGGTACGCGGCAGGAGCTGTGGGGACACACTGCTGGGTACGCGGCAGATGCTGTGGGGATATTCTGCTGGGTATGCGGCAGGAGCTGTGGGGATACTCTGCTGGGTACGCTGCAGGAGCTGTGGGGATACTCTGCTGGGTACGCGGCAGGAGCTGTGTGGACACTCAGCGGCAGGCTTTTTGGCCTAGCAGCGTCTTTAATAGGGCACATGGCCAGATGATGGCCAAACGTTAGTAGGGCACATGGAACTGTGAATCCTGTGCAAAACCAGCACTTACCATATGTGCTTTTTATACGGTGCCTTGGAACTGCAGTCCTATTTATAGAGAATCTAGACACACTGTATACGCCTGGTTACACATCAATACACAGATTAGCCAGTCTCCCACAAACTCTGGTGTGTGCTTTTATCCATAGCTGGGGTTTTATATTACATGGATATAAGTTTTTTGTGCTGATAAATTCTAGATATCTTACTATATAGTCTGCCAGGGATATCGTTTGTGTTAGTTATTAAAGTCACATAAAGAATGGATGGCAGGTAAACTAATATCCAAAGGGTACAGAGTGGTAATGAGATACGTTGTAGGTGGAACAGTATAATAGACTCCTGTATCCTAATTACTGGAGGTGAAGGAAGCTTCCTATTAAACCTCAGTAGGACCCATGGCCATTTAATTGTTTTTAAACTAAGCTATAATTAAAGAGCCAATCATTCTAGAAGCACAAGTGAAAAATACAGAGGCCAACTATATGGATATGGCCAAAATGGCATGCACTATGAAATACACGCCATCATATCTTCTGACTGGCAGCCGCCATGCTGGAGAGTGACGTTGGCATGCTGATCCGGTCGCTGACTGCCTCTTAGCGCAAGCGAAGTAAGAGACCTGTTGTTATTATATAAATAAACAAACAAACAAACACAAAGAGAGCTCAAATGTGTAAAAAGGTCAACACTGTGAGATAAAAAAGTAAAATGATATTTATATCTGAGTTACATTAAATCAATGGAGGAGACTTATACTTAGACTTATACTTATTATATATACAAAGTTGAGTCGCTCGCCTCTATTGATTGATATGTAAGAATTTGCGTCTCTGTGTCTCAGGACCGAGAGGCGGTTGGCAGACGCAAGCGGCGGCGACTGGCTGTGTGAGCTATGACCTGCTCACTGTTCCCTTGCATCCAAATCGGCTAGGGTTAGCTGGGGTGGTAAGCCATATGGGGTAATGTATAGAAGTCAGTTGTGGTACAAGGTTCTAAAAAGTGATGCAGTCACCATGGTAACCAATGGAATGTCCCTGCTGGTTACATCACTTCTAGAACTCTGCCCCAGGAATGACATTTTACACCTAACCCCATTGGGGGTCATCTAGAAATATTGGTGCCGTATTAGGTCTATTGCTGATTTCTTTAGTCAGGTGTTTGTTCTTGCACCTGCGTGGTACGTGTAAAACTGTCAGAATGGGTTTTACACATACAAAAAAAGATGCAAAAATGTGACTTTTTGTTCAGTGCAGATAACGTCAGCTTAGACATTAATTATGGTGCAATTCCATTACTGTGCATGTAAATGTAACATTCTGAAGGGGGGAGTACAGGGGATTGGCAAAATCCATTTATTCTTCACCCGTTTGGTCATAGATCGATGTACATTTTAGAGCTATGTGTGTCTTTTTTAAAAAAAATTTTTAATTTTACGTTTATTTACCGTATTCTTTTTCTGCTAATTGATGTTCTGAAAAGTTTTAGATAAAAAATGAAAATGATTATTCGTATAATATTATATATAATATATATAATCTTGCGACCGAAACGTAAAAAAAAATGAGCAACCGCTGAGATCTTATGTATACAAGCGGTTACACTTCTTTTTATATACATCCTTTTATTTTTGGCAGCTGACATCGTGTTCCCCGTAGGCGCAGTTACTGAATGAATGCTGATGCTACTTTTTATCCATCTCCCATTTGCAGGCTAAACTTCCAAGACTTTATTGCAATCTAAAATTGAACGTGGAACAGTGTAGTGTGGACCACCCCTCCCCGGAAACCTTTTTTTTTTTTTTTTTTTTTTTTAATATATATAAATATTTTAACCATCACACTAGCACTCAAAGGGGTAATCATTCATAAACACTTCATCTTGTCTCGAGAAATGGTTTCCACCCGGTACAGTCACTCCCCAGGCTGCATTTTAAATCGAATTTCCCTTACGAGGGGTGCGCGATTCAAGAAAGGAGAGCTTTGCATAGAAAAGAGGACAGAGGTTAATTTAAGTATATCCAATATTTCTACACCAATAAAGGTGAATTTCCAGGCTGGCTCATTTGTTAAATGCCTTGTTGATTGATGCACTGGTAAGTTTACTTAAACAATCTCCGAAGGCTTGTGCATACATTACAGAGGAACAGTTCATTTACTCTCGCAGCTGGAGGGTATTAGTTAGCAGCACATTCCTGTGGATCAGCGATTGTTGGACATTACGCCCGGCCGCTGGCCTGATGTATTCCAGGTATTGATCTTGAATCCCGCGTTCATCTTCTTTTCGCGCTGATCTGCTCCGAGATCAATCGTTTTTGCTGAAAATGTGATAAATCCAGTCTGCCTGCTTGGTAAATGCAGTGTGAATGAACTCTGGACAGAGGGAATCGAACACTCATTAAACTTCCCAACATGTATACGAGTCTGTGAAATGTACGCAATATCAATTCTCTATTAGATTATTGGACAAGAAAAAAATGCAACTTCAAAAAGCGACGCCGTCCCCTTAACTCTCTCGTCAGTGTACAAAATAAAGAATGATCAAAAATGATCTATACCTTGTGTTAAAGGGACAGTATCACCTGAATATCGTTTTTACTGTAAATGTAGAGCATAAATAATGATTAAAAATGATCTATACATTGAGGTTAGCAGAATTGCATTCAAATGCCTAAATTAGGATAACAAAGTCTGTGGAGTCTCCTGCTTATGACATCACCTGTGGCACGGCATGCAAATTACACAATTCCCATTGAATAGCCGGTCATTTGCATACCGGGCCACAGGTGATGTCATAAGCAGAAGACTCCACAGACACATTTAAAACACATTTTCTTGCAGTTTTGCAAATACAATATATAGATCATTTTCAATCATTTGTTATGCTCTACAGGTACGTAGGGTTGCCACCTGGCCGGTATTTTACCGGCAGGCCGGTAAAAAATTGGCATCAGGCCAATGTTAAGTCCTATGGAGACCGTACCAAGGCCGGTATTTTTCTGAAGAAAAGGTGGCAACCCTACAGGCACGGTAAGAACAATGTTCAGGTGATACAGGCCCTTTAACAAAATTGGGATTGAATAAAAGAAAAGTGAGAGAGATGTATAAAAGTGGCGCAGATGGAAAAGGCGCTTAATCTCTGCGTACGCCACTGTATAATGATATCTCGTCACCTCAAGGCACTCTCTCAATAGGGTGAGAACCTAGCCTATTGAGTGGTGGGCACACAAAGCAGTCTACACTGCTACCTAAACCTTAGTCATGGCAGCCCCCATAGTCCAGACTAGGGCTGAATAACATTTGAATGGTGCAACAGTTAAATGGAAGTTTTAATTAAGCAGAAGTGGCTTCCTGTCTCATTAAAAATTAATTTTAGGGCTTTATCCCTCTTGGATCGGTCTGCCTGCGTGATAGAGGTTAACTTATAGGGTGCAATCACAATACCAATACTTTGCAGTCCATTTTAGAACGGGAAAAGGTTAACTTATCTGTCAGAGTCTAGCTATTTGCGATTCATGATGTCACAGCGAGCTGGGAAAATGGATCCGCCATTCGCTGTTCATTTAGATTTTTGAAGGAATGTAATTGCCCGGACAAGCGAGTGACACGTTTCACAAATCCAATATTCTGTCTTCCCCTAATCACCCCCCCCCCCCCCCCCCAAAAAAAATCCCCATTAATATTTAATCCTTTAAGAGCCACTGTCCGAGGGGATAAGTAAAACAAAAAAAAAAAGTCTTGTTTGCTAGCTAAGTAATGTTTCCATGCAGGCTTTCAGAGCCACTTAAATCCCTAAACATTAGGTAGCCAGTAAAAAAAACAAGTGTCGTTAAAAGTGTGTATTCATTAGCTTCCGGATGCTGAGCTCAGCATTCAAATAATCCATTCTTTGTAACCTGGGGGTGCCTTGCCTTATTACCAGTTTTCCAGCATAGAGAATATAAATGCTGTTTTGGAACATGCAAATACAAGTGCATTGTGGGTACCACATTGGCTTTGAGTACCGCTTTAATCAGTCAAGGTATGTTCTGTAGTCATTTGAGAATGAAATAGCTAAAAATCATGGACCACTTTCACTTGATAATTATGTAACATTCCCCCCCCCCCCCTCCCCAGTTATTATAAAATGTGATGAAATGTTTGTTAAAATAGAACTCTATCTGTATATGTTTAACCCCCTTTGTGACAATTGATATGCCGGGCACATCACGCAAAAGTGATCGCAAGTGCCATAAACTGATCGCAAGTGCCATAAACTGATCGCAAGTGCCATAAACTGATCGCAAGTGCCATAAACTGATCGCAAGCGCCATAAACTGATCGCAAGCGCCATAAACTGATCGCAAGCGCCATAAACTGATCGCAAGCGCCATAAACTGATCGCAAGCGCCATAAACTGATCGCAAAGTGCCATATTGAAAGGCATCTTGCCTTTTCAATATGGCACATCCCTGTTGTGGGAAAAAGCTTCAGAAGTGGTCAATGATCACTTCTGATGCCCTGTGACTGTTGCTAGACTGCACCTAGAGGCAGTCGCCTAAGATCTAGGGTTAACGTTAAAAGATCACTGTAGGAGGAAATCAAGACACTTCATTCAGTTATTGCCCTATGTACATCATGCAAGCATCCACAGGCTGCCTCCACTAGACACCAGGGAGTCTGGGGGGCAGATTGGCAAATAAAAAGAAAATAAAAACAAGAAATTCATTCTCTTCAATCCTAATTTGTATTAAATATGAAAAAACTTTTACATGTGAATTAAAATTTACAAGTAAAACTTTTTTTTTTTTCCTTCCTGTAGGGTAGTCTTTTATATGAAGACTTTTTTCCCCTTTAAATTAATATCCAAAGTTTGGAGAGTCGTCTTATAATCAGGGTCATCTTACATCCGAGCAGATACGGTACATTTAAAAAAAAATATTGGCTAGGCCCCTTGTTTACATTCCTGACATACCGGGACAGTCGCGTCAATTGTCGGCCAAAGATGTAGTTATATTTAGATTGCATCCAGTGTAGATAGTTTAAGTAGGAATGCTGTAAATAAAGAATACACATACACAAGCAAAGAGAGTTCAAAAAGATACTGTAACACCATCAGTGCAGTGGGCAGACATCTTGGGTCTGATTCTCCTTCACTTGTCCCAAGATTCTAAACGGCCATGTCCGGCCCCCCCTGATAGAGCTAAATAAGCAAACTGGGCCCAATAATATACTTTATTTGTATTGCTTAATTAAAGCATTTTTATTTAACCCTTTTGCATGCTTATGACTATTTAAGTCTTCATAAGAGCTGCAGCGTCTGTGACGTGGAGTTGAACGCGTCATGTAGTTAAGCCAGCGGTGCACTGCGGTCTGACACGGGTCCAGGGCTCTGCCTCGCACAGGGCTCCGCCTCGAAGCAAAGTTCCTGGATCCGATCGGCGGGTTTCCTGGCAAGTGACCACGGTGATCAAACGATAACATGCAAATTAGATGGCGGTCGGTGTGTTCGCACATTGTCTTTGCCTCTAATTCACTCCCTGTGCTTCATGTACTTATTGTAAGTGTGAAGAAAAAAAGGGGGAAAAAAAAACTTGAAATAAAAAGTTAACCCTTCCCTTGCTGATCAGTTTGTTACAGTGAGCAGTTTTCTTCTTACTTTATGGCCCTCATTTTTTTTTTCACAAACGTTTTTTATTTTTGGAATGTTAGTTTTTTTCTATTATTATATATTAACTTAATTATTTAACCCCTGCATGCATATGCTGTGATTCTTAGGGCTATGACTAGTAACATCGCACTGGTCAGATTTTTTTTGGGGGGGGGGGGCGGGAGGGTTTGGGGAGCTATTTTTTTATTAATTAGTTGTGATAAGTGGATTAGTGTTCTACTAGTTGTGTAGAATATTATAGGTAAAATAATGGGAAACATTTTTTTTCCCAAAATGTACCCCTTTTATATGTATTTTTAATACTAAATTGTAGATTATTTTTATGTATAGGGTATCAAAAGAAAGCTCTACCTGCCCTTTAAAACCCCCCAACATATAACTTGTATTATGGGTGCGTTAAATGACAGAGAGGAAAATTACAATTCAACAACCACAAATCAAAAATTGAAAAATCTACACTTGCAAAGGGTGATCTGATGGGATGGGGATGTATTGTATTGGCATGGTAGGGTTCTCATATTGAGGTAAAAGGGACACATGTATTCATTTGATGGCTAACCTTGGCACTGCAGATGTTTGGGGACTACATAATGCCCATCATGCTCAGCCAGCCAACTGATCACATGAAAAAAAAAAGGGGGTACACTGTTCTGTAACTAGATTTCCTGAAAATGGTTTGTGCACTGCTAGTGAAAATAGTGACAATTTGCACGGGTCTGAGTGTAATTAGAAATCTGAAAAACACACCTGTGGTCAAGTAAAAATATCCCCTCCTGGCCCACATGAAAGCTTGTAACCTCCAGGTTTTTGTTGTTTTCACCTGTAACACCTTATATTATAACTCAGTGGGGTGTTACAGCTTCTCACATGTGTTATCTTTAGAACAGTAGGCTGCAAAGAGCGAAAAGAAAAAAACCTGTCAACCCTGCAAAACCCTGTCAAGATTTGTGTGTGTATACCGTGAGAGGGAGTTGCAGGGAATTGACAAGGGAACTTTACACTTAAGGCCAAAGTTGGAAAAAAGTCTTCCATTCACCTGAATTGGAACATTCTTCCATCTCTGATACCTTTGTTCTTAGGTTTGAAAAATTCCTTTCTCAATTCCTTTTTTCCCCCCATGGATAAAGCCCATTTTGCCAGCAGAGTTACCAGCAAATACATAGATTCTCTTGGTCTGCAATTCTGCCGACGCAGCGGATGTGTCCTGCAGATCTTTTTTTTCGAATTTTTTATTTTTATTTTCAGGGTTTACGAATGGTGACCCTTTTACGCCGCCTTAACCCTTTGAGTTCCAGAGGGATGGGGAAAAAAAAAAACGGTTTGCAGTCTTCCATCCCAAAGGATAAACCTTTTAGATTTTGTTTATTTAATGGACAGGCGAAGGTCTTGTTTCATTTGTTTGTTATTGAGAATCACTTTTTTTTTCTTTTTTTAATTTGCCAGTGTCTTTCTAAGTCAGGGCTTGACAAATTTAATTTAGTTTTAGGAGCCAGCCAAAAAATTTAGGAGCCAGACAACGGCACATCACAAAATCGCACGGACACAGTGGCATACACCCACCTCACATACACAGCCAGTTACATTCACACATACATATACACACACACACACACACACACACACACACACACACACACACACACACACACAGTTACATTCACACACACCACATACACAGCCAGTTACATTCACACACACACAACATACAGTCAGTTACATTCACACACACAGCAAGTTACATTCACACACACCACATACACAGCCAGTTACATTCACACACACCACATACACAGCCAGTTACATTCACACACACCACATACACAGCCAGTTACATTCACACACACCACATACACAGCCAGTTACATTCACACACACACACACACACACACACACACAATATACACAGCCAGTTACATTCACACATACATACATACACACAGACCATATACACAGCCAGTTATTTTCACTCATACATACACACAGACCACATACACAGCCAGTTACATTCACACATACCACATACACAGCCAGTTACATTCACACACACACACACACACACAACATACAGTCAGTTACATTCACACACACAGCAAGTTACATTCACACACACCACATACACAGCCAGTTACATTCACACATACATACACAGCCAGTTACATTCACACACACACACACACAATATACACAGCCAGTTACATTCACACATACATACACACCACATACACAGCCAGTTACATTCACACATACCACATACACAGCCAGTTACATTCACACATACCACATACACAGCCAGTTACATTCACACATACCACATACACAGCCAGTTACATTCACACATACCACATACACAGCCAGTTACATTCACACATACCACATACACAGCCAGTTACATTCACACATACCACATTCAGCCAGTTACATTCACACATACCACATTCAGCCAGTTACATTCACACATACCACATACACAGCCAGTTACATTCACACATACCACATACACAGCCAGTTACATTCACACTTACCACATTCAGCCAGTTACATTCACACATACCACATACAGCCAGTTACATTCACATACACAGCTAGGTACATTCACACATACATACACAGCCAGTTACATTCACACATACCACATAAAGCCAGTAACATTCACACATACATACACAGCCAGTTACATTCACACATACCACATAAAGCCAGTAACATTCACACATACATACACAGCCAGTTACATTCACACATACCACATACAGCCAGTTACATTCAAACATACATACACAGCCAGTTACATTCACACATACCACATACAGCCAGTTACATTCACATACACAGCCAGTTATATACACACCATTTTTGTGTTGTTTTTTTTTTTTTTTAAAGAACAAAAAAAATATTTCTTACAGTGTCCTCCCTCCCTGCTGCTTACCTCATTGCAGGGGAGGGGGACATTTATGCTGGAGCCCGATCTTCTTTCGGTTCCTGTGCCGTGTTGTCACGTGACATACGGCACTACAGCGTGTTGCGCGAGGGGGCGGAGCTTACAGTCTGTGTGATCCGCACAGACTTTCTCCCCTTGCGCTGAAAAAGAAAGTAAAAGAAAAACGGATGGCAGCCAGCAAGGGCTCCCTGTGACAAACAGCACCCGGGCGCCAGGTCTGATTTCCTGGTCGCCATGGCGACCTGGCGCCCGGGGTTTGTCGAGCCCTGTTCTAAGTAAATCTGTGTTCATTTTGTCAGGTGCTTGGGATCTGGTTTTGCCTCTTATTGGCCAGATTTATCGCTGGATCTCCTGCTTAGTGGTCTAACTGGGATGGGCTTCTAGGTATTACCCATTTAGGTTCCTATCTATAGGAAGTATATTTAAAAGAAGAAAAACTACCACAACTAGAGGACATAGTCTTAAATTAGAGGGGCAACGATTTAAACGTAATATCAGGAAGTATTACTTTACTGAGAGGGTAGTGGATGTATGGAATAGCATGCCAGCATAAGTGGTAGAGGTTAATACAGTGAAGGATTTTAAGCATACGTGGGATAGACACAAGGCTATCCTAGATATAAGACCGGGAACGGGGACTAATAAAAGTACTCAAAAAATTGGGCAGACTAGATGGACCGAATGGTTCATCTAGTCTATGTTCCTATCCTTTTTTTGTTGTTTTGTTCCTAGTTTGATGTATGTGTGTGTCTTGTTTCAATTACTTATTAACTGAGCAAACACAGAGCTGCCACCTCACATCTCTTATGTTCCTAGTCACCAAGCCTTGGGGTTTCCCTGGCTGAGTCAGCCTGACCCTTTGCCAGCTGATTCAGTGACATGACCTATATAACTGCCAGTACGTGGCTGAAGAACTTTACAATACCCACAATTTGAGGTTTACTTAAGAGGTACTTATGCTTTATGGTTGTAAAAGGATTAGGAGTTAACACATTAAGTTTGATACATCTGGTTATTGTTCATGCAGGCAAGCATTCCTTAGGAATCCCTTTTCAAAGTTTTTCAGACTTCTTTTTGCTGTTTACATTACAAGAGGACAGTTTGTCTGAACTGAGTGGTTGAGTATGAAACTTGGGAACTATTTGGACAGCGATGATGGATAATGGGGGGGGGGGGGGGGGGGTAATACCATGCCATTTAGTGAAAAAGGCAGAACTGTGTTTGCCCAATGTGATGGGTCCCTAAAACACTTTCTGCTAGTCCTACATCTAGTGCCCACGCTGATCACAGCACTCAGCAAATTCATTGTTTTGTGGCAAAATTTAAAGAATTAATGGTTTCAGATAATGGGGCATCTATCACTTCTTTGGGTAAACATTTTTGGGGATCCACCCAAATATTCTTAATTCCCTAGCCACGTTGACTTGGTTTGGACCATGTGGCCCTCAACGCCACTTGCCTGCTCACTGTGACCAGTTTAGTGGCTAGCCTCTATTGTGTTCGAAACGCCAGATTGTCTCAGAGCCCATTTTTCTTAGTCTTGCTACCAGAGGAGCCCCTTTTACTTGCCCCCTATCTTCATGATTACCTATCTTGGTTGATGTCTCTATGGTGGTCATGGCAAACTTTATTTTTTTTTTTTTTAATTCCTTGAACCCATCGCTCTTACTATGATTTTAGCTCTCAAAGCAATACATATTACATTGTCTGTGTACATTGACATGTTTGCTGAGTGGTATCTCTTTAAGGTCTAATCGCTCAGCACTTGCCACCCCTGCTGGTTGTTGGATGCTCTAGTTCCTCTGTGCCGTGTGGTTCTCTCCTGCTGTAGGCTATCACAGCTTGAACTTGCTATACAGAGCCAAACTGCACGGACAATCTCGTCAGACGGGTATTAAACAACCGGAGTAAACCTTTATCGAGAGCTTAACCCTGCTTGTGCCAGAGAGGAGCAGACAATTAGTCACTCCTTTGGCACTACAAGGCTTGAGAGACCGGGAAAGGATTGGAACACCAGTTTCATGATAGAAAAGATGTGTTATGTGTTGATTTTGTTATTGCTTCCTTGATAAACATTCCTAAACGTTTTTTGTATTTTATTTTTTCTGAAATTTCGACATACTTTCCTTTTTTTAAAATTGTATTTATTTTTAATTAATTTTTTTAAAAGATATTAATGGAAATAATTACTAGTCTTTGCACCAAAGCCTCACTTATCTTCACGTGGCGTAATGGACGGGATTAAAGGACAGCTGTAGACACCCCCCCCCACCCATTTTTTTAATTGAAGTATTAGGAGTAGATGTTTTAAACATAAATGCTTTAATAAAGAATACAAATAAAGGCTCTTATTCAGTTCTCTTTTCTCACTTTGACTTGGCTTGAGGGCAGACATGTTTAGAATCTTTGGGTCAGATAATGGAAGAATAAACCATTTAAAGTAACAGTGGGGTACAGGTGACGTAAAAGGCAGAGGCATTGTCAAACTCAAACACACACCATACAAGCCAGAAGGCCTGCTTTTCCCACAGAAAGTCCAAGGGATTCTGGGTAGTCACGTGCAAATTCACTCAGCAGTGAGCACCTTTTGCCTCTTAATCCATTTTAAACATGGACCCCTTGAAACATATGCACGCTACACTGGACTGCCCTTATAATAAGCCAAATAAGGGAAGACTCTGACCAAAGTGTTCAAACAACATGTCTGCCGCCTGGTAGAGCAATAATTTCTCGATACAGCCATCTTGTAATTCCCGAACCCAGCCACCATCGAAAAAAAAGTCCTTGGGTGCGCGTCTAAGTGTTCTTATGCCCTGTATTCCTGACGAGCCATTGATTTTACTGACTCTGTGACGTCAGCTCCCGGGGAAAGGAAGTGTTCATAATGTGTTAGTCATCCAGTGTTTGTGTAAAACTTTATGATATTGAAAAGCGGATCACGTGTTCTCCTATGTAGATACAAATAGAACACAGGAATATTTCCCAGCGTCTAGTGGGCTGACCATCAATTCTTCTCAACCATTTTTTTTAATCCTTTGAGTGCCAGAGGGTCAAGAACACATGTTTTGCTCCCCCGCTCTTGCGGCTACTGGCGATTAGTTCTTTTAACTGCTGGTAGAAGCATCGAACTGTTCTACCTAAAATTTAGCTTGGATGGAGAATCAGTCTCGATGACAAAATAAACCAAAATCGATTTAAAAAAACAAAACAAAATTTTTTTATTATTATATACCCCCTTTTTCTACTCTTCCCTTTTCATTTTTATTTTTCAAGAACATCTTAATATGAGCTGTAAAATACATGTCCAGTTAAATGAAAAGCCTCTGAATTAAAGGGACTCCAAAAACATTGTTTATGCTCTGAATGTATAATAATAAAATACAAAAACTATACATTATTTTAGCAGAAATGCAAGCAAATGCATAAATTAGGAGAAGCAACATATTTTAAATTTCTCTATGGTGTCTCCATTATGCAAATCACACATTTCCCATTGTAGTTAATTTGCATACGATGCCACAGGTGATGTCATAGACCTTTTCCTCTTAATGTGTTTGCTAGTACTTTTGCGAACACAAAAGTTTTTGCTATTTTTTTTTCTCTTTTGTCACCTACCAATTGTTTTATACTGTGAATGTAGACAAGTAAACTTAAGCATTTTTTTTTTTTAATGCGTTTGTAATTTATATCATTTATTCCAGCATACAATCAGGTCGGATGACTGGTAAAAGCCTACTGGGCAGATTTCGTCTCTTAGGTTCCTTGGAGATGGGCTTGGTGTTTGTATAAACCTTTCATGATTCCCCTGTGGATTCTGAGGACGGCTGATGCCATTTTTTCCCCCCATCCCCTCTGGGGCTGCAGAGCGCAGGTGATGATGTGATGCTCCGCGACTTGGGTCACCTATTTAAATGCAAATGGTTGTCTTTTCTAGAATACGGCCTCCTGCTTATGCACCATCTGCTGCCCCCCCCCCCCCCGGGGAGGGATTCTCTCCCGCATAGGCCCAAAGCCTGGAGGATTGACTGGAATCTCTCCGGCCTCTTCATTAGCAGGGACCGATCGTTCATCTGTGTCAAATCACCAAGGCCTTGTTTTATTAATGACTTGCTTATCATGTCACTCTGGGAAGCTTCAGAGCTTACTGACGAAGCAGAGGAATTTATCCCCTGACTCATTCCCTGTCCCCATGTGCGTTTCGCATCCTTTGGCTTGCTTTGTGGCTGTTACTATACTTTAGAGCCTGTGAGCTCACGTGTCATTCACGTCGCCAATAATATATATATTTTTTTCAATATAAACTTTTTTTTAAATTGTTTTAAGGAAACATAAGGATAAAGAAAACAGGATGGGGGGTTACAGGCAGTGGGATACAATATACATATCATGGATATTATCACGGCAGTTTGAACATTAAAATGACACTTACAATATACATAAATAAAGTCATGCGAAGACAAAAGGTGGGGTTTACAATAGACATATGCAAAACGAAAATTTTCGTTTTCGTCCATCCGGACGAATTTCGTTCATTACTGCATTCGTTTCAGACGGAATTCGTTCATTATTTTCGTTTCATTTTAACGACTTTTGGTTTATAGAACAGCAATAGCATTACATGTATTCTATAAATCGAAAGTCTATAAACCGAACGTCATTCGGTTTATAGACTTTTGGCTTATGGAATACATGTAATACTATTGGCTTTCTATAAACCAAACTAGAGTCCCCATTCATAAGAAATTCTAGTTCGGTTTATAGAAAGCCAATAGTATTACATGTATTCTATAAGCCGAAAGTCTATAAACCGAACGACGTTAGGTTTATAGATTTTTGGCTTAATGAATACATGTAATACTATTGGCTTCCATAAACCGAAATAGAGTCCCCATTCATACAAATAGGTCAATTGACCTATTCGTATGAATGGGGACTCTATTTCGGTTTATAGAATAGCAATAGCATTACATGCATTCCATAAACCGAAAGTCGTTCATTATGTCGGTTTATGGAATGTATGTAATGCTATTGGTATTCTATAAACCGACTCTATTTCGGTTTATAGAATGCCAATAGCACGAATGGACGAATGATTTTCGTTTATTAACCATTCGTTCATTCGGCTTTCGTTCGTTTAGCATTTTCGTTATTCGTTTTTCGGACGAAAATGCTATTTTCGGAGGAAAATGGATTAGTCCGAAAACGAATGCACATGTCTAGTTTACAATATGAACAAAAACTCAGCTTTATTGGACTAAGAGGACATCTTGACAATCTGAAACACATACAAGACCTATATATCTCTGGATTCTGATATCCATGATGGAGTAAAGGCCTTAATAGTTTGGTTGACTTGTAAAATCCAAGGAGGCGATATTGATGTGTATTGCACCATTCGATTGTGAGATCTAGATATGCGTTCTTCCATCGAACCATATACCATGACCCAATCCAGCCATGTAGACAGGGTGACCGGTTGTTTCCAAAATGCAGGGATTATGGCCTTTCCTGCAGGAGTGGTCAGTAGCAAACCATAGGCTATCAGATGGCTGGTAGCATTAGATGGGAACAGGGTGTATCGAATGCAAGGACAGAATATGGTGGATCTTTATAATATATAATGGTAATGTGCTTGTTTGGACATATGGCGGGTGTTGTGGGTAGATCGTAGTAGCCTTTCATGTGAGTGACTAATCAATACATCATATGTAACGTGCTGTGGAGTTTGACCAAAATGTAAGTGAGGAATAACTTTCTCACCATCATGTAAATGATGAGACACTAAATCAGGTACTGAAAGCGGGCGGAGGATATTCATTTCACTGCCAGACAGGGCCGCCATAAGAAATTTCAGGGCCCCTTACTGAAAAAAATTCTAACTCCCCCCCCATATGTCCCTCTCGCCCCCCTACCCTCCCAAAATCATTTTATCCAGGTCTTTGTATATCATGCCAATACTAATCACCTGTATTGCACATCCAGGACTTGCCCCATCACCTGTATTGCACATCCAGGACTTGCCCCATCACCTGTATTGCACATCCAGGACTTGCCCCATCACCTGTATTGCACATCCAGGACTTGCCCCATCACCTGTATTGCACATCCAAGACTTACCGTATTTGCTCGAATATAAGATGAGGTTTTTTTTCAGAGCAAAGGGGAGGAGACACAGAGGGGGGGGGAAGACACAGGGAAGGGGGGGAGACACAGACAGGGAAGGGGAGGGAGGGAGGGAGGGGGAAGAGAGAAAAGGGGAGGGGGGGACAGAGAAAAGGGGAGGGGGGACAGATATAGACAAGGGGGGGATGGGGAGACAGACATGGGGAGGGGGGAAGAGAGAGAGAAGTTTGGGGGGGAGAGAGAGACAACGCTGGGGGAGGGGGGAGAGAGGCCGCATTGGCACATAAAAGGAAATAAAAACAAGAAATGCATTTGTATAATATACATTTTTTATTAAATATTAAAAAGCAATTTACATATATACAAGTTAAACTTTTTTTCCTATAGCGTAGTCTTATATTCAGGCTTTTAGTTTTTTTCCTAAAGGAATATACAAAGTTTGGGGGGGTCGTCTTATAATCGAGCAAATACGGTAATATGCCACAGCCAGTTTTTCCATTAATATGCCACAGTATGCCATTAATATGCCAGGTATGCTTATTAATAGGCCACAGTATGCCCATTAATAGGCCACAGCCAGTATGCCCATTAATAGGCCACAGCCAGTATGCCCATTAATAGGCCACAGCCAGTATGCCCATTAATAGGCCACAGCCAGTATGCCCATTAATAGGCCACAGCCAGTATGCCCATTAATAGGCCACAGCCAGTATGCCCATTAATAGGCCACAGCCAGTATGCCCATTAATAGGCCACAGCCAGTATGCCCATTAATAGGCCACAGCCAGTATGCCCATTAATAGGCCACAGCCAGTATGCCCATTAATAGGCCACAGCCAGTATGCCCATTAATAGGCCACAGCCAGTATGCCCATTAATAGGCCACAGATTATTGGGCGAGAGACATCAGCCTTCCATGGTGCGTCCTTGCACTGCCTGCGCAGTGATCTGATAGAGCACTGAAAGGTCACGTAAACCAGGCGCGCTGATGTAAGATCAGTGCGCGTATAGCGTGAGAGAGGCGGCATGGAAGCATGTCTCTGCATTGCACCGACACATGCAGCTTTCTCGTTAATTTAACGGGCCCCCCTGATTTCAGCCCTGCAGCCAGGTAATGAATGGGAACACCCAAGAGGGGCTAAATCTAACTGTACCTGATGAAGTACTGGAGAATAGTTTTCTGTATAAAAATTAGTTCGGTCAGTACTGAGATATTTAAGTTTCACACCATGTAACCTAATTACTGGAAGGAATCCTGGAATTTGCTTCCTTTTATAGCACCGCCTTGTAACTTGATATGCAAATTAGACCTTTCCCATAGGAAGTAGCTAATTTGCATACCAGGCCACAAGGTGACATCACCAGCAGAACACAGGCACCACATTCAAGATCTATTTTCTAATATTGTGTGTTACCTTGCAACTCTGCTAATACAATGTATGTGATTTATAATTTTGCAATATCTATATTTGTTTGAAACAAATTGAAATTCTGTGATACTTGTATGAAATGGGGATTTATGAGTTTGGAATACAGAAGGGGTATTTTCCTTAAAAACAGGGTGTTAACTTTGTAAAAGTTTGGACATTTTTATGTTCTCCACCCATAAAAAATTTAACTTTTATTCTTTTCTCCCATTTTCCCACTAGCAGCAAAGCTGGGATAACTTAAGATGTCTGACAATGCCCTGGAAGCAGAAGACAAGCCCCCGGCTCCGCCCATGAGGATCACCAGCACGTTAATTGGTCCCAGCGTCAAAGACTGCAACACTTCAAAGCCCCTTCCACCCAACCCCGGAGATAAGAAGAACATTTTCTGGTTTATTTTCCCTGGTGCCGGGGATAAAAGTAGGTATTTTTGTGTGATTTTTAGTTATGGTGTCCATGAATTATTGCTGACCATATAATTTGCAAATATAATTTATTAAAGGTCTAGCTTTATTTATATGTTGCTTTTAAAATGCTTAATGGTTCTTGCCTTCAGTTAAATTATGCTAATATGAAACTAAGGTTAATGCATCAAGTAGTGGTTAACCTGTACATTCCATCAGTTTTATGAAAACTAATAAATTAAGCCGGAGTTTGCTATAAAAGCAAATGCAAACAAGAGGATCGGTGCAGAGGGCTTTGCATTGGCCGTTTTAATGGAATTGCCTACCAAATGCTACTGGTTTCTTTCTTTTCATTTAAAGGAACATTAAATGTTGTTTAACCCTTGCTTCCTTGAAGGAAGCAAAGGGTTAAACAAAACATGTCTTGGTAGAGTTAAGTAAACCCAACGTGTATCTTAATAGATCCACGCGGGTTTACTATCTGCTGTGTCTCACATGCGAGACACAGCAGCTCCTGGTTGTCGCGTGCTGACAAACATCAGCCCTCGCACAGCCAATCAGAGAGGGGGCTTGCCCCTGACAGGTGAATGTGAGGGTTTCTCGCTGCTAGCACAGAGAGAGACCCTCGTTTTTGCATGGGATCAGCAGGGGGGACCTAGTTAAGGTCCCATCTGCTGAGCTCATACAAAAACAAGGGTCTCTCTCTGCGCTAGCAGCGAGAGCCGGTCGCCGACCAGACGGCTGCCTGCTTCCTATGGAAACATGGCAGCTGTGGGTCAGAGGATAAACTGGCGTGTACTATCAAAAGTACACGCCATTTCATCCTCATATTAGGGACAACTAACTTTTCACTTGTGCTTCTATATTAGAAGTACAAGTGAAAAAAAAGTTTAGTGTCCCTTTAAAAATATAACCTTAACTGTTTGTATACTTTTGTCTGCTAGAAGTGTAAATGTTTCTAATTAGAAGTGCTTTAACATGAGATTACAAATAAAGTATTTTTTTCGTGCTCTACGTATACCTCAAGGGGGCTGACATGTTGTTCATAATTTTGGTTCAGATCTTCCCCCTTCTGACAAAGGAGTATCTGACCCAAGATTCTGGACAAGTCCGCCTCTGATAGAGCTAAAGTACTTAAAAAAGATCTCCTTAAGTTACTTTGTTTGCGTTCTCTCATTAAAGCGTTTCTTAATTCTCTGTTTATTTTAACATTTTCTTACATACAGACAATCAAGTATATAGTAAGTGTGATAATATTGATTGTTCACACGGCTTTGGTTATAAATGGTAAATCACTCATATAACACACTTCCATAGGTACAAACATACAATAATTAGAGACAAACAACAACAAAAAGCATTTCTATTTATACAGTCTACACTTCAGTGTGCAAACTGCGATCTTTCAAGTACATTTTTTGCAAACAGTTGTCCTAATGGATCTTTTTTCACGTCGGACAGACGAAGGGCTGAATTGACCCTGCCAGGTTTAGAACCTGCAGAGAGAGCTTTTACAGACTATCTCCCCCATTGGCAGGGTACTTGAGCAAATCTCGGGGTAGCAAGAGGACTTTATAATTATTTAAAAGACTCAAATTGTCAGCATTTATCTGCCAGCACTTTTTTTTTTTTTATTTCTATTTTGCATTCAGTAAACTGACACTGTTGAGCAGCTAGAATGTCAATGACCGGTCTGCTCGCTTTGTGCATCACCTGTCAAACCCTGCTCACAGACCATGGAGGACCTGACTTGTTTTAATTGGGTGTTTGCTGTGTTTTCCCTATTCTGCAATAACTGGTTAGAAAGGGAATACACGTTATATGTTTAACCCTTTCCCCCTCACGGGACCTGATTTAAACATCACATAAAAGTAGCCATCTAAACAGAATGGTTACAGATTCGATTCCTGGCAGGGTCAACACAGCTCTAAATTCTTCCGAGGTTGATACAATTAGTGCCAGTAAGTTGGATAATAATATTTATTATAGATGCATTAGGAGACCAAGATATGTTTTTTTTTTTTTTAACCCTTTCTTCCCTCATGGAACTATATAGTCAATAAAGACTAGGGCCACGCAGCATGCGCTAAATACTCAGAATGCTTGAATACAGGTCAGTAGGTAGAGATAAAAAAAAAAATAATAATATATTATAACGAAATGGAGAAATGAACCTCGCCTACTGCTCAATGTGAATGAAAACAATAAAATCAGACGGTGCAGCGCTTTTAAAAAAAACTCTTGTCTTTATTAATGAATGATTGATTGATTTTGTTGAAGCCGACAGAAAGAAAGTGAAGAAGCCAGAGATCTCCCTTCCCTCCGACTTCGAGCACACGATTCACGTTGGATTTGACGCAGTCACAGGAGAGTTTACCGTAGGTTGAGCATGGACTGGTGAAGGGAAAATAAATGATGGGTTTTTATTATCTATTCTCCAAATTCATGTATGATTTAGGCATTAATATATTTTGACATGAGCTATTCATGGCAGGCTGTTGTCAAAAGAAAACCTAGATATGAACCAGAGCACGGACAGACAAGGTTTGACGAGAGGTCTGAACATGATAAATGGAATTCTGGGTAAAGTTCTGAAAGTGGATGAGTGACTGGGAACATTCCATATGGTGACTGATCTTCAGTCCGTAAGCGGCCATCTTGGATTTGGATCACAATTGTCAATCTTGGTGTCAGTGCTATGAAGGGAGAGAAGTGAACACATTGGGCTTTTTCGAAAGCTGTTGGCCTTTTGAGAATATTTTTTCTATTAACCCCTTTTATGCTGTTACGACGTTTATTGCCGTCCTTTTTTATTTTTTTGGTCCCAAAAGACGCTAGGACGGCATAGAACGTCCCGCGTTTAACATGTCCCTGCGATGAGCTGTGCTCGGTTCCTTTTTTTTTGCTGTTAAATAGTCCGCAGAGCACATAGAAGCATCGAATGTGATGCCATATCTGCTTGAAGGATGTTGTATAATAACATTGGAGACATTCTGCCACTGTGTCTCTGGCTGCCGATCACTCAGTGATAGGGCCAGGGACACAAAAGTGCCATTTTGGTGCTTTCTTTAAAGGGACATGCCATCTTGTTTAACCCTTGTTCCTATGGCAACATGGCAGCTGTCGGTCAGAGGATAAACTGGCGTGTACTATCAAAAGTACTATCAAAAGTACACGCCAGTTCATCCTCATACTAAGGACAACTAAAATGTTACTTGTGCTTCTATATTAGAAGCACAAGTGAAAAAAAAAACCATTATGTACCAAACAAGTGCAATGGGAAAGAAAGTAGGTAAAACATGAAAAAAAAGCACGTGACATTTTGTGCTTCTAAAACCGTGTACAGTCCTGATAATGGTGGGTTACTGACAGTATATGGGGCACCTTATTATGTTGCCTTTTTCTTGCAGTTTTGCACAGTCCCTTAGTAGTCTGTTCATTGTTCCGCTAACCAGTCGCTCCTGTATCTCTAGGGAATGCCGGACCAATGGGCTTGGCTCCTCCAGACTTCCAACATCACCAAGTCGGAGCAGAAGAAGAATCCTCAGGCCGTCCTGGATGTGCTGGAATTTTATAACTCCAAAAAAACCTCCAACAGTCAGAAATACATGAGTTTCACAGGTAAACGGCACCACTTCCTATCATCTCACACCAGAGGGAGGGGACAGAATTAACATAACATAATGAGAAATGCAAATATATTGGGCCACATTGAGTGCTACCCCAAACACACACACCTCCATCAATCTACATTTGCACCATCTCTTGCTGTTCGTACCACACCTCTTCCTAATAAAGAAGTTATGCCATGTTTGTCCCCAAGCAGCTTGTCTGTGCCATGCCTGTCCCCCAGCAGCTTTTCTGTGCCATGCCTGTCCCCCAGCAGCTTGTCTGTGTCATGCCTGTCCCCAAGCAGCTTGTCTGTGTCATGCCTGTCCCCAAGCAGCTTGTCTGTGTCATGCCTGTCCCCAAGCAGCTTGTCTGTGTCATGCCTGTCCCCAAGCAGCTTGTCTGTGTCATGCCTGTCCCCAAGCAGCTTGCTGTGCCATGCCTGTCCCCAAGCAGCTTGTCGGTGCCATGCCTGTCCCCAAGCAGCTTGTTGGTGCCATGCCTGTCCTCAAGCAGCTTGTTGGTGCCATGGCTGTCCCCAAGCAGCTTGCCGGTGCCATGGCGCTCCCCAAGCAGCTTGCCGGTGCCATGGCGCTCCCCAAGCAGCTTGCCGGTGCCATGGCGCTCCCCAAGCAGCTTGCCGGTGCCATGGCGCTCCCCAAGCAGCTTGCTGATGCCATGCCTGGCTCCAAGAAGTTCGATGGTGCCACGCCTGTCTCCCAGCAGCTTGTCGGGGCCATGCCTGTCCCCCAACAGCTTGTCGGGGCCATGGCTGTCCCCAATCTCCTAGTTGGCTGGAGGCATCCATGCATTGTTGCAGTGCCAGCTTTGTCCAGCAAGTGACGGCAGCTTGCTGTGGCGCTGCACAGGAGTTGACTTGGCAGGCTCAATAATGGTTGTGTGGCATGTCAGGTGTCAGAGAGGGCGAGTGGGGGCATCTTTTTATGCCCCCCCCCCGCAAAGTGCCGCCTAGACCAAGATATATTGTTGGCTGCGGAACTTTAAAAAAATTTTTTTACAGTAATTTGAAAAACAGATGGTTATACATAAAGAAATTGGTAATTTATCTCACAAGCCGTACACAAAATGATTCTACTTATATAGTATATACTCTCTGTATATCTAAAGTCAGGTGGGCCTCATCTTGCTGTTTTATTTGGACCCTCCATCACTGTATTCTTTTCTCCTGCCTTTTCCTTCTCGTCTCCCCCGTCTCTTATTTTGCCTCCCTGTGTTTCCCTCTGTCCCTCACTCCTTCTACACTTTATTGGACTGGACTTTATTAATGAAAGAGGGAATTTCAGCAGAATGGGAAAATTCACATCTCAATTTCCTCTTTCATTTATGTTTTAATATAATTTCCCATATATTTCCAATTGTTGTATAATTTTGCTCTTTTTTTAAATTTTTTATTTGATCCCCTGGGATTTTCTCTTTCTTCCTTTCTATTCCCTTGTCCTTCTAAATTCTCCCTTTTTGTTGTTTGTTTTCTCAGCCATCTTTTTGTTTTCTCAGCCATCCTTTTGTTTTCGCAGCCACCCTTTTATTTTCTCAGCCACCCTTTTATTTTCTCAGCCATCCTTTTGTTTTCTCAGCCATCCTTTTGTTTTCTCAGCCATCCTTTTGTTTTCTCAGCCACCCTTTTGTTTTCTCAGCCACCCTTTTATTTTTTTAGCCACCCTTTTATTTTCTCAGCCATCCTTTTATTTTCTCACTCATCCTTTTGTTTTCTCAGCCATCCTTTTGTTTTCTCAGCCATCCTTTTGTTTTCTCAGCCATCCTTTTGTTTTCTCAGCCATCCTTTTGTTTTCTCCTCCCTTGGTTCCATCCTTTCCCTTATTCATCTGTTTACATATATCTCACTGTCCAATGAACAATTTGAGAAACTGTTTGTCAGCTGGTATCGTTTTTCGATTTTCTTCCATCGTAAGATTCATAGAGGTCTTTTGGAAGCATTTCCACCATGACCTGTTTTTTATGGGGGTCCCTATGGGCTATCTGTGTTTTTGAGTGGCTGTACTTTTAAAGGCACTGCCCCCTAAATATTACCTTAGAGCATGCGTGTCGATAATAAAAATCGGAATAATTTGCTATACATAGTGTTAACAGAACTGTAAGCAAATGCAGAAATTAAGGGAAAAACGGATTTGTTTAATTGTGTCTGTGGTGTGTCTCGTGTTTATGACATCACCTGTGGCTTGATATGCAAATTAAAGAGTTTTCAGTGGGGAGTGTGTAATTTGCATATCAAGGCACAGGTAACGTCATAACACAAGGACCCCACAAACACTTTAAAAATAAAAAAAAAATAAAAATTCTGTTAATTTAAGCATTTTCTTGGAGTTCAGCTCACACGATGTATAATCATTTTTTTATGTTTTTTTGGTTGTTTTTTTGGGGAATTTGGGAAACCCTGTCTTAGAAAGCCAGACCCATACAATCATTGCAGATTTTATTCCTTCGTTACCATGCAATTAATGGTGAATTCCACACCACCCTGAATCCAAGGGTCTGTTAATACCCAGCCATACATTAGAAAACTTAGCCTATATTCTTCCTGTTATACATTTGTCCAATATATGTGAAACGCGCTTATGTTTACTTTAAGACCATTTCCCGGTCTCCTGTGTTTTTACCGTGATCGGGGCTTCTACATTCCGTGATGTTCAATAAGGAGGGGTTTGGCGAGAGGCAGGACATTTGCTATAGCGACCGCGAATATACTCTATTAGATGTTTTATTTTCAGTCTTTTGGAGATCGGTCGTTTCGAGAATAAAACTGATCAAACCATTTTGGTTTATCTTTCTTTTTACATGTTCCAGCACTTATCTAAAAATATATTTTGGCACGCTGTACTTTGGCGCTGCGCCAGTAATGTAGGGATTCCCTGCTGTAAGTAATGCAGCTTTTTACCATTTTTTTTTTTCTTGGTCCCATTGTTTTTTTTTTTTCTCTCTCTCTCTCTCTCTCTCTCTCTCTCTCTCCAAGTGAGGCTGTGGTGTCCGCTGTCAGCACTTTCCTAAGTCTGCGAACAGACATTCCTGATAAGCCTTTTGTGCTGTGGGATTTTTTTTACAAGCCAAGCAGTAGATGCTAATTGTTTCCGATATGAGTCATCCGCATGCTCCCTTGCCTCACTCCAGGTCTGTTCCTGTGCTGCTCGCTGGCTGGGCCCTGGCGTGTCCGCATTGTTTGTGTTGGCTTTCTTTCCCAGCGCTGACTCTGCTACTGTGATTGCTCAGCAGGGCTTGGCTGACGTTCCCTGAACACAACTCTCACTCTAAGCATCCACAAGTCTGCCTTTTTCACTGTGTGAGGATCAGAGGGTAGCAGCAACCTTTTTAAACCCAAATCTACACACACACGTGCGCGCACACACACACACACACACACACACACCCCAGACAAGCCAGAAGACTTGCTTTTCCCAAAGAAATTCAAAACTTGCAACACTATCACCACTGCAAGGGATTCTTGGAAGGCATATGCAAATAACCTTAACCTTCCTGCTCTACTCAAGCGCAGACAACCTGGATTTTGCTAACACAATGTTTAGATCATTTTTTTAAGTTCCACATGCACAGTAAAAACAATGTTCAGGGGATTCAGTCCCTTTAACCTGACTGAGGCTAGCGTTTTAGAACACATCTTTTTTAAAGTGTGCTTTAGTTTACAAACCTGCCGGTTGGATCTATTCGGGGAACTGACAACCAAATAGCACAGATCAGACCAAATTAGCTGATAGATAAAAATCTTCCCTCTCAGCTATTATGATGTCATTTTTTTAAGTTAAATGTTGTTTTTTTAATTTTTTTATAAGGCATATATTTATTCATCTTGCATTAACTTACACCTGGCTAATTTCCTTGCAGATAACTCTTTGGATGTTTATAATTCGGGTGCCAGTTCGGTAAGCATAACCCGTCTCCTTTTTATTCTTTACAAACCTAGAATGTGTCACTGGCAGATAAGATCCATTTGGCACAACTCGTCTGCCCATTTTTCATCATACTTTTATCAGTCCCTGACTCTATATTATAACCTTGTGCCTATCTCACGCATGCTTAAACTCCTTCACCGTGTTTACCTCTACCACTTCCGCTGGAAGGCTGTTCCATACATCCACTACTCTCTCATTCTTCAGACCAGGCTACCATGGGGAAAAAAAAAAGTTTGAAAACACAATCCTAGGGCTTCTCTTGTCTCATGATTCCTTCACCGGTTATTGATTGCCAATTTGTCCAACCTTTTGAAGCAGCGAAGTTCTTAATATAAATCTATCATTTGAAAATGTTATTTGTATTTGTCTTCTGAGAGTGGATTGTCACCCTTTTTAAAAAAAACAAAAACAAAACACTAATTTTGTTTTGCGAGTACTTATATGGCATTTAAGAGCACAAATCATGTGAATGAATAGTACACTCTAATTGGGTAGCAACTGTATTATAAAGATTGTAACTCCTCCCCCTTAGTTTGACCCCCTAACAATAACACAGAGTGGGGGCTATTCACCCATTTAGCTATACACTGTGCAGGTACAAACCAGGTTTGTCTGAACGATCCATCTCCCCAGTTTATCTATACATTGTACAGGGATAAACCCGGTGACTTTGCTTAGCGGGGGAAACGGACCAGGTTTGTCCCCGGCGCAATGTATAACTAAACCGGTGAGATGAAATGATTCAGCTCGCCTGCAACTCGATTTGTAGTGAATGGCCCCCAGTGTGATCGGTCACCATTCAGCTTCCTGCACGCCAACAGTCCGTGTACTCAAGGCTGGCCCCTCTCCCCTGTTATTCCTGACAGTGTCGGGATAGGTTTGTCTGCTGTCACTTATGTCCAAGGGGCATTAGCGGGAAACCTCTCTATGAAAACGTTATACGCGCAGACAAGTCCACTGCGGTTATTTTTTGTTTTGCACAGAATGTCAAATCCGTATCGGAGGCGCCGGCTGTACCGTCAGTATCGGAAGATGAGGATGATGAGGCGGCGCCCCCTCCGGTTGTTGCGCCACGTCCGGCACATACCAAATCCGTGAGTACACATATTTGTAGAGTTACAGTAAATAATGAAGCACCGTCCTCTTCATTATATCCCAGGAAGGTGCGGCATCCATACCGGCACCCGTGGATCTGGCACACCTTCCCGTTGCGACTAGTTCCCCATCATGGAGGGGTATTCGCCTTGCCTGGCTTTCAAAAAAAGGACCATGTTATTTTAGTTGCGCGACTCAGTCCTGTTGTTTTTTTTTTTTTTAGCCAGGTGGATTAAGACGGGTCTAAAATGTTATAATCTTCACGGCCGCGTTTCTAGAGGTGCGCAGTCACCGCCGCGTTTCTAGAGGTGCGCAGTCACCGCCGCGTTTATAGAGGTGCGCAGTCACCGCCGCGTTTATAGAGGTGCGCAGTCACCGCCGCGTTTCTAGAGGTGCGCAGTCACCGCCGCGTTTCTAGAGGTGCACAGTCACCGCCGCGTTTCTAGAGGTGCACAGTCACCGCCGCGTTTCTAGAGGTGCACAGTCACCGCCGCGTTTATAGAGGTGCACAGTCACCAAATTAGAAAGGAAGAAAATGCACCACTTTCTATACAACCCTCCCTTCGGTTTGCATATCTCTGGTACTTATAATCCCATACAATAAATAAGGCGATCAGCCCACTCGCAAGATCTTAAAGCTAAAGTTTCTCAATTCTACATAAATACACCAGTCTTCAGTAGACTAGATTTGGTCACATTATAGGGCCATATCATGCTTAGCCCACCACTGTGTCAAACAAATCCAATATTGGTGGGCCCTAACACAGAGTCTAATCTCTACAAACACATTACAAGGGACATAGGAAGGCCTATGTACAAGGTCACCAGAGCCTATGGCAAGATCAGTGAAGGTCCATAGAGCATCAGTAATGTGTCCAAACACAGTCCAGTCATTGTCTACCACGCACAAAGTTGGTGTCCATACTTGGCACTAGGGAGATGGGGAAACTAAAATGAAAACGGGGCAGGTGGCTTGCATGGAAGTGGGGTAAAAAAATGCACTTTGAGGGGGTTATGTTGATCTCTTGTAGCATAATGTCCACTCTGGCTCAAAAGAGCATTAGCCAACACCACGGGTCGACTCTTGCGTTGCAGATATACACACGCTCGGTCATCGAGCCGCTACCTCCTCCTCCTTCTCCTCCGCCAAAAGACGTGGCCGATTCAGTGCCCCCGGAACCGGCAGAAAACAGCTCCGAGCCAGTTCAGGCAACGGCAAAGACCCCAGAGGCATTAAAGAAAAAGCCCAAAATGTCGGACGAGGAGATCCTGGAGAAATTAAGTAAGTACCTACAGTTTCTGGGTTTTCGAAGCTAATGTAGCCAGCCGTAGGGTGCCCAGTGTCTGTGGAGCCCTGCTATTAAAACCCCCCAGAATTAAATCCTCTGCTTTATTAAAAGTTTAACAATGAAGCTCATGGTTCAGTGATGGCTAACCTTGGCACTGCAGATGTTTGTGAACTACAAGTCCCATGCTGCTCAGTCGGACTTACTACACAGCAAGGTTAGCCATCACCATTTGGGGGGGGAACGATTAATGTGTATCTACTGTAACGGCCATATTTGTAGTTTTTACCTCTATACCTTTACCAAAGAGTTCGTGTTTACATTTTTGTCTCGGGCAGAGAAATCAGATCTGTCGCCTACGAGAGCCTTTAACGGTCATTAAAAGTGCGTAGAAAGCTTCTCAGGGGTTTTCGGCTCCCTAGGCAAACTGGGATTTTCGGTTCCCCTCCCATGAACCTTCCGAATTCAGATGCCTTGTACATGGTATGGCCAGGTTCAGAGAAGGGTTGGATGGCGCACTGGACACCCGTCTGCTACGCGGTAGCATCTAATGATTTGGCTGTGAAACAAGTTCAAAATAAGAACCAAAAGATACTCTAGTAATTTACTCTTTGTAAAAGCACAGTCCGCCACACTGGTGCGGCGGGTTCTGAGATCTGTGCTGAATTGGTGCGGAGGGTTCTGAGATCTGTGCTGAATTGGTGCGGAGGGTTCTGAGATCTGTGCTGAATT